>JAQMCX010000057.1:11284032-11396475 GCA_029814765.1 Acanthurus leucopareius | reverse complement strand
CCCCCCCCCCCCCCCCCCCCCCCCCCCCCCCCCCCCCCCCCCCCCCCCCCCCCCCCCCCCCCCCCCCCCCCGCCTCCTGGGTGAATGATGTCATTAGAGTGGTTGATGAGGTTAATTATTTAATAAGTTATGGATTTTAAGAAGAGAATCATTGATTGAAGTGCTATAGAAGCAAAGTGATATATGGTTTTAATGGATTCAAAGAAAAAAAATTCTCTCCTGTGATAATTTATTTCCTTAGCCACTGGGAGGCAGCACAACAAGCTGTAAACACAACAGTAAGTATAATAAGTAAATAATTGTCCAACTAAAAACGTTGGGTTAGAGTTACTGTAAGACGGTTCAGCTCTGCCCCAACCTATTTTTAGCATCATCAGTTTTTAAGGACCTCTGCAAATATGCATGAGCTTGGCAGAGTATCAGCTGCATTATGGCAAAGACTCCAAGTATGGGGTTTTTTGAAGAATCTGAAAGTACAGCACAGCCGACAACCATATCCACAAATACAAGGTGCAGATACAGTTGAACAGTAAAACAAACATTATTGCTTTACCAAAGTCTTTTTTTGACATACGAAACCTCTGATGCAGGTTTTGAATGAAGCCTCAAATGTCTGTTATCATATTTTATGACATCACCACCCAAAAAGTTAAAAAAAAAATAACTCTCTCTTTCCTGCTGGCAAATAGCTCCAGATCAGGGCAAAGTAGTGCAACTCCAGGTCGTTCCAAAAGCTCCAGTCTACCCCTCCAGTTCTCTTAGGTGCAATCATCATCAGTAACAGTCTGCTGGCATCCGTCTCTCTGCTCCGCCCATCCAACCTACGCAAAACTCAAAGCTCTGAGATACGTGCAGTAGCCTTTGTGGTTGAATGTTGACTTTGAATTTGGTTGTCAGTGTTATATTAACTAATGGAAACAGCCCTGGAAATGTCTAAGTTATTAAATACACAACTGGCTGTTACAAACACTAAATGTATTAAAGATGATGTCCTTTTCTTAAATGCTTCAGATGTGTTAATTCTTCTCAAGAAACTGGACCAAGAGGTCCAACAAATGAAATTCTGGTCTCGGAGGTGGATCAGTGGACTGACTGGACCCAGATTAAAGTCAGACATGAATTCCAGAGCAAAAAGAGATTTCATTAGCTTAAAACTCAACCTTAATGTCCAGTCGAGGTAAATCTAATTAGCTGCTATTTTAATAGAGGGGGGACATTTTCCTCAATTATACCTTAAAAACTTCCATTCATCTTCTGTAATAATGTAATAATGTGGGAGGCTTATCTTTGTCCTCCATTCACAGCTCTCTCATCAGGGTCCACATGATATCTCCGTGTCTGGTTAAAGTGTGTGGTGCTGTGCTGCAATTTAAGTATAAGTGTTAATCATTAACCCTTTCCACAGAAACACTCAGTCAAACACCTGCTTGACTACGCAGCTTTTACAGCACGCAGACAGATACTGTAAATACCGATGATGTTTACTCCACATGCAGGATACAAATCTTTATGCATATTGGACACGTAGTGGATGTTTTTCATTCACCTGCAACAGCGTTAGCATTCCAAGCCCGATGAGTTTTGGTAGACCCAGTGAAATTTCCTGATTGGATACTTTGACTCAGACACTTTCACACACACACCTCTTTTTACAGTGTGTTACACAATGCATATTCAATCACTTCTCTTTTCTTCTCAGAGCTACGTATGCGTCTGTTCAATCTGTAATGCTCTTGTCTCCTTAATCAGAAAATGTCTTCTTTCTCTGTCTGTCTGATTGTCACACAGGCTTTTTTTTTCCTTCTCAGCATGTCTGCAGAGCAAGAAAGCATTTGACATGCTCTCAAAGCACATTAAACGGTGACAATATCTTTAGTCCTAGACAAAGCTTCATGGAAACCTTACATTGTGCCCTAATGTGGCTGTAATTATTGAATTAAACATCTCATTTGTCGAGCTGAAACCCTGAGTGCTCATGCCAGATTTAATTTTATCCTTTCGCTCACGTTCTTTGCTCTTTTCAACTTCGTGCTTTTGTTTGCCTTTGTTGCTGCTGTGAAATTTTAGCTCTTTTACAAACACTTCAGCCTTGTGCACAATCTCACACTCTCACACTCACACATACACATGAACAGAGGTATTATTATGAAGGGCGTCTCTGACCTGTGAAGCAGGCGGGGGGAGGGCTGGGGACTCCCATTCTGTTGATCTACACGGCGTGACGTGTTTGAAAGAGAGAGCTGAGAAAGAACAGAGATAGCGAGAGAAAGTCAAAGATCCGGCGTGACACACTGAGATCAAAAAAAAGGAGAGAGGGAGTCAGCTGTGATCGAAAGCTGTTGGGGAAAAGTTGTTGCAGTAACTTCTGAAGTGCCAAAGTTCTTTAAACCTCTCTAGAAATGTTAAGTATGGAAGCCTTCTTCTCGAGCAAAGGTAAGCCACACTGTTGTGAGTGCTGTCAGTGAACAGAGGAGCAGCTGAAAGGAGAGAAAGGAGACAGGTAACGAAGCCAGGAGGTAAAGTGATACAGGTGGAGAGCAGACGGAAAGAAGAATTTCTGGACTGTGGGTGGGACTGCACACAGGTCACACTATAAAGCAGCAGCAAACGCACAGCAGGTGTCTGTTTGATTTTCCATTTACCTGTAAGAGTTGGACGATATGCTGTCCACCTGTGAGACGATGGAAATTTAGTAATTGTCAGATTTGACCACAACATTGCAGGGCAGCTGTTTCTCAAGTGTCTCTGGTTCCAGTGAACCAGGTAATATGGCAGATCACATTCTTTATGTCAACACTGGATTAACAGGACTTGTGTATTAATGTGGTGCCGTTACTTGATTTGTCAGGTGATTATATCTCTAAATTCGCCTGAAACACACTTGCATCATTCTGTCATTTCATACAAATAATGCAAACACATATTTACATAAGTACATGTGATGGATACTATCTTGAAGGACCTTTTTTTTTACTGATAGTCACTTGTCCTGTTTGATAGAGAACCATATGATTGCAAAGATAACTTTGTCAGAGCACAAGGAGTACAATAAGTTAGCATGCATTGCAAGATAATCAGTTGAGAGTATGTAGAAATTTAATAGCCACAGTAAATCATCGAGCAGCTATTACACTATGTTGCTATGCAACAATGAATACATTCTAACATAACTGAATGTGCAGCCTGAGGTGATGCGTATGAGCATATGAGCAAAGCATATCTGCACTCAAGCCTAAAAATTAGTTTTAGATTTATGAACTTATTGACTATTAATCCACTTAGATTTATTTTTGCTTCAAAAGTGAAACGAAGAAACTACAAACTCTAATTTACTTGCACAATGCTGTGTTGTAAAATGATTATAATTTATTCTTGTATCTTGCTGTACCCCCCCGTATAACTAATTTGACCAAAAAAAATCATTTATGACTTGAGGAGTGAGATTTCAAAACACAGTGACAAAAGATGTAAAGAATAATTAAAATATCATTTTGCTAAACTGTAACAAAACATAAAAAACTTAAATGCTGTCATAGAGCAGCTTAGCATTACTTTTTAATTAAATTTAAGAGATGCACGGAAACAAATACATTCGTTAAGGAACCGCAGTGTTCTTGCCTCCAAGTGTCTTCTATATTGAAGACCCTGTGAGGCTGAAACTGGCTGGTTTTTCTTCTAAGTGTCTTCACAACATTTTCTTCTCTGTATTCTGTGTTTGTCACTGGATCAGTGTGTCATCTATATTTTGAGGTCTATTTGCCTTTCCTGTCAGAGCTTGCAGGAACAACATGCTTTAAAGCTGGTAATGATTGTGTCTACCATGTGGGACTACAGGTTTACCGTCCTCATGCCGATCCCCAAAACATGTCATTTTCCTTGACTTGTCAGGAATTTGTTTGTTTTATTCTCCTCGAGAGGAGGTGACATCTTACGTTTGTGCACAAAGTTCTTGCAAGCGTATATGCTGTAATCCTTCAATGTCGGGGCACATGTTTGCACAATTTGATGAAAACAATAATCAAATACAGCATAAATGTGCAATTACAGGCCTTATGTCAATACGTGTACATTCAATGGCATAAATACAAGACATCAAAAATCATTGACAGTACAATGTTATAGTACTCCACTTACTTACTTGTGTGACTGATAATTGATCTCCTGTAATTCCAGAGCTAAGGCAGCACAGACATAACCACTTACGGGTATTGCACTTTCACTTGTCTTCTCAATGTTCAGCTTTAACCTCTGGTCTCATAATGCTGCATCAAAGGTGAATTAAACCTCTTCTGATGTAATTCACTCGTGAATGGATGCTGACTGTGGCCATGTGGTCCTACAGAGATTTACTGTCTAGTCTTCACTCACGGGCTCCTTAATTTGCTACTTTATGTCTGTTTCAGCAGCCTGAGCAGTATATTTCCCTGTGTGTGCTCTGCTGAGTGTGATGTGTCCATGCTGCTGACTCTCCAGAGCTCACAGAGCTCACAGAGGAGGGATTTTTCTCTTACTCAAAGGCCTTTTGCTGTCACACTCTCTGGGATTACTGAGGAAAAAAGTTCCCACTGAGCTTCCATCAGGCTGCAGCATGATTCAAAGACCTCCCACAGAGCGAGAAGAAGTGGAATACTGTGTGTCTCTGTCTGAGTGTTTGGCTGGTGGAGGTTTGAACAGAAAGGAAAAGCCAAGGGCAAATTTCTTGGTCCGTTTCCACTGGAGAAGTGTGTGTTAGTGTTGTTACTGTTTTTGGACAGAGTTAGACTGCAGTCTCCACCCCCAAGTGGGCTACAAAATAATCCATTGCAGTGCTACAAAAAGCTGAAGCTGTGCACTCCTGAGGTTCCTATGACTGCATAAATTGCACTCTCATTGACTTAAATGACAAACGATGAATCGATTCATGCTTTTGATTATCAGTTTGGATACTTAGAGCATAATTGTATGTTAAAAAACAATTGGATCTTGAAAAAATACAGTATACACTTTCCTTGTAAACAGAACAAAGACTTGTACTCTTAACAACACAAAAAAGGCAAAAGGCATTCGTTGAAAGAATATTTCCTTTGTAGCAAAGAAAAGAATTTCAAATTCCAAGAATAAAAGGTATAGCAGCTTAAGAAAAAATCTCATAACAAACTTTACCTAAAGAAAGTAAATTATCAGAACTTGATATAGAATATGGTTTTGCAAGGTTTTTTTAGTTGTCTCTATTCAGTCAATAAAAACATTGTATTATTGTTTCCTACAGAGCTTTCTGAGGTGTGATAACTGACTTTGACCAAAGCTTGAAAACTTCAAAAATATTGATCAAATCAGAGTTTGAAGTGTGGGACTAATAGCTCAGGGACGATCTCTTAACTATAGTTGTATTATGGGAATTGTAGGATCCAGCATTGTTAAAGCAGACTTCAGGGAATTAAAGTCCAAATATTTTGGCCTTTTCTTGTTTGTGTTTGACATTTCTTTTTCTTTCCACCAATGTAATGGAAGTGTGGAACTAAACTGCTGGAGAAATTAATCATGTAATGCTTCTTTGGCCCATGATGTTGTCCTTGAAACATGGATTTTTAATACGTCACAAACTGTCCGTCCAGGAAATGTGACCATGGGATGTTCCAGAGGAGAGTCTGACTGCTTGCTCTTACATCCTGTTGTTCTGTTTTTGATATGGATTTGATAAGTTCACAAGCTAAAAAAATATCATGGGATCCTGTCGGCTGTTGTTATCTCATGTCTGTTTATTGGAGCGTCACAAGGCAATTTTTTCACTGTGCTGAATCAAATGGCAGACAGTCTAAACACTTTAAATCTAAAAGCTGCTCTGTGATAGTGATCTTCACCACCTTTTGACATGTAATAGACCAAATAAAAAATAATTTGAGAACATAATTATCTGTTTAATAAAACCATTGGCGGCCCTAGCCATCTACAACAGCTGCAATTTCAACTAAAAATGTTCAGTATTATCACAAATGGGTCCACGGTAGTTTAAATATCAATCTTCATGAAAAATCTCTCATCCTAAGTTGTTGTTTTTGTCTCCTGTACACATATTTTGTAGGCAATACAGCAGTAAGATAGTTGGATTCACATTTATTGAATGGTACGTTCTAAAAAATAGACATGACCATTTAAAATGAACCACAGAATGTGAACCATTTATTAGAGAGAAACCAATATAATGTAAATCCATAAAAGATTAAATGCTGCCCACTAAATGTTATTATCCTCAATATAACCTACTAAGTCATATTATGAAAAATATTTACCATAAAGATTCACCACAAACCTTTCAGCAATGACAAGCAGCTGTTAAAGACCATACCAAACATTAGACAGCTCCTCTTTTAGAACGGGAAATTTCCTGGATCGTTGGTGTCATAAGGTGATGATTTAACACAGTGTTGGTTACTCAGAAGAAACACTAGCAGGGCTGATGGTTGGTAGCAAGTATTCCTATGAAACTAACATGCACAGGAAACCAGGTTGGTGCGTATGTGGGGTATGACCCGCACAGTAGCAGGGCGACGTGGGTGGTAAGTGCAGGGGGCAGAGTGGTATGACCCTAGTGAAATGGACAGCTGTAAACTTTGAGCCTTTCAACTGAAATAGTCAGCCCACTGAGGAGGTTTGGAACATTTGTAAGCTAGCAGCCAATTTTTATGAAGCCTGAACATTTTGTGCTGAACTTGTAGTTCTTTTCTTACTGAGAATTGTTAACACGTGTGTTCTGTTAATGTTCTGACAAGGAAAGCAAGGATATAAACTTCTAATTTACTCTGAGAACATGAACCAGATCAGGCTGTAAATATTCAGGCTCAGTGCTCCCTGTCTACATGTAGCTAGCCTGTGCTTCATAAACTGACGCTGATCAAATGAGTTTGATGTTCTAGTTTCCAGTCATTGTCTCAGTTTGTCCACATAAATATCCTGAATGAGTTTGGAAGATTTGGTTGAGTCAAGTCAGTTTTAAATCACAAAGTTGTCTCAAGGCACTTTTCATGTTGACCAGGTCCAGACCACACTGTAAATCATATCAGTCTGTGGTGGCCAAGTAACTCACAGTAAATTGAGATTGTGCTCAGCAACCTTTTATCCTTTTTGTCCAGCAGATGGTGATGTTAACCAGGTAACTTGTGTATGCCTCCTGGGTGTGTTATTCATTGATTTTCCTTGCTTGTTCTTTGTACGAGAGATTTAGGAGATCAAGATCTCACTTTTCTTTGGTTCAAAGATTATTTTAGCAGATACAAAATAAGCCTGAAGGCTCAAGCATGATAATGAATTTGTTACTGGAGTCTTTGTCGGATGGCTATTAAAACCAGAGTGTTCCAGTGTATGGAGAAAAAAAAATGCACCTATTTGGCTGTAATCTTGTCTGAGGCCATTTCACTCTGCTGTGCTCTGCTCATGCAAAACACTTAACCCTCCTTGTCTACTGTTTAACATTGCTGATTACAGTATGAATAATGTTTGTGTAGGAAATGTGATGGAGGATACAAATGAACTTTTACCCACACTGACTGCAAAATAATGTAGCTTTTTCTCTCTGTCTGTTTTTCAGGTGAGTGAACTTTCTTCTGTCATCCCAGTGTTGTTGGAGGATGATCCTGAACATCTGAACCAATAAGTACTCTGATTAATAGATTTGTCCAGCATGACCAATTAGAAGGCATTTTAATGTGTGTTCGTTGGCTGGCTAGATGATGCTGTTTTCTACTTTGTGGGCCTGATGAATGAAAGCATTTAAGTCTTATGGGGTCAGTAGAGAATTGATGAACAAAATTTTATTGTCATAACTTTGCTGGTTAACAAAGCTGGGTTTTGATCTAGCTACAATGTTACATTTGTCTGCCACAGCAATGTGTGACATACGGCAAGAATTTATGCTCAAAAAGTTAAAAAAAAAAACCTAAAATTATCACGAGATGACACATTGTCAGAATGAAGAGTTCTGGTGTTATCTCTGCAGTGTAGAAATATAGAGATGCACAGAAAGCTAGCATGTTAAAAAGCTAGCCCCACCCTGTCCTGTCTCAAGCCTAAGTGTCTTCATAACTCATCTAAAAGGACACTTTATTCAAATTCGACTGAAACAAAAGTAATTCAAACTTAGCCAAAGCCTCATGATTTATCTTTCCACTGTTTCAAACCCTTAGTCACTGTGTTAGATGTAACAATCTCTGGTGGTGATGCCCACCATCCTCTTCATACCTCTTCTGTCACCACTCGCAGTGTCACTGTAATCCCCAGAGTCCTGCTTGCTTTACACTAATCTCTGTCATCAAATTGGCCTCAGATGACCTTGGAGGCTCAGTTAAGTCTTGGTCTGAATGTGTTTGCTTGGAGGCTGCAGGCCTTTGTAACCAACACTTATCTGTTACACTGTTCTACACCATGCACTTTAAATGACACAGTTGCATTAATAGTTCAGTGATTTATTGATATTACACTCCCTTGAAGGTGGATTTTTGGCTGTCTTGAAAGAGTCACAGTGCTCTGATGGGTTGGGTTTAAACCTGTTCTTACTGACCATGATTTTCCTCTCAGGTACATCTGGAATGTTTTACTGTCAGTATGATAAACCTGGAGGGGCTTTGACACCTGGGTGTTGCCTTGCCCCCATAGCAGAGCAGGTCATTTCACTGCTTTGCCTCAAGTGAAGTACAAGCTCAGGGTGTGTCATGGAAAGGATGACCAGTGGCACATCTAGTGAATATATGACCATTCCAGGAGTCATTGTTTATTGTCTGCTTATTTTTATCTGCTGGACGGTTAATGTAGAGTGAAAATGGTTGATAAGAGGAGAAATAGCATCAAATGTGGCTGACAAGAATGTGTGGGGTTGAAGGGTTGGGTGGAAACAAACAATGCTAGTTCAGTTACTCTGAACTTTACTCATAAGCAAAAATTCCACTAATGTGTGTGTGCATGTGTGTGCGTGTGTGTGCGTGTGTGTGCGTGTGTGTGCGTGTGCGTCAGTGTCACTACAATAGCAAACTTTTTTTGTTCTTCAACACATCAGAACTTCTTACTGGAGGTGTTTCAACAAAAGGTGACCATGTGATAGTGCAGATATCTCTCTGCCCAAGCTTACCTTGCGTGAGCTCTGGTTCACACTGGTTCACATATCAGCACCTTTGGGTGAGTAATTACGCTTGCTGAAGCCTAAACACCTCACATGGCAGCTTTACAAAGTGAAGCAGACCATTTAAGGTCATCCACCAGGTTAGCTTTTTTCCCTTCAAAGGACATGGCACTATTAAAACCATTTGATACTTGATTATATTTAATCCCCCTGCAGCACATCTGTTTCACTGGAAAGGATCAGGTTTACCACAAGGGTGTACTGTTCTTACAATTATCTATTGTGCAACGGTGTAAGAGTGCCAACAGCATGACTGGCCCCACACCTTTTATCACCATATTCACTGATGGATTCATTACAATAAACTCTTTCAAAGTTCACCGTGCAGTTTTGTTTTAAGACAAATATAACGGGGGAAGGTTGTAAAAACCCAGAGCAGTTGTCATTTGTCAGGGGGGTAACCTGATAGGTTGTTGGCTCTAGCCACTATGCTATTTTGTCCCCTTAGGGGCCACACACCCTCAAGGACAAACTGTTAATACACTGACAGTTGCTTCTTTTGGCTTGCATCTTGCAAGTTTTGTTTTGAGGCACTATTTGTGCCAGTAGTGGTACATGACTCCCCTGCATTGTTAAATGTTGGAGCCGCTCCTGCTCACTGTATTTTTATTGCAGCTGGGAAAGGGAAGCTGCCCATTGTTTGGATGGATTTTTTTTTTCTCTTTATGGCAGCAGTTTTACTTGTAGGTGTCACAGTGGAAAACAGGATATGGAGTCAAACCAGTCATGTTGATAAGAGCAAGCAAAGAGGAAAGCAAAATGCCATCTACTGCAGCAGTGACTGCACTTACATTATGGGAGGGGCTGTAATCTAGCTCCTGTATGGTGTATGTCATATGAGATAACCTGATTAATACGAGCTAATTGTTGTGGCTTATTTTAGGCATTTATTATTGCTTCCAGTTTATTGCACTTTGGACATGCCCTTTATCATTTAACACCTTATTATTACAGCTGCAGTGGAGCTGAAGGTGTGGTTAATTATTTCCCAGAGTTCATACCTTGGACTCTTTTCAGTCTGACAGATGACGCTGTATTAAAAAAAAAAAAAAAAAAACATAAACAAAAAACAGGCATAATTACGACTCAGTTCTGAGCAATTTTCATGTCTCCCTCCACCCAGTGGGTGAGGCTCTGTACCTGCAAAATAAGTTCTGTGCTGTTGTGTTGTGGTTTAGCCACAAGCGAAGACAGGCTATCATGCCCCCCAGGTTTTTTTTTTTTTTTTATTAACTGGATAATAGTGTGGGATTTGCATATTTTCGCATATTCGCATATTTTCAGTACTTTGTTGCATGAAAGGACACGTCAAGTACATTTTGTAGTGTTTTTTTTATTATTCAGTAATTATACTTTACTGCATAGGAGCTGCAACTCACACAAAAACCAGAGCTTTCCTTAGGTTCATGGGGTACACATCCATAAAAAGCAGCAATGAAAAAAAGGTTTATAAGCAGTGTATTCATGCTTACCAGGTGTTATTTCTGCATATAGATTTCTGGCCACCATTATTTTTCCATCCAGAACTTCTATGGAGACCTTCCCTGTAGAAGTTTTTATAGTTAACTAAAACTAAAAACTAGAACAAAGTGTGATAAAAAAAACTTCAGGTTAACTGAAATAAAAAGAAAAACTAAACTTGTCTTTTGAGTTTTGTTTTTGCAATTCTTGTCAACACAAGAAGCTTGAGAGGGAATTAGTACATTTGTTTATTGAGACTTGGATATCAAGTGTTTTCTTTGTGCTGTCATGCCTATTCTGAGCTACAATTTTGGACCTCACAAATACCCTCATCTTATAAAACTAAAAGTTATTGTGAAAGTAATAAAAGCAGAACTAAAACTAAACATTTTTAAACAATAAAAATGAAACCAAAAGAGCACATCCCCTCTGAAAAATTACGATAATTAAAGCTCAAAATAAAAACAAAAATAAAAACAAAAGAGAAATACAAAGTTATAATTATAACTGAGGATCTTGTTGACATCATACCTGTTATGCTGCTGGGGCGGTGCTCTGTCCTCACCTCTCTGCTCTAGAATGAATGGATTTCAGGAAGTAAAGTGTTGTTTTTTCTGCGTTAAATAAAAAACCCTTCTGATTCCTGTACTGAGGCAGAGTCTTACTCTTTACCCTTACTACTTTCCTGCAAAGATAATATCTGTCAAAGGGCAGCAGCATGAATTCAAAATGTGACATTTTCGGATACTGCTGTTGCTGTATTATTCTTTCCCACAAGATGGAGTTCCAAGAGCCCTCTTATGGGCGGTTCAGCTCTGTGAAAAAAAGTTTTTGAAAGTCAGACAGGGATAATAATGATGGTAAGTCACTGCTGTCTGAAACTCTGAGACTGTAAAGCTGTAAGAGAATAGACCTTTTATTTCCTCAGTCACAATACACCACTGTAAGTGGGTTTGCTGCAAGTCTTTCTTGTGTGAAAGAAGCAACTCCTGCAGTCATTTCTCTCTTCCCGCTCTGAGGAGAGAAAGAATGCAACTGATTCATTCTCTCCAGATGGAGGAGTTTTATGGGAGGGAGGACAATAAATCACCTTTTTAAGCGTCTGCATACATATGTGGCAGCGTATGTTTACGTGTGCGCGATGAGGCACCTGCATTGTGTGCGACTGTAATTTATTTGAGGCTGATTGCCAGGACGCCTGTCTAAAAATAAAGCTCGGTCTCTTCAGGTTACAATTCAAATCCGCACATTGTGGCAGCCAGTCAGGAAGGCCAGAGTCCGGATCCTGTGTCAGGCTTTGCTGTGTGATGGTTGGTTTCCCATGGCAGCAGCAGCAGCAGCAGCAGCAGCAAGCCAGCCCACGTTCCTCAAGACCTCAGCCATGGCCGACACATGCTATTTGCCTAACCTGTTGGCTGTGTTGCTACAGCAACAGAGTCCAGCATTGCCACACCCATGTGTGGTTTGCAACGCTGACTCATAGTGAAAATCAGATACTTTTTTCTTTTATTACTTTGAATTTGGCTTTATATTGTTTGGAGCATGTTTTCGTGTTCACTTAGATATTTCCTCTTTCAATCACACACACTTCAAAGGAGGAATGAATGAGCTCGTCTGCTCGTTTCATTAGTCTGTGTCTGTGTGGCACAGACAGGCTCCCTGTTGGCACCGCCTGCCCTGGTGCTCCCTACAGCCATTTTATGCCCTCACCAGCCAGACTGGGGCTCCATTTTGTGAGGGTTAAATTCCATTCAAACATGATATCAAATCCTTGCACTTAAACAAGGTAAAAGGTCATTTATTCTTCCTTATGCAACACAGGTTTGCACGACAAAATGACTGGAGTTTCTCATGCTTCACACCTTGAACCTATAAAACAGAACAGGATAAATCAAAATTAGCAACGCTCCACGTACTCATACATATACAAAGTACTGGAACAGTACATTAACATATATGCATATACATGTACAGTATACACACAGGAAATAATTTTGTATTATTTTTAGCTTGTGTCTGGCAAAATATAAAGTGTAAACATGATTGTAATGATTATATGTTTGACAGCTTTACAACAAAAATTCAACATTTGGGAAACATTGTCCACAAGTTTGACTGCATTTGTGCACTGATCACTGATTTAAAACAAGCCCACCTCCCCTCTTCCAGCTGGATTTCTGTGCTCTGTCGGCCCAGAACACAGTCTGCCTGTTCAGTGCAGCAATTGAATATAGAGTGTTGTGGTGGAGACAGGTCTCTGCAAAGCTGTGGCCACAACAGTCTCTGCATAGCCAGCCCCAATTCATTCTTTTCATTATCCTGTGATTAACCAGGAGCAGCCTTGTGTCCCAGCTGAGCCATCTCAGCTCCCTTCTCTCTCCTCTTGGAGCGGTCCGGCTTGTCTGGCTGGTTGGGTGAAAGGTGCAGTGAGCAGTGATCAGCTCTCGATCCTAATCCCATGCTTCATTTAAAAAAGCGGACTTTTCTTTTGTCTCATAAGTAGCAGTTGTTACAGCAGTAGTAGTAGCAGTAGTTTTTAAAAAATGTAATAGAATAGAAGTACAAAATGATGCAAGTAGAGAGGTGCTACAGGCACTTGCGGCCACATGCCTGGCAGCGGATGCACAATATGTAACAGTTTTGCACATATTAAAATATTTTTAAAAAGAACATATTGTTTTTTGTTTTGTTTTTTAAGATAAATGTCAAGCCTGAGTGAAGCCCATGAGTCTGAGTTAGCCAGCCTAAGTTCATATTTCAAGTCACAGCCTTTTAGAAGAAAAATGTTCTTCCTTTTTCCTGGACAGTGTTTTCTTGATGATCCTCTGTGAGTGGATAATAACAAAAAAAGGGAAGTTAGTGTAGAAAAGACTGTCATTTCAGACAACATCTAGTTATACAAGTATTACACAGGAAACTGTGTATGAAGACTCCTTTGGTTAAGGATAAATTACTTTTGACATTATTATCAGTATTTTTTTGACTGGCTGATTTTATTTTGACAGGTTCAGCACCCAACAGGTCATCCTGAACAAAGTGCCGCAATAAACTGTGTATTTGTTTATCTCAGTCTTAAACTTATCTCTTTTCGAAGAGAATTATGCCCAATAACCAGCCAGAGCTGATAAGCACTCAATCGCTTAGCTGTTACCTTTGATCTTACAGTTCCTGAAATATGATTACACATTAAAGGAAAATTTGCATTGAAGTTTTATATATTTGTTCTCTTTTGGTTTTCTAACATTTTTTTCCCAGTTCCAAGATTAATTTGCTGTTCTTTAATGACTTACAAACAGCTTAATTGCACCCCATAAACCAAGGAATAAGTATGCAGGAGAAAAAGCCAGAGTTGTTTTGGGTTTCTCTTGGATGCCATGTTGGTGCCTTTTGTGGACTTGCTCATAGTCCCTTGTTTTCTGTCTTCCTCTACTGTATCTAGTTTTCTTGTAATACATTTTTCCTGTGTCCACCCCTCTTAATCGCTGAGACTGTAATTTGCCAGGATTCTTGAACAAGGCACCCAGTGTGTATCTCCCAGTTAGCTGCTGCTATAATAGCGTGGGCGCCTTCACATGTACAGGACATGGGGCAGGGTATCCGGGGCAGCAGAGAGGATGTGTCCAGCCTGGCAAGGCTGTCCGATTTATGGTGTAGATGTTAGTCTGCGTTTATGGGCCAGAGATGAAAAGATTCCCTTGTTCTTTTCCCACAAAACACCCTCCCTACCCTGAATGTACCCCTCCACTCCCATTCCTTCTCTGTTTTAGACCCATCTTGCTTGCCATGTTGTTCCGCAGATCAGGCAGTGAGTCTCAAAAGGGTGAAAAAAAGGAGTAGCAGTGTGTTTTTGACTGGGTGGTGAAAGCAGCAAGTAGGTGTTGCGTTCGGAGCCTCCGAGGCCTCCGTGTGATATGTCAGATCAAAAAAGCATGGACAGTGGAGATCCACTTGGAGATCGATTCTGGCTCAGTGCAAAGAAAGGTAAGTGATGAACAGATCGACACTGCAAAACTATAAAAGGAGGCAGGACAAAGCCGTCAGCATTGGTTGGATGAAAGTTTTTGCCATGAAGAGGTGTGGCCACATACAGGCAACAGCTCATTTTTTTTCACATTATTGAATCTGGAGAGACAAATAGGAAGTTGAGCACATCACAGATCGTTCTTGCGCAACAATACTTAAGCTTTTATTAGCTTCTAAATGGTGTAATACATCTCTTGCATGCTGATTTTGATCCCTGGCGGCCATTTAGTTGAGCTGGCATACAGCTCTCACAGGAGAAAGAACAAGAGAGACGAAGGCTGGTTTGAATTTTCTTTCCAGATCTCACTGCTGGAACTTGTTTACACCACAAAGCATTTTAGTTTCACTAAATGTTTGCAGAATTTACCACAAAGAGCTGATTTCTATTGCTCTTGTCAAAATGGCAGCAAACATATTGTGCTTTTATGAACTACAGAGGGAAAATACAGTATGTACTCTTTTCTGAAAGTGTTGGATAATAGATATAAAAAGTTGGAGTGAGGATAACTTAACATCATCTGCATCAGTCAGAAGGACAATATGCATTATTGTCCTTGGTCGATGCCGTTCATGGTGTTGGACATGGCAAATCTGTCTGCTTCAGCTTGCAGCCGACCCTCAGCCCCCCCTCCTCAAGGGTCGGCTTCTGTCCAAGTTTGAGAGGCTGTAGGGGGCGTTGTGAGTTTTGACACATAGATACCCCCACAACTAATACGGCAAAGAGCTTATGAGAAAGAGTACGTAAGAATGAAAGTCTTACTTACTCTTAAGCAGTCTTTTTTGGTGCTCCTGCTTAGTTTTGGTCAATTAAGGAGGATGAGGGGAGGCATAATCTGTGACTTCATTTCTTTCCACTCTGGAAAAGGAGAAGTCACTGTGATCCGTGACTTGTAGAGTTGAGAACATAAGCAAGGGCCGTCATTTTTACCTCAAACACACATCTGTTTATAGACTTTCCATGTGCATTTGTGTGTATACTGGTGAGACAAAAGCCAAGACTTGGCTTTTTTTCCTCCTCTCACACATTAGGCTTTTCTGCTTGTGACGTCTGTAAAGTTTTATACGTATTTCTTACCTTAATCTTTCCCACAGAAATTACACTTTGCTGAAATTTTCTTTCACTATTACAGAGCTACACACACTATTTTATAAAAAAAAATGTTGAACCCCACAGTTTCTTATAACAAGCGTTATGTAACTCCAAAGATATTTATGGGGCAAGAAAGATTTGCGTTGGCAAAGCAGAGAGAACAGCTCCTATAGTGTCTTGATTGATTTCAGAACACTGCTTTGTCTATTGTTCTTCCCCCTCAGCTTTTAACAGAGCAAAGAAAAAAAATCTTACTCTCTAATTTAAGTTGCCTCCTGTTTTTACCTCAGAGTGATCCAAGAACAGTTGATTATTTATTTTCACAGCAGCGTGAGGAATGCCAAAGACACCTCTCAGTCTCCGTCTATGCTCACCAGCTCCTAACACACAGTGTGTCTTTGTATGGAACCATTTTGTGGTTTTAACACTTTGCTGATGGTTTGTGTTCGCTGGTACAGTCTTTGGTTTTTGGCTATGCCTGCTACACACGGTTCCCTTCAAGTCATCTGTCTTTAACCTCATTAGATCATCCTGATTAGACCCGGAGTGGCCGGGGACCAGTCAGTGCCAGGAGCTAATGCCTCGCAGCTTCTTCCTTCTTGTATTTCAAAGGCTACTTTCTCTGCCTGTACAAGCACTAATTGACACTGTTGTTCACTGTGTCACATACTAAAATCAGTCAAGGTTGCCTCAGGGGGTAGGTGCCTCCCATTCAGTCAGTCAGCATGTTACAATTGTCAAGTCAACAAGTGAAGTCTATGTATAGCCCAAAATCACAAACTTTTCCCAGAGGGCATTTTCATGTGTACTACGTATAACTATAAGCCCTGACTACTATTGTAACTGCCTGGAAATAATGTCTATTTATATTTTTACATTTATCACTGCTTAGTTGTTTATTTTTCTACTTTTTAAACTGCACCTACATTCAACTAAATGTGGTCCCACTTTTGTGGTAATATCATGTCAAGCTTAGCAGCAATGTCCAACACTGGCAGAAAAAAACAAAAAAGACAAAACAAAACAAAACAAAACAAAACAAAAAAAAGGCGAGCTCACAAACCATGCTGGTTTTGAAATACTTAAATACATATTTTACAAATGTTTAATGAGCATGTAAATCCATTTGACACATTTGTAACACTTTAGGCATATATACAAAGCATATTGGTGAGTAATACTGAATAAAAATATAACTCTTATTCCTTTCAAAGAGGAGTGCTCAAAGCCTATTTAAAATGTCTTTAGAGCAACCAGCTAACCTACTGGTGGCCCTGGAGGGAGAGCCGAGGAATCACCAGAGGGAGTCAGTAGACTTTATTCTCTGGAGACCAAGTACGTCCATAAAAAATCTAATTAATGTTAAAATATTTCAATATGGACCAAAAGTGGTTAGCCAACCAGAAGTCTGACAGATCTTTAACCAAGTAGATTGATTGAATGACTGGAACACCTTCTCTAAAGCCAGTGTTTGGTTTGTCCTTTCTGAGCTAACATAGAAACATGGTGCAACATGGCGGCCATGGAAGACCCACTCCATTTGTAGATACAAAGGGCTCATTCTTAGCTAAAGAAAAAACAAAAATACTAAAGAGAACATAATTGTGATTAGACTATTATCGACAAATTCCACCGATAGATCCTTACAAATCTCATATACATTTGACCCGTGAGGACTGGAAGAGCCTATAATTACCATGGTGACCACTGGTGCCTCTACATATAGCTGCTTACAATGATCTCTAACTTTAGCTGATTCTTGGGTCAGAGGTGTTTGTGTTCTAACATGCGTCAGATCAGTCAGGAGGGCGCAGCTGTCTCAGACTGAGGAGTCACTTGAGTAGCTGTACACCGTCAAACTCTTCAATCGAAACAGGTTCATCATCCAGATAAAAAGGTTTCATGCATTTCGGAATAATTCATCATGACCACAATTGTGCAATTAATGAAATCTCTTACTGGGTCTGCTTTATCCACCTCATATGCCTTCACAATGGACGTCTTACTTCTTAGAATTAAATTTCAGAGCAGAGTGGACACATATACAGTAGTGCTTCAAAGAACTATGTGAGATCTGGTTCCGGTCAATGCTGCTTATTTAGTTTGACCCATTCTTACACGTTGGGACATTTGTTCTTCAGTTTCAACATCGTACTACCTTCTTGTAATTTAAGCACATGCAGTAGTGGGTGAAAAAGGCTCTGCTGACCTTTGCTTTCCATGGAAGTGGCTGGAGTGGCTGGGATTTGATATCAGAATGGAGGGCACGTGTGCAGAAGCAACACCCCAGAGCGGCAGGCCTTTACAGTGGGCCAATCGCCAGCCACTGTGACTTTGTGGTGACAAGTCTATTCTGAGACTTATGGAGGGTCTGAGAGTTGAAGTGGACTCCTAACCAGGAAACTATTCAGACACTCTTCCTCAAAGTCTCATTACTCATTTATCTGCCTCAATCAATCACACCAGTATTCCTTTTGCTGTTACCTGCTGCTGTAATATCTGTTTATAGATTAACTAAAATTACACACCGCTATTATGATATTAAACTTAAGTCCCATTCCCTTCTAAGAGTCTAACATTTATTAAGTTGCTAATAAAACCTTAGACCTTCATGTAACCATAAAAACCACCAAGTCTCTGTGTTCATTACCAGGGTTAGTCGGGCCCTGTGATACAGTATTTTTCTTGAGGCGGGCATGGAGCATTTGGATGACTGAAGGGACTGGGCTTTGAGCCAGAATAAGGGTCACTGTGAGAAGTTTGAAGTTCACTGAGCACTTTGTGCATAAACAGTGCATGAAATCACAAAGATATGCAACCCAGAGGGAAGGACACCATGCGTGGTGATGTAGATTACCTCAAATAGGATAGTCCTAGGCTTGAAATTTACCATTATTTCCCTGCGCTTTATATTGTTTTACATTAGCCCAGAACTGTCATTTAGACATCTTGCAGTGTAACACAAAATACCAACTGGATTAAGTAATTAAATGCTTTGGAACTAACTTCATGGGACTTCAATACACTAATTTAGCCCAAACCTGCAGATTCACACATGTACATTTACAACAAGCTTTAACCCATTGTTACCAACACCCCCTCTGCTTTAATTCCAGGCAAACTGCAGCATGTTGATGAAATATTTGTTTCGTAATACAGAGGAATGCCTTTCTTCTACAATGGACCTGACATTTCCTTCGTCACCCACTGAAAACCCCTCCCAGCCTTCATTCTGAATCATTACCTTCGCATCAAAAGACAATACAACATCACAAGAAATGAAGAGCTTATCCTCTATAGGTGGAGCACATGGCCTAAGGCACTTCCATCAAGTCTGAATAGATGTCAAATAACTATTTGTGACAGGAATTGTATTCACAAAAGCATTTGTGTCTTCAACACAGTTCTGCCAGAAACTCTGTCTGCTGTCTCTGAAGGACTTATTTCATTTCATTATATTGCATGTTTTTTCTAATGTGTGTCTATCCTTTTAAGCACAAACTGTTTAAGAATATAGTGTTGCTCTTAGATAATTTTCCTGATTGCTGATGAAAGCTTGACAGTGTGCTAATGGTTTTCTTCAGATCACATTAGTGTCTTTGCAAATAGTGGCCTGATAAATGACAGTGTAGTCCAGCTGTCCAAGTCAACAGATTTATAGCCTGTTGCTCACTGCAGCCCTGAGAGCGGATATATGGCTTACTCAGAACTGGCTCACTTCATTTGAGTGTTGCCATGGCAAATAAAATGAAAACAGTTTACCGACAGTGTTTGGATCTGTAATAGTGTGTGCGGTTACAAACAGTGGAGGGAATGCATAATTTCATCGCTGCTATAATTTCGCAACTAGATCACTGTGTTCCAGTACAGTGCTGTCTGCTCTGCTCTTTAGTGTATCCTTTTTTTTTCAATGAGATGAGTGCACATGTACTTCTATGCCCTATTCAACAGTCTATCAGCTTTCCAGTTTGGTTTTCACTGGACACTTGCCATGAGAGAACACACTCACTGACACAGAGAGACGAACGGGAGACAGATGTACAGAAGAGAGCAGATATCTAGGGAAAGTAATCTGATATCATGTTCCTGGGAGTGCAAAAAAGGTTAGCTATAATGCGCAGTTCTTTATTTAGTATTGCAAGACAGATCCTTGGTTCCCAGCTAAATCAAGGCATACAGCTCTAATGTTAGCTGTCTGAAGTAGCAACACAACTTTAGGGTGCTTTACAATCTGTTGCATCACTTTAATGAGCTGCTTTGGGAAACACTCAGTAGTCTACGTAGTTTCCTTCTTTTGGTGACTTGGTGACCCTCCAAACAAACACAGATATAAATGGAAATTAACTTAAAATAAGTCCTGCTGGACTACGTCAGCATGACTCATACTAAGGTACAAGTGGAAAAAAAAAAACTTTGTGGAATGCCTTCACTTTACACATTCAGTGATTGTGATGTGAAATCTTAAAATCACACCTTGTGTGTGGAGTAAAAGCTCCTCAGTGATACCTGATTGGGAAACATGTAAAACTAGACACCTTGCACTTGATAACCTACATGGATGCCGAGCAAGTCGCTGCAGGGCAAGATAGCTTTATATTAACTGGTTGACTCTCGTCCTTCCTAACAAATCTCTGTGTAGATCAGCCCATTTATTGAGCCATTGTGAGTTACACATCATCAACGGGTGTGTGCCAGCCAATCATAGTGTGTGCTTAGAGGTGTGTGTGTATGCATGTGTGAGCACTGTACAGGAGGCGTGTGCTTTTCGTGTATGGGTGGGTGGCTCTGTCTAACTTACAGAGCTGCAGTACGTGTGCTCAAACACACTTCATAGGTGTGTTGCTCTTTTCTTTTTACTTTGCCCTGTCTTTATTTTAATCAATTGGTTGCAGACAGTTTTTTTTTTCCTTTACTTCCTACTCTCTGCCGTACTATTTACTTTAGTGAGAATTTTTTTCCATGCCAGATTTTCCTAAGAAATAGAGAAGGTAGGAGGAGCTGGACTGAGAAGTGTGCCTCACTCTCTCTCACACACTCTCTCACACACGCTCCCTCTCTTCCATTCTGTCATTGCCATCTCGGCAGGACAGAGACTTTTCATTCCCAGCCACGCTGAATGTGGAAGGACAGCACGTTTTTGACTTTGTTAAAGTCTAATTTCACAGAGGAGTAACATTTTTCTTCACGGTATCAAAAGGATCAGCAAGAACAAGACGAAAAGAAAGTAAGAACAAAGATTACATGGATCTCTTCTCTCATTTATTCTAACTGAATAGAAAAGCACGTGACAACTGGTTTGCCACTGGATTCTTTCACACAGCAAGGCGTGAGATTTTCTTATTTATCTTCCTCTCACATTGTTATTTTCAGTTTTACTTTGAAAGAGTGTACTGTATTAAAGCACAATGGTTGCTGGAATGCTGATGCCCCTGCGGGACCTGAGGGCTATCTATGAGGTTCTGTTTCGAGATGGAGTCATGGTTGCCAAGAAGGACAAGAGACCTCAGACCAAGCACCCTGAGATAGAAGGTGTGAGCAACCTTCAAGTAATCCGTGCCATGGGGTCTCTAAAGTCCAGGGGCTGTGTGAAGGAGACATTTGCCTGGAGACATTTCTACTGGTACCTGACCAACGAGGGCATTGTTTACCTGCGTGACTACCTCCGTTTGCCCCCTGAGATTGTTCCTGCCTCTCTGCAGAGGGTCAGGAGGCCAGCTGCCACTCTGGCCATCGCCCATCGGGCTGCAAGGGTCCAATCTGTGGAAGGTCCTACATCTTATGTCCCTAAACCTGGACGCAGGGGTGAAGCTGAGAGCCAAGAGGCTCTGGCAGAACGTCAAGGCTACCGCCATAAGATGATGGGTTCGGGAGAAAGAGAGAGCTATTCTGACAGAACCCCGAGGTTTAGGGGTCGTCCGATGGCTGCAGAACCAGTCAGGCCAAAAGCATCATGGGAAGTGGAGGACCAGCCTTCTCATTCTCAATTAAGGAAGGGGAACAGCTTCAGAAGTGAAGCAGTGGTGATGGAGGAGAGCAGAGTAAAAAGTGTCTCTCAACAATGGAGTGATGTTAGCAGCGAGAAGCCAGGGACAGCATCACAGGGGAAGAAAGTGTCAGAAGTCTACAAGGAAAAGGCTCCAATTTCTGCTCAGGCCCAGAGAGCAGCTTCGAAACAGGATGTGTCCCAGACCACTCTGACATCATTGTCCTCCAAAACAGCCCTACCATTAACTGTGGCTGCTGTCGCTGAGGCTACAGGTGTTGCAACATCAAAGGCTCCAGCTGAATCCTCTACTCCAAAATCAAATAAAGAGAAGATCAGTAGTGAAAAAACTTCTATGAAGTCTAGTAAAATGGTTGTGGGCAATTCAACTAGTGCATCACTTGTTGATAAAGAAATCAAAAAGGAGAAACCAGAAAGCACAGTTGTTGATCCCGTTAAATCTGCAGAGGTCAGGGCTGAAGCTGAAATAGCAACCGACAAAGTAAAGCCCCAGGCAGTTATTACAATGGCTGCTTCTCAGGAAACCTCTAACCTCCTTACTGGCACTGCCATACCTGTCATCACAGCACCTGTAAATAAAGATGTCAAGGAAGAAAAGCCTAAGAGAGCAAAGATTACTGAAGAATCAGTTAAACCTGCAGAAATGAAGACCCACGTTGAATCTAAAAAGGATCAGGAGAAGGCCAATGATATAGCCACTCAGTCCACCAAACCCCCACCTGATGGTAGCACCAGCCAGCCAGAATTGCCCACTCAGGAGTTTACTGACGCTAAAGTAACTTCAGTGAACCTTTCAGCGAAGCCCATATCTCATGAGATGCCCCAGAAAACTACTACTGTGGCTGAGTCCTCTATTCTTGAAGTTAAAACTACTACAACGACTCTCTCAACAGCTATGGCAAACACTGAAGATGCAAAACCTGTGAAGGGGAAAGCTGTAATAACTGAAATGGTTACAAAGCAGGAGAAAACTGATGCAAAGGTTATTCCTCACATCAAGAAAGAGGAAAAAAGAATGTCTAATGAGACCCTTAAAATCTCAGTGCAGGACCCTGTGCTTGTGCAAAAAGACTCCTCTTCACCTCTGCTCAGTCAAAATTCTGCCACCACAGAGGGAGTCATGGAAACCAAACAAGTAGCTGAAGGAAGCTCTAGATCAAAAAAGAAAAAAAAGAAAACCCCAGGTGAGAGTATCAAAGGTGAGGATCTACCTGACTCAAAGTTGGAGAAGGAAAAAACTTTTACAGACAAGCCCCCAGAGGAGGCAGCTACAAAAATCCTTGAACCCACACCAGTGATTACCTCAGATTCATTGGCCATGTCTACCAGCAAAAAGAATGAGGAGGCATCACCTGTAGAGGAAACTAAGACTCAGGCTGAAACAGGCATTGATGGGGGAAAAATACAGGAAATGCCGCAAACTGATGAAAAACCAATAATGCAAGTCTCAAAACAAACTGTGGAGAAGAGCATTTCTGAGGTTGCATCACCACCACCAGCTCAAATATCTCCAGTGCCCCCAGTGGGGCTTCCATATGTTGCAGGAGTAAAAGAAAAAGTTGAGGCAAGCAGTTTCAGTGAAATAACACAGGAACCATTATGTACCAAGGACAAGTTAAATGCTGACTCGCCCCACATGGAGCCAGTGAAATCTGAGGAAATTACTGTCACTAAAGTGGAAACAGTGATGGTGCAGAAAATGACTCAAGTGGAGCTCAAGCAAGCAAGCCCTAAACCTAAAGAGAAAAGCCCTGCACCACAGTCAGAATTTCAGGAACCCACTGTTGAGACTAAATTCTTAACAAGCACAGGGAAAGCTGAAGAGGAACTTTCAAAAGGTAGAAAGAAAGGAAAAGGGAAAAAACAGGCGGAGGCACCAGTATCAGACACCACTGACACAAAGCCTGTCTCTTTGCCTGGAGCAGAAGCATTGCTGTCCACTAACATTACATCATTGCCCAAAGCATCAGTTAAAGACAGCCCTGTCATGGCCTCTGAACCGACAGAAATGAATGCTTTTCCAAAGATGACTCCTGAAAGAATGTGCGGCGAGGAAACCAGGCAGGCAGCAGCTGTGTTCTCTGAGGCCCCAGCAGACAAAGAGGAGGTGGAGTCAACACTGCTCTTTGCAGAAAAAATCAAGCGGGAGGTTCCGAAACCAAAAACATCCTCCACTGTGAGGGAAACGCACGCAGCCGGAGAATTAGCTTCACCAGCACCAGTGGGAGCAGCAGAGGCAGTTGTAGCTCAGGAACAGTCCAACCCCCTCACCAAGCAAGAGGAGCCTCCCAAAGTTGCACAACATTCAGACAGTCAGGCAGCAGAGCGCAGCACAGAGAAAAGGCTCTCTGTGTCTGAGGCCTCAAAACAGGAGGAAACGAAGAAGAGGGACTTGGAAGAGGACACACCCTCTGCCACTGCCACTGCCTTGCCTGCAGCTGCCCAGCCTGACCAGCCTCACCTTGGGGACACCTGTGAGTCTGAAAACCCTGAGCTAGACGAAGCCGCCATGAAGAGGAAAATAGTAGTGGTTGAAGAGATAGTCGAGGTGAAACAGGCTATTAGTCCCCAGGCATCCGGGGAGCAGCCACCTCCACCTCCACCTGTACAACCTGAGGTGGAAGAAGAAGAACTGGATCTTGATGTCCTGGAAGCACTGGCAGTAGAGCGGGCACTTTTGTCAGGGGCAGCAGGGGCCAGGGTGCAAGGAGCCTCACCTGAGGAAGACTGGGACCACTCACTAGAGGAGCCAGAGGAAAAGACTTGGCCCAACTTCATTGAAGGTTTGTTTGAGCGTGTGCCAATTAACCCACTTCCTGTCCTATCCTACACTCTCATGCATGTGATGTTATTACTCTTGCATCTCGGTCTCCATCTTTCTCTTGAGTGTGGGGGGTCTTAGTTAGGGTATTTGATGAAGATTCCATTGTTGCTCCTCAGCCTTTTAAAAGTATTTCAAACTGCAAGGAACATCCCCATGCCATGGTTGTCTGTCACTGACTTCTCCTCCAAAGTGTTATTTAGGCTGATCTGATTACAGTTTATGGCTTAAAGTTACATATTACAGAGCCCAACCTATACTTTGTGTTGTGTACTACAGGCCGTCTCTCTTTCGGAATAGTTTCAGTGTGTTGGTGAGAGGTTGCAGTGAAATGTGGCTTTGCTTTAATTATGTAAGTGTTAAAATAGATCAAGTATCAGTGACACTGTCACAACACACACTCTGTTGTGTATTCAGGAGCCTGTCAGATTTCACACATGCATTAGGTTTCTTCCTCCACACATAGTCACAGGTGAGAGTTATACCTAAAAACTGTGCAGAAAATGTTAGCATTCAGTTATCAGTATTGAATAAATCTGTAATTTATTACACTGCAGCGACTAAACTAAATTTCACAAATATTAACCAAAAATTATACGTTTTGGGTGGGGAATTCCAATTCTGTTTGGTAATGAGTTGAATTCTACATGTCTTAGTAAACACAGTAATCTCTTGAGCCATCTCTTGAGTGTTTGCCACATGAGATTATGCAGACCTGCAGCTTTTCCAACAAGGTGGGGCTGTTTGCTGAGATTCAGCCTCGCCTGCTCCCTGCAGAGATAGTCGTGCGTGAGTTACAGCCAGACTGACTTAGAGAAAGAGAGAAGGAGGTGTGGTGCTTTTGGGAGCATTTCTCCTCTTTGCTCCAGTAAGACTGTGTTCTTGGCACAACTTTTTGTTCTGTGGTTGTTTCCTCAGTTCCCCTTTCGGCCTGTCTTGTGCAGGAGATAAGCATGCCCATTGCATACCATTATGCAATGGTATGTGAATGGTATGAGAGTTATGTAGACAAATTGATAACAAAAGTTATATGCTGATCTCCTTTGCTAGAATCTGTAAAATAACAGTTTTAGAAAGTTCAGATAAAAAGATGTCATTTGATGTTGTGATTGGTTCTGTTGTAGTGAAACTTGCAATGCTCACATTTATCTCATGATGCTGAGGCATTTTCATGTGACTCGAGTTTTTTGAATGATGTCTAATATTTCACAATATTTTAAAAGTAAAATAATATGTTATTCTGGCTAACTTTACACTTTGGTATCCCTGAGACAATGTGTGTCCTTAGCAAGAACTTCACATGGGCGTTGTCTGTTGTGGGTGTGAGCAACAGACAAAGAGTCAGGAAGCTGGAATAGCTCACTCACAGCTCCATGGGTGTGTTTGTTTGGTTCCACACATGACAGCAGATCTGGATTTAATTAGCAGCCTGGGTCCTTTATTCAATCTGTGGCACTTAGGAAAATAAGCCCCTCTTGCAATTTGATAAAACTATTTATGACTCACACTTAGGATTTAACTTTTAACTCAAGATTCAAATTTTATTTTGATAGTTGAGTTGTTCATTATGTGTGACATAATCAGATATGGTTGCAGCAGTGCCAGTCAGACTGATGAGCACAGTATTTGGTGACCCACTGCTGACATCTGCTGTCCATAAAAACTATCGTCCTCTGTCACACTGAACAAATGCTTCAGTCAGGGGTGCCTTGAAAATCAAAATTAAAATCAAATTAGCAAATGCTTTACATCAAATGATGGGCAAACCTTGTTTTCCCTTTGGTTCTTCAGCTTAGCATTAGCCAGATTATGTGCTGTTGCCAAAGCAGGTTCCTTCTGATTTTAGACAGGATGAGTTTCACTGTAGATAGAACAGTGGTTTATAGAGATACAGTTTTTAGTGCTGTGATTCCACTGAGCATGGTATTCTTTGTATGCCAGCTAATTAAATAGCTGTCAGCAGTGTCAGTTTCACCCCGGGATATCGTTGCTATTGGGTATGTCTACTTTTGTCCTGCTACAATTTATGTTTCTCTCTGATTGCATCAGTGATGTGGAAACCGGGAAAAGGGAAAGTATTTGACAAATTTGCTTGCACAACAAAAATATTGTAAGGGCCACTTAAGCTGGTTTAACAAGGAAACACTTTATAATTGCATGTGGCATTTTTGATGAGTGGAGGCTGCTGTATGTGCTCAAACAAAAGCTGTACAGTGAGCACTATTATATGAATGAATATGAGAGGCTCTTTAAAGTTTGCCCACACATGGCACTAGTGGCACTTAGGCTACATAAAATCCCGGACATGTCCCTAAAATCCTCCATGTTTTCATCCCTGAAAGCATGCCTGATGCATACTTGTGTGATTGGTTAAAATGAGGAGTTACATTGTGCTGCAGCCTGTGTCTTTCATTATGGTGGCACATCATTTTGATGCTATGACTCACACTCACCGTCCCCAAATCTGAGAACTTGAATTGTGAGCCTGACCTTTTTGAGCACAAAAAAAAGGACTATGGGATGTAATGAATGTTCAATCTCATGCTGTCTATCAATAGCCTGTGAGTTGGCAGCTCAAGTAGAATCTGCTGTTTCTGTTTATGCTTTTGGCCACCAGCAGTGTTTTGCTCAAAACAAAGTAAATGACCTCAGCAATGGTGCCCTATCTTTTACTGCTGACTCCAGGTGTGAAAATACTTCTTATATTTTACTGGACTCATCATAAGTGTCAGAATAAGTCAACCTACTTTTCATAAAGTGCACACACAAGCACAGCAAGCACACATTTTGACAATTAAGAGATGTTGCTATAACAGTATGTGCTGGTGCTGAAATACAGAGTCAGAAAGTAACTTGAGAAGTGGACTTAAGTCCTCTAAAGCTGCTGCATTATTATTTTTTTTAAATCAGGATTCAAAGATTAATCAAGAATCAGTAAACAGTGCATTTGTGACATTGATTAAAAACGGTGAAGTGTTTGTTTAACAAGAAGCAAATAATGTTAAGTATACACAAATGTGTAATGAACAACCAAAACATTATCCACTCCCATGACCCAGTTGTGCTGAAGTGTTTGATATGTAATTTATAAAGCAGACTGTTGCATCATAACGGCTAGAGGCTGAACAGTAAAACAGAATCATAGATCTGTTAAGCAATATAACCGTTGACTCGCTGCAGGCCAAAGCCCAGAGACAAAGAGATCAATAACATGTGGAATAAATTGAGGGTTTGGCCGAGATGATTATGACATTAGTCATATCCCAGGAAGCGCATTGGGCCTCATCACAGGGACCGGACTAACTCAAGTCTACTTTTGTAACTAAGCTGGAAGAATAGTTACCGATTCTCAGCCCTCTGTAGAGTCTGCATATGTTATAGAATTTTCATTGTCTTATATTAAATTTCACCCAAGTGTTTGACTTTTATGCTTTGACTTTTATTTCAGCAGTATTTTCTCAAAAGAGACCATCACCTGTTTTATATATATATATATATATGTGTGTGTGTATTGTAAAGAGGAGAGCAGTGTTTACATAATGGAGCTTCTGCACTTTATGGGTGTAGATTGAGACAAGAGGCATTTCCCTCTGGACACAAGCTTAGAATACCTTTCAGCTATGTGTCCTCACATGAAAGATATGTGCATAAGTCTCAGGCGCCTGTAAGTTCAGGAGTTCGTGAAGGCACGTGAGGATGTTCATTGAGGTATTCTGTGTGATCCTCTGTTAAAGGCCTTACATGGCTTTTTCAGTAAAGCTGCCTTCGTTTCACACAAGGCATCCTTCTGTAGTGTCTATGTTTCATGGGAGAAGACAGTCTCAGCTCTAATCTCCAGACACTGGGTGGAATTGCTTTTAGCATTAGGCAGAAATGGACCCAGTTGTCAGCACCACAATTGACAAAGCCATATGTAAATATTAGGACCTGCTATATTTAGAGAATGTTGTGCATTGCTGTGATCCCAAAAGCTACAGGGGATGAACCCTGAGAGCTCGAGCCATGCTAAACTCTTCCCCAATCTGTCCATCACTAAACTCCATGTGAGGCTGATCTGATTTAGTAAATACACCATCAGTCTTAGCTCTCAGTTTTCATATTTGCTGTCTTTGTTGCTATTTCTGTCCACTTTATGCTATCGCCAGGGTATTTCCCATAATGACACTCAGCATATCATGTTTAACCCATCTCATTTACAGATTAAATGCCAGACATTAAGTAAACACTTCTATTCTAAGTGATGCTTCAGAAGAAGAGCTGTAGAATAAGCTGAAATTCCTTGATTGACAAAACTTAACAGTCTGAAAACAATTTGTACTTAAGTTGTTTTATAGATGTGTTTTCTTTGCATCATATCTTTTTGAGTTTTATCATCATTAGGTACGCCATGAGCTGTATGGCATCAGTAGTACTTTTAGTATAATAATGCTGAGTCTACTTTCGTTTGTGCTGACAATATTACATCCAAATTATGGTTCTAGAGTTTGTTAATCATGTGGTCACCCAAAGGGCTCACACTTGGGATCTGCTTTCCGGCTGAGAGCTGTGACTTAATAGCACAGAATAAACCTGCCACCATCATCATCAAAGGAACAAGTAGGACAGTTGTGAAAGGTTGCTTGTTTTTGTGGAGGGTGTCTCTAGGGGGCGAGTGTAGCCAAATGGCCCACTAGAGCTCTTCAATCAGTGTCTAACTGCGACAGCGTGCGATCATCTGGCTCTGGTGGATATTTATAACCCCTGGTCTGCTCCAGCCCTCTCCCCCCCTGCCCAGCCACCCCCCTCAGCCATCTAAGCCCCTCGCCCCTGCCCCCTTCCCCTGGCTTGACGTGTCATCCCTCCTCCCCTGGCCACGGGAGAGCAGGCTGACGGATCCAAGCAGCAGGCGAAGCCTGTCAAAATTCAACACAAGGGAGAAACAAACCAGTACAGAGCAAACAAACAGGAGCCTCTCCTGTCCTCTTCATTCCCCCGCTGTCAAGCTCTCTTCTTTCTCGTCCTCATCCTCGTCCTCCTCTTCCTCTCTGCGTTGACTCTTAGATGAAGGTCATACCTGGTAGGTCCACAGAGTGCCTTTGCTGTGGCGTGTCTGTCTGTGTGTGTTGGTCTGTCCGGCTGCTGACTGTTGGTGAGTTTCTGGCAAACACACTGTGTGAAGTCTTGTTGTGTTCCTGATTGGTGCACGTACCCCCGTGAATGGAGCAGAGACACACACATTCACATGTAACGCAGAGCGGCCTTCAACTTCAGCCGCACAGATTCTGTTCCATATTTAAACCTGTCCACTTTGTGTCTGACTTGGCTGCCTCCAATGTTTTCCTTTATTTGATGATATGTAGATAGAAGTGGGTGAGGGCAGTGGCTGAGGGGAGCATTATCACCCCTCCAAACAACCCCCCCCCCACTCCGCTCCTGTTAGGAGGTGTTTGTCTTGTCAGTCTGATGACTGATGGACGTCAACAAGAAGGGGTGATTTAAAAAGGGCAAATTTTATTCAAAACTATGTAGCTTGCGTGTGTTAGACAGCCTGTTGGTGTGTCTGGGTTATTTCAGATTGCTGTAAAACCACAAGCAACTGTCATGATTCTGTATGGTCTGAGTGCATCTGTTGCAGTGAGTTTGTTATTGTTGTGTCAAAAATAAAGATAGGGCTCTTTTATATTCTTAGTTTTATATTATCTTTATCTCTCCGCCAACTCTCTAGTTATGTTTTATCACCTACAAAACATCTCAGCACAGTAGTCCTGTCATTTTAGACTGTATCAAGAGAAGAAAAACAAGCTGGACTTGCTAAAGGATTTTCATAGCTTCAGTGGGTTTGACCCTGTTCTCACAAATGAGTTATCAGCCAAGAATGCAGATAACAAGCCTGTCCTTGCAATCAGATGAAATGAGTCACAGAGATACATCTGATAAGGACAGAAAACACAATATATTTCTTAGTAAAGTTGTATTTCATGCATTTAAAGATGATACCGACAAGCCTTGTTATTATAATGCATTGAAAAAGGGGCATAACTCTTTTTTTAATGTTAGAAATTTAACCTTTACCATGTAGAATTTGTGTAGAGTTCACATGTCAGGCTGGTGTCTGAAAACAGCTGAATAATCAGGAGAGGCAGACCAGAAGAGAGCTTTACGGTAATAGCCTCAGGGTGGCAAAACAGCAGGAATTCTTACTCGAGGCGTCCTTTTCTTTTCTTCAAAAATGTCCCTGCCACACCCACAGCACCCCACCCTTACTCCCCCTCTCTCAATGAAGGCCCACCTGTCACCAAAGTCCAGACTCATCCCCTCTCTCTCTTATCTCTGTCTGTCCCAACAAATGCCTTTAAGCCCCCCAGGACCAACTCTCCCTGCCCTGGTGGTTTTAGGGCACTTAGTCACCCTGGTTTTATTCTGGGGCTTGAGAAAACACAACAGGCAAGGTAAGAGAGCTGCGCATAGCAGGATACTGGTTTGGTAAGGGTTAAGAAAAGCAAAGAGAGTCACATCAAAGTCTTGGCATAGCTGGATGCTTGAGGAGTGTTTGCTTTATCTCTCCCTATCTAACTTTCTATCTAACTTTCTATCTAACTTTCTAAATGCTGGTCTTGGTGCTAATACTGCGTTTGCATTTCTAGTTACAGAAGATATTTCTGCAAATTTGTCACTTTTCTTATGTCCTATTTATTATGTTCATGGCTATGTTTATTATTCCTAATATTTTGATTTGTACAGGTCATATTACTAACCCTATGAGCTCACAAAAAAGCTTCACGTGTGCAGTGTTTACCCTGTGCTTTTGTCACGTTCATGAGTAACCTTGAAACCTGTCACAAGTTGGCTTCTGTGACCCGGCGAAGCTTTTGCCAGGCCTTTTCGTGCCGGGTTCATAAAGTGTCTGTTCTTAGTTGCAGCTGCAAAGGGATTACCCCTCATTACTCTCAGAAAGCGTGGGAGGCCTTCTAAATGGCTCCTGTTGCAGTGTGGCCCCAAACTGATGGCCTGACATGTCACAGTTCATAGGTACAAATCAGTCCAGGCTCCACCGAGCTGAACTTAGCTGATTTTCTTTTGTAGCACTGCAGAAAAGATGATGGGTGCTGCTGCAAACATGCCTTACTAGGTTCCTCCCAAACCTGTCTAGTCAAGTTTGGGTTTACTTCAAAGGCCTGTGTGTGTGTGTGTGCATGTGTGCCTGTGTGTATCTGTCACAAAAGGGTGTGTCTGTTTGTTCAAGCTTCTCTTCAGTAGGATGATTTGCTTTCTCTTAGCATTGGTTTAGTCCACCTGCCAGGTTGGAGTAGCTGCTGGTCCACAAACTGGCAGTGAAACAACAGTCAGCATGACAAAGGGCTTGGATCCATGTGTCTGCGAAATACACTTTGATGGTTTGGATGTATTAATGAGAATGTAAACAATGACTTACATTGAGCTTTTAACCATGCTAGTGGTGTGCTATTGGTGTGCTAACGTTTAAACAGATCACCATGACACCTGCACCTGCTCAAAATTAACTTTAATTAAAGCCAGGAGAAGGGGGCAGGGGCGTGGGGCTTAGATGGCTGAAGGGGGTGGCTGGGCAGTGGGGGAGAGGGCTGGAGCAGACTAGGGGCTTTAAATTAATGACTTTTCCTTTTGTGCCGTCATTGGATCAAAATTAAAATTCATCCCAACCTGCCAAACTGACATTTTCATCAGCCATGGCTGTGTGTAGCTGTGCTTAACATCATAGCTATTAAAACACATTGCATTGTCTTTATGAACATGACAGCTATGCCTGAGTACAATCTTACAAATCATAAGAGCAGGGATATCGCCCAGGAAAAGTGTTGATATTTGTCTAATCTAATCTAAGATAGCTGGACTGTGGTTAGTTACTAAGAATTAGTAAACTGGGTTGAGATGTACTGTAGTTAATGTGTAACTCAGCTCCCATCGTGCGTTGGGATGTTGTGGTAACAGAGGCAAAACCATTAGTCATGAGTAAATAGAGATCTGGTGGTGTATAGTGTATTAATGGTAAAGGCGACAATACGATCAGCACTGACTGAGGACAGGAAGACATTAACTGTAGATACATATTGACCCATCTTACATGATACTGAAAGCTTTCACAATCAGTGTTACATTCTGTCGTTAATGGGTTTTTTTCATGCAATGCAACATTTTGTTTTCTTAAATGTCAAATTTGATATTGCCTTGAAATACAAATGACAAATCTTATCTTTATCTTAAATTTTATCTTTGAATTCTGAGATATTGAGGAGTTAAATTTAGCTGCTGTCCCTCTTGATCTGTCCAGGCCTGTAAGGGGGCTTTCTGGTCTTAGCTGTCCTTTTTTTCATAGGTGTTCATTCTGCATGATGACAGATCTGCACTTTATCCACTCACTAGCTCCTCCGCTTGAGCTATCACTGAACTACAGCAAGGAGCTGCTTCAGCTTCCAGTCTGATGCCCCACACTGTGCTGTGCATGCAGAGGTGGGAACAAGGATATTAGCATACTCTTGCGACCATGTTGGAATGAGGTCGGCTGAAAGGTCAGGAGGAAAGGGGCGTGGCTGAGAAGGACTGTAAATACTCTGTGTCAGACACAAGGTTCATTGCATGACATTCTCTCGCTGAACTTTCACCTCTTCTCTGTGTTTGTTTTCCCTTTCTAAGACTGCCAAAATTGGCATGTCACCCCCCAAGTCCCCTCAGGATACGAAACTGTCAGTCCAGGTGTTGCAGCAACATCATGTCTCACTTCAAATTCATGCTGAGCGAGGAATGTTTGAGACCACTAGGGTTTTTCCAGCACTTTGATAGGACGTTAAATTTATTTGCATAATAGGTTGGTAAATGATTCTCTCAGGCATAACAGGTTGAGCAGGAAGCTCTTTTTGATAAAGTAAACGCACACTCGCTTTTATACAGGAGCTGAATGTTAAGAATGTGTTAAGTCATTTTTATACAGCGCTAGTAAGGTATAACATCCTGTTCGACATGCTAGGAGCCCAAGTGCCATTTCATCACACATGCTGCCAAACAAACGTTCCTCAGAGATGAATGTCAGACACACAGAGCCGTGTGGGCGGGCTGTGGTGGTTGCGTTCTGGTTTTGGACTGGCTTGTGGAAAAGCCAGCATTCTTCCTGGAAACAGCCACAACTCCTACTCCGGAGCAATCCAGCTACCACATACTGTACACCAATGTGTGTGTGTCTGTGAGTGTGTGCAGGTTTTTTCCTCATGAGTGTGTATAAATCAGCCTAGATGGCCCCCACCACTGTGACTACCACTGGTAAGCCAGTGGGCATGAGTCATAACATAAACAGTGAACTTACATCCTGGGGGCTTGTTGAGACCCAAAGGGGCTTTGGATACAGTTCTTTTGTCCTCTGGGAATAATAAATGAACTGTGATGAGACAGAAAGACACATGGAGCACATACAGGATACATCCGCCCTGAGAGTTTATTTATACCCCGTGTGACCTCCATTAGGGATTTCTCCGCACTCCTTGGTCCGTATGGTACACAGTGACATCAGCAGTTTACCTAAAGATTCTAATGAATCCTGTGCAAGACTATCATCTTTGTATGCACTTATAATAATAAATGTACTGCAGAAAAAAACAGTCATTAGTTAAATAAACAGAAAGCAGTTTCTGTGACATGTTAAGTTCCTTTAGTCATTTTTCATGACTCTTTTTTCCAGTTTTCCTCCCTCTGAAGGACCATTCTGTCAGCTCTGCTCAGTCAATGCTGTCACAAATCCAAAAGTCTGACTTTAATACAGCTTTAACACATGTATCAACATTTAAAGCAGCATCTTGACATTTGTCGAAGTACATTTATTCACTCTCTTGCTGAGAGTAAGAGAGTCATCTGTTTAATTTGAATCTGCTGCCAGTTAGCTTAGCTTAGCATAAAGTCTTGAAACCGGGTGAGACAGCTGGCCTAGCTCTTTCCAAAGGAAACATAATCTTCAGTTAGGCACAATAATTTTCACGAGTGTTGTCACCATGAGTTTTCATTGCTGTCAAGTGAGTCATTTTGCCCGTAGAGGAAGTAGTCCTGCTCTGAAAAACCACAAAACTGTCAGTTTTAGACTTATGTTTTTGTATGAATTAAATAATCTAGATAAAAGGTGTTTTTCAGTGAGTTTAGATCGCAGTAGTCTCTGTACTAATTGGATAGATACAGGAGTGTTACAACTTTTTGTATCCAGCTCTTAGAAAAAATACTGAATGACTTGATTTCTGACATTGTTATACTGTCATACTATCTGAAATTGCAATTTAACTTTTCCAAACTGCAGATCTGTTCATCCTGATGAATATTGAGGTGATTTCAACTAGATTTATTTATATTGCAGATACTATTGATTCAGTCTTGTGTTATCTTTAAAATGATTGAATGGAAATATATGAAATCTTGCATTAACAACTTGTTACCAGCAACAAATGGATGTCAACTTTGGGCCAGAGTTCACCAAAGCAGCTCACCCAAAATCACTGCTCTGTGAGTGATTGCAGTCAACAGTCAGAAGATCAGAGAGCCTCATTTATGGTCCTTTGGTGTTAAAAGGTCAGTGTCATGTAAGAAGAGAATGCCGCATATTTAGATTGCTTTCCCTTTTAAATGGATCTAGAAACAGCTCAGCTGTGTCCTGTCGTAAATTATCATAGCAAAGAGTTGACTGGCGACAGTGTATGCGGGTGAAGCAAGAGAAGACTGCTCCCTTAGCCAGGCATAGAGTCATTATTTGGTGATTCTAACACTATTAGCAGTTGTTCAGTTGTTCAGTGTTTCATTCTTGAATAGTCAAGAAAGCACAGGGGAGATCGAGGAACTGGTACCCAGAATTAGTGTGTCTGCTGCTTTGGCACTGCATTAAAACACATAGAAACATGACAACAGTCAAGCACATCAAGGGTTTCAGATATTTCCCCTTTAGCTGCTTGTGTAAGCAAAACCTGAGAAATATTCACTAATTCTAGACAAATGTCAGCTATAAGTACAGTTGACTGATAAAAATACGATATTAACACAGAACCTTCTTAGTTGAGGTTAGTTCTGTTCTAAAAATAGTCTTATCTTAAATTTCATAATGCTTAATACTAAACATGTATGCATCACTGGTTGACTGGTTTGTACTGTTTTTTAATCCACAGTCTGACTGTAAAACAGGTAGCTGCTGAAAATGACAAAGAATTACTTAAAACAACACGCTCCCTTTGAATGGATGATCTACTGTTGAACATGATATTTGCACCGTAAATCAGGCAACCAAAGCTGCCATAAATATAATGTTGAATCACTTGACTTTTATCCTTTGTTTTACCTATCAATGAGGTGGGGGGGCAGGGCCAACTATCTTGCTTTCACCTGTTAGAAAGTGGTTCCTGTTCTTTTTTAAGTCTTCTCCCACCAGCTGGCAGCTAGTGTGTCTGGGACTCAGGGCTGCTGGAGTTTCTTGCAATAGGCTCACAATGGCTGCATTATGGAACCTTGAACGAGGGAATTATCTAAATGAGATGAGCTCATACGGAGGAAGAAGCAATTATTTGTACAGTAAGATGTGTTGTGCAGGTGAGTGGAGAGACCTGTTGACTGGGTAAAGCAGAGTCAGCCATTTTGTCTGTAGTGTTTTCAGCATGGTGAAACCACATGGTTGTTATCACCACTGCCATTTACAGAGAAACTAGAGGGAAGTTATTTTAACTTAAATACTTCAGTGTACTTAGTGTATATTCTAGTATTTCTGTGAATGTATTAAACAGCTAATAGTTAAATATTTATTTAATATATAAAAATGTCAAATATACACATTTTATCTCATGATGATATTATTTCTAATTCTAAAAATCATAAATGATCTTTCCTGCGTTTGCAGTATTCCTTTAACTGTATTGTAGAATTAATTATCTATAGTAATTGTGGCCATAAAAATAATTAGAAATGCCCTGCATTTTCCTGCATCAGTTATGCACGCCCACTACAAATAAGTATGCACACCAGCAGAACTGTTAGCATGAAGACATTGTGTTGATGCTATTCTATTGACTGACAGCTGCTAATGGTTTAACAAAAGTAGCAAAGAAGAAGACTGCAATTTAGCAAACACGAAAGTAAACAATCTAGGGTTTAAAAATTTAACTGGGTTTTGCAAAGATGGAAAATTGGTAAGATTTTGGTAAGAAACTGAATCTAAACAAAACTTGTTGGTTTACCAAAAACTTGTTTACCTTATTTTGCAGTTAAGTATAAAAACACTTAAAAACAGAGAGCAGCTTGTGTGTAGCCTGAGATTTAACAGCCTGGGCAGAGAAAGTTATTGAACTCAAGATAAATAAGCATTATCTAAAATATGGCCTAGAAGCAATAATTTAAGTTTTAATATGATTTGGTATGTTTTATCTATTTATATGTATTTTATATTGAGCTTGATGCATTAAGTCATTACCCAGTGAAATTCCAATAACAGATATCACACACATGCACAGCAAGTGGTGAAAAACACATTTCATAACAAAAATCAAATGAAGCACTTATATTGAATAAAATAATAAACCCTTACTGTAGCACTGAGCATTGTTGGATAAGAGTGGCTTTGAGAACTGAAGTCTACGTAACCTTCTGCTCTAGAACAGAAGGTAATGTGAGGCAGGACTAATGCTCTCCATCAAAGTCACAAGGCATTCATTTGGGGAAAGTCGCTGAAGGACTGTTTTCCTAAGGAGCTAATTATAGTCTTAAAGATAAAGGGGAATTTAATAGACTCAAACGTACACAGAGAGAGAGAACCTTTGCTTTCAAAACCTTATATCATTCCTGAGGGGGAGTTCTCCCTATACTACAAGGCACAGTGTGAGAATGAAGACTGGTGATACTGGCTACCCAGTCAATATTATTACAATGAATTGACCTCAGTAATGTGAATATGCACAGTTCTATGAAAAAAAAGTTCACCAAGAGGAGAAGAATACATTCTATTTTCAATATATATATATATGTGTAAAATTAAAGGTGCAGAATTTTTTCCTTGTTGAAACATTTTGCAATACAAAGAGTGAAGATTTGCCTCCAGCTGCTGCTGCCACTGCAATTAATACCACCATAAAAATCAAACTTAAGGGAAGAAATATCTCACGCAATGCATAAATTATGACCCTCCACCAGCCTGTTTGAACACCTGTTTTATGATGAGGGGGAGTCGCCTATAAGAACATGTACCTTTAAGTACATGTGCTTGAAAATTATAAAAAGTAAGTGTAATGTAAAATAAAAAGGAATGGAGTGCTTTAGCTTAGCTTAAGATTGCAGTAAACACATGTTGTTCAATGTATATAAGAGTTTATAGTTTTTAGCAAAACCTCACAGACTTCTCTTAATGTATATGAGTAATTTAAAATAAATATAAGTGGTCCTCATGGGTCTTCTCCAGGCAGCATTATTATTAGTAACTAGTGTAAAAGCAGCACATTCACCTGGAACTGTCAAGCGAAGAAATGTAAAATGTAGGATGAGAAAAAGATATGATAACGACTCACATGTATTTATCTACTGAACAAGCAACAGTTTAATCCAGTTTGATTGATCATGTTAACCTCTATTTCACAACTTTGCATTCAAAACAATGACAACATGTCAATGTGCTTATACTTCCTTACTTTGTAAAGGCATAACAGCATCATTTGGGAATTTTCCATCCACCAGGGTGATTTTTAAATGTGAAACTTTATCATAGAAATTTCAGTTTCTTTTATTAATGGGCTTTTTTTATTTTCTGTCATTGTAATATACCCTTGAGAGCCCTGTATAAAAATTTGGTATTTTGATGACAGATATTTATAGCATACCTAGAATATTACGGAGTATTTTAGTTTTTACCACTAATCCTGAAAAAGAGGGTTGTCTTATTTCACAGATAAATAGCTGCAGAATCTACTGCAGGAGAAGAAGTTGGGGGTGGTTGTGCTCTGGCACTCTCTAGTGGTGAAGACAATTTACTGTCCTACTTCCAGTCTGACAGAGCAGCATATGGGGCGGAGGATGGTGCTTTCCTTTCTACGTAAAACCCGTTGGTTATGGAAGCCCCCTGTCTAAAAATACAGCCATGAGTAAGAGTCAGTCACAGCTATCAATGCACATGGTCTGGTGTGTGTGGTGCTGTTGTCATAGAAACATCTCTCAAGTTCCTCTTTTTCCACACTTACTTAGGCGTTTGGAAACTGCTGTATGGAAATACCACATGCAATGACGGTACATTGTTAACATGAGAAAAAGGGAATATGCAGTATCTGCTTTCAGTTCAGCACAAAGGACCAATATTCCTCAGTTATCAAACCATTTTGACAAAGTTCACTTTAGTTTGTCCGCTGTTAGAGGTAGACGCAACAAATGACTCACTCTTATGACAGACTGCGTTGTTTTTTTATGAACTTTTGGTACAATTTTTCTTATTCTTTTCTATCAGTGTTTGAATTTTATTTCAAGTAATAATCAACAACATATCCATTGAAAAAATATCCATTTTATTGCACTTCATCACTGATCAGTTGATTCACTTTATTTGGTTATTAGCAGTATATTTAGATAATAAAGTGATTATAAAATTTAAAAAGAATATTTATGGGCAGATGTTTGGTGCACTGATAATTATCATTTTTTAAACCTAAAATTCCAAACATTGGCTTGTAATAACATTGTGAGGAAAAATAGAAAAAAGAAAAATTCATCATTTCAAGGCAACTGTCTTTATTAGCTTTTCCATGAGTATTACACAATGTAGTTAAAAAATATATATTCACAGTGGGCCGCAACCTGAAAACATATTGGCTGCAAATGAAAACTTCACATTATCTATTGTATTTAATTTTACAAGGTGTGTCAACAGTTTATAAAGTATAGTTATTTAATCTCGAAAACTCGTATATTCGTGTTGTTTAAAGAGGAAAAGCATATCACCTCAGTGAAAGCTATGGGTTTGCCAAACCTTTTTTTTTTTGCTTTATTTAAAAAATTAAGTTTGAGTTTGTCTTTAAACTTAACTGAAAAATGTTGTGCAGACAATTGCCTGAAGTAGTGAGTTTTTCTGCAGTTAAGAAATAGTTTAAAGTTAGCATGATAGTGGAAACAAGGTAATAATCACATCCAAACCCACATTTGCAGTACTTTCAGATTTATAGCTCTAAAAATGCTATTTTGAGTATGATGATTGGATACATTGCTGTGGTACTAAACACCACTGATACAGCTCTAAATGTGGGCTTATCCTTATTTAGATGCCTCTTTTGTAAACCCTTATACAGCAATGTTATAACTTCTGCTTAAGTTAAGTTAAATATGTGACTAAGTCAGGACTGTCTCTGTGTTGCCAATTGAGTGAAATACACATTCATTGCTCTCACCTGCAGAGGGAGGCACATGCTGGGTTTTTTTTTTTAAATAATTATCCTCTGTACTTCTCAAACAGCAGCTGCTTTAACCATTTCTACAACTGCTGCACTTGAATTCACCACTTTTCAAACACTCCCAGATGTGAACTTTTTTCTAAAGCTCAGCACTGAGCTATTTTAAAACTCAGCTGCCGTGGCTTACGCAGAGGCTCACTGAGTCCGAGTTAAATTGGGTTTGCAGCTTCATCGTTAGGTCTAATTCTGACAACGTTATCTAAGGACTGTTGACAGGCTGGAGATCCTCATGGATAAAAACCGGACAGTGCATCATGACACAGTTATGAGCCATCCCAGTAGTTAGACACTATTTTGTTTCAGGATGAGCATATATCTAGATGAACTACATTTAGAGATCTTAAAAATACAGAAATGTACACAAAAGGGGCTTTTTGTTTTCCTAATTCCAAGAACACTATCTTTCCCGATCTATTAAACACAGTAACACAGCAACTAATTTGACACAACTATATTTAATTACACAGCCATAGTGCTCTCATTATCTCTGCCTGATTGAAAAGCAGGTCAACCTTGACTGTCGGTCTGTGTTTTGTTTTTGTAAGTCCTCTTTCATTCAGGTCACATTAAAAAAGGCTTAGCATGTTTCAAAGTAACATGGCAAAGTGTTTGAGTGGTATTGATCAATGCTGCTCCTGATCCTTGTGTATTTTTCCTTCAAGTAGACAGTCATGGTGCCAAGGATCTCTCCCTACATGGCACGCGGTTGTTTTTTTTGGCTCTTCTTTATTTGCATGCTTAGCACGGTAGAAATATGATCCGGCATGGGCAGTTACTTCGCTCTGCCTTCTCTCTCACTCTTTTATCTCCTTACTCCTCCTCTCTCTCCTCCTCTCTTCCTTTCTTTCCTTCCATCTCCTCATCCTCCCTGTGTCTTCCTCTTTTTTTACTGGAGAGATGAAGTGATAGTCCAGGGTGTGTCAAGGCTGCTCCTAGTTTTATCAGCATTCCTTTTCTGTGGGGTGTGGCAGCAAGATACTGCAGCAAATACTTACTCTTTCGCCTTAATTAAGCATGGGAGATATCAAGGGATTAAATAGAGGGCTGTACATGGGGAGGGGGATAAAGAAGAGTTGTAAGCTAACTTTTTAATAAGAGCAAATCCTTTCTGCAGCTTTTTCATCCTCCATAAGGTAGAAAGAAAGCAGGGTGTTTTCCAGTCTCTCTCCCTTTCTAAACCTTAGAATTTGCTCGGCAGTTTAGCTCATTCAAAAGCCATAATGAGACACTCGTAGAATTCTTTTGTCCTGTAATGGGTTTGTTTTGTTTGGGAATTGAGCCACAAGTGCTTGAAATGGTTGCATGATCAACCATGTATTTGTCAGGATCCATTAAAAGCATAAATACCTTTTTAACAGATATTTGGGCAGCACAGTGTCCTACTCAGTAATATTTAAATATAGTTTTATATACACAGATTGATACTAAAAGGACACAGTTAAAGCCAATTGATTTTAGATTTTGTTAAGTGCAGTCAGGTTCAGGTTCATATTTCTGTCCATATGATGCAGATTAATGTTTTCAACATAAAACTTTAAAAGTTGCAAAGACAGTAAAAAGCATCTCATAGACAGTCGGAAGTAGTAAGAAAGATTACTGACAGATAGTGACAGATAGTTACAGTGTTTCATGTGGGATTCTGGCAACAAAACCATGAATAAAAAAGGGGGCACCAAAAAAAGGTTTTTTGAAATGTGGTTTTCAAAGCCACAAACACTTGTGTGGGACACAACCAACCCAAGATGCTGGTGGTCAGCTTTGTTCATGGTAATTATGTAAACAATTTTCTCAATGATATATTGTGTGGTGACAACACAAAGAGCCTGCAGCTCCTCTAGCTACTCTGTATGAGTGTGTTTAGGTACAGTGATGCCTTGAGCTAAATGCTGTCAAACCCCATTACTCAGAAGAACAATAGAAATGTACTGTGTGTTTAACAGGTATGATGTTTTACATGTTCAGTGACTTAGTTTAGCTTGTTAGCATGCTAACTGTTTAGCTATCAGTAACAACAAAGTGCTGTTGTGGTTGATGGGAATGACTTAGGTTTAGTGAGGATGAAACAAAAGTATTAGACAATAACTAAAGCACACCCTCTCTTAATATACTTAGCAAGCAATTAGAATAAAAAAAGCCTTTAAATAGGAATGCAAATAACATTAGCTAATGCAGATGCACTAGCACTAGCTGTTTATGCATATGCGTACACAGCAGTTGTACTTGGATGTAGGGCAAAACATAAAGACACGACATCATCAAGAGAAAGCAGTCTGGGATTACATCCGCTGAAAACAACCTGAATGGCTGTGAAACAGCTAAATCCTACATTGACTGATGAATAATGATAATTTAATCAAGTTTACCTGATGAGGGGCACATCTTCTAAGAAGATACATCAGGAAATTCCTTTCTAGTCACAATCTATGCTCTCTGGAATTAGATATTTTGTTCATTGGATGAACACTGGTATATTATCATATAAACATCATGAAACAATGGGTAAGACTTGCTACCGGGACTCTGTCATGAAGGAGAAAAAAAGGGAGGAGGAGGAAACGTTTGGGGTTTGATGCAAGTCTGCCAGCTAATATTTTTGACCAATGAGAAAACAGCTTGCTCGTGCATGATGTTTGTTTATACCTTCCGAGCACCTCCTGAATGTTGCTGTGTGAGCATCAACAAACTAAATGCAGTTCTATCAAACGTGTCCCTGAATTGGAACAAAACTAACAAATTACATGTCTGAAAATGCTTTAAGAGTCAGAATGTCTGCTGGGTAATGCAATATGAGTGTGGGAAAAGGAAGACCAACATCCCCGTCACTTCCATCATAGAAAGTGATCAAACCTCAAACTTGTCATTTAGAATGAAAAGTACCTTCTCCTCCTATTTTCACTGAGCTCTCTCTGCTCTTATAAAAAGCACAAGTGTTCCATCTGGTTTTGATGAAGCCAGATGTGGGAGCAGTGTAATAAGCATGTTGAGACCTTAATGATATGTCTCCTTTTTGGTGAAAAGATCTCATGACTAAGATATTCCACACTTTCTGCCTCATTGCCTGCTCGTATCCGGGTCCCCTGCCAGTGTTTCCCATGAGGTTTAGAAATCCAGCTCGAGTAGGTGTCAGTGCGTGTTCCACTTCCAGAAAGTCACAGATCTCTTGGTTAACATCTTCTGTCACTTCTGCATCTCAGATAACATTAAATATTTTTTCCTACTCCACACCCTGTTAAGTTCATGAATCTTTAAATATCTTATTGTATATTTGGCTGCTCTTATCAATTTAAAGCCTGAAATGTTACAACTATTTAAAACTACAGTACTATACTTTCAGGTTGCATGAATTGAATAATTTTTACAATGAAATCCTTTCATTCTTTGTATAGTAAATTCTGTATTCTTCCTGTTACCTTTCTTTTTTTCTCATTTAATTGCCAGCCCATATGCCACTCCTTAATTCCTCAGCTTGCCTGAACAATGTATGAAACTACAAAGGTGTGTCTCAAAATTAGCTAACGTGGCTCCAAGTGACTCAGCCAGCGGACGCACACACTCTCACACATAGAAACACACTTACGCTGACATATTAATTAACTTCATGTTCATACAGGTCATGCTATACACCCAGCACTGTTGAAGAAAAAGTGTTTTTTGATGCCTGATAAAGTGATGTCAGTCAAGGTGGGGGAAAAGGATATATACCCACCTAAGGGCTGAAGGGGCAGGATTTAGCAGAGGTATGACACACCTTGTTCTCCACCTCTCCAGCTGTCAGCACATATACCAGCCATGTGAGGGGCGATGATGGAGGGATTTTGCATAGAAAAGCACAGAAATCTTTGACAAACTCTGAATAAGTGCAGGACTTAAGGCTCTGCTGGAGAGAAAATGTTCAGCAAGAATATGTAAATTTAAAGTAAGAGAAAGCAGAATCATCCTTTTACAAAAGGAAAGTTAAGTTGATAAGCAAAAAAAGCACCAGTGCTGAGTTTACTATACATAATGTATGCAGATACTTTTTGTCTGGTATGACCAGTAGATTATTGTGGATAATTCTAGCTAAAATAAGCAACCTTCAGATAGATGTCGTTGTGTATCTGACAATTCTGATTCAGTTTACTGACTTGACTTGAGCCATTGTTCGGCTAAGTTTAGGCGTTAATCATTTTCCAGTCATCGTAACTTGTTGCCGCAGGTACCAAAAATTCCTGCTTGTTATTTGGATTATATGAATAATTGAATGGTTCTCAAAGCATTTCTGTTTTTTTTTTCTGTTTCTGCTGAGTCCATGGAAAATGACTTTGTTTCCAGGATATGATCCTCTGTACCTCAAATTTACCATTCAGAAAACACAGAGTAATAATAATCTGAAACCACATTAAAGTAATGTTCACCAGTATGAGCCACTGTACCTCTTGGCAAAATCCTCTAGTTAACAGGAAGTGAAGCAGTTTATGTTCCTCAATTTGTTTGGATTAAATCCTTCAGGGCAGGAAATGTGTAGCTAAGTTGGGAAACAAGGATAACTTACACTTTAGTGACAAAGAAACCAGCTCTGGCCTCAGTTACTCAAACTTTACCACCTTTATCGAATAAAAGGTAAAAAAAATCCTACAGACTGACATTTTCTATAATCAAGAAGAGAGAAATACATTACAAAAGTGATCATTCATAAGCAGATGCAGGCAGATATCAGATCGTATGTTCCTGATGATTATGCACATACAAATACAGATTAATACTTGAACACTGAGTGTAAGCTACTATATTTTCAGTGAATCAGTAGTTCTGGGTGTGGTTACTCATCTCTGTCTGAAATCTGCCCATCCCAAAACTATCTCATCCCCTCATCTCCTCTCTGTTTTCAACACAGTGAGTAACCTCTGATGTGAAATTTCAGAGGAATGCTGTGAGTAAGTAATGATTAATCGTGAGATGTGTGTTTGTGTGCATTAGTGCTTGACTGAGAGGACTGAAACTTTTTACCTTTTGAGGCTCTTGTTGGATATCTGACTTCCCTAGCAACATACACTTTGTTATTCTTCGAAGTTCTATTCAGTGCAAAAATCAAGTATTAAAGAAAATTATTTGTACAAAACTTTATGACTTCTTTATCACCCTGAGTGACTCAGCTTGAGCGTGCAGTCTTACGCAAGCAAAGCGATTAGGTGATAGCACTTGCAGGTTACCACACCTCGTCCTCCCCCGCCCCTCCTGCCTCTCCCTCGCCTCAGTGTAATGCAGCACCCTGCAAGAGGAAGGGGTGTGTTTAGAGCCCTGCCCACCATGTCCTGCACACACTAGCACCACTAAGTACACACTAACACATCACACACAAGGACAGGCCCAGACTTCATAGCCTACAGGCATCATTTGCTATGTAAGGAATAAAGTGAGCGGGAGAAAAGGGAAAAAGGGAGAGGAGAAAAAAAAACAGAAGAAGGGCAGAGCTGAATTCAATAAGGGAGTGAAGAGGTTGAGAGGCAAAGAGGGCAGAGAAATCATAGGTTTGTGAAGTGCTGAGGGGATTGTGGCCGCGGAACTGCACACTCTGTGACGAACCAGGGACCAGAGGGACAGATAGAAGCAACAAAAGCAGAAGTTGCCTTCGAGGGGAAAAACTGCCAAGGATATTTTATCTTTAGGATTATTATTCTGTGCGCTGACAAACACTGACAATGACCTCTCAGCAGAGGTACAGGAATTTCTCCTCTGACAGCATGGGCAGAGAGAGGGTGCCCTCAGATGAAGGCTATTACCAGGGGATGCTGAAGGCTACCGACGGCAGGAAAGGTACCAGTATGGCAGCAGTTGAAGGAAAATAGCTTAATTGCAAGCCTTGATCTTGATTTATTTGTTTCCATATGTGTGAGACACTGCAGGCTAAAAGCTAAGTGTTTTTCCAGGAATAAGTGAGAAAACTATTAGATGGAGTTGCAACAGTTGGACAATGTTCAAGTTATAGGCTTTTCTGTGTAAGAGATCAAATAGATTAATGTGCTGAGGCTTGATTGGTTAGTTTTTGGGTAATACATCATTAATTACATCACTAAACTCCTTTGTCAGATGCGTAAAGATCAGCAGTAATCAAACATGACAGACAGTTATTCTGATTCAACTGTAGCGTCCAGTTTTTCTGCACACAGTGACTTCAAGAAGGAATCTCCTCCTTCCTCCTTACTTTGTATTGGTCAGCAAAGCCCATTGACTTTTTTTTTTTGGTTGTGCAGCATGCTTGTGTTATAGTGTGGTCATTCACTGTAGCCAAAGTCTTATTTAATTTGAGTTGTACTGCACCCAGGATGAAGGATGTGTCACATTATCTTCCTGTTCTCCAATCAGATAGTATTTTTCTGTGACTTTTCAAATTTTACAAACATTTTTACGGGCCTAATATACAAATCATACAAATTGATGTTGGTTTTGCAGTGATACACAGGAGTCAACTTCATCGGTACATTTTAATTTAGCCATTATGGTTGTGTGTTTGGATTGATTTTGTGTAATGCCACAAGTGAACAAGTTTACTTGACTTAAAGCAGAAATCTAACAAATTATATTAATAGTAAAATTAAAGGGTCCCAAAGTGTCAATATCAAGCACTCATCATGCAGGATAAGTGAATAGTGTGACTGTTACTAGTGCTTTATTGTGTTAATATCTGGTCATGGTGGATCTTATTTTAAAAAGGATTGTCTGATCATTTCATGTTAAGTGTTTCATCATTTCAACAACATATATTAGCTTTTGATATGTTTCAGTGTCTTAATTTGCAAAGTAACCAGTTAATAAAGCTAAAATGTACTGGAAAAGTATTCAATAGAATTAGATGGATATACCTGGGTAAAGTACAAAAACCTTAAAATTTACTTAAGTATTTTACTTAAATAAATGTACTTAGTCACAGTATACTTTCTTCTCTGCTATAAGTCAGACTTTTTTGCTGTTTTGGGTCATTAACTCCACACTTGCCTTAAACCTGTTTGTGTCTGGTGACATTTGATACTTGAAGTTCAACCAGCCCCTATCTGTCATGCACCCTTTGCTTATAGAGAGCAGTGAGACTGCAAAGACTTGTAGTTGCTGAAACAGGATTAAGTAACGTGCATAAACAGAATGCACAGACCCAACAAGTCAAGGTGTATCTCCCTTGGGAAACTTTTTTTTTTGTTTTTTGCCTTAGCAGCCTCTGTGTGTGTGTGTGTCAACAATTATCACGCTTCCACTCCGGGTGAAATTGTGCCCCCTTGGTGGAAAGGGGAACCACAGAGGTCACATAGTAAAGCTTAGTCCCCAGCAGGTTTACATGATAAATGAGGAGGTTAAAGGTCTATGGTGTCTATTTGGTTTCCATGGAAACCTAAATCCAAAACATTTGCAAAAACTGTTGCTGACCCCTCCTGAGAAATGAAACATAGCCTCTGGGTAGCTACTTTTTTTTCAGCATTAAATCTCAGCCCTTACCTTTTCATTGCAAGGTGTGTCACTATACAGTAGACAGTCTGATCATTTCCTTAAAGCTGATAACACTGAGGACTTTGTGTTGGCATCCTTTTTTGGAATAATATTGATGCCAGTAATTACTGTCTGAGTCATTAAAAGTGGATTCCTTAGAAAAATGACATGTGCAGCAAGGAGTGAAGAAATACCTTAACCTGCATTGACGCCTGCAGTTATCAGAGCGCAACACTTATTCTGTGGTATTCTAACTGCTTAGTGCACCACAACCTTTGGATCAAGTGAGCTCACATTAGACAGCTGAAAACAGACAGATCCATTGGCTGTTTCTACAATAAATATTGTAGTGACACACCTTGTGGTTTTTTTCCTAAACTCCAATGGAAGCATACCACTGGTGGCTTTGTGCAGGTTTGTTGTCTTAGTGGGTGTGTGTCTTGCCAAGATCTTGTCGTTTCTTGTTGGAAGATTTTACCTAAAACAGTTAAGTCACTTCTGGTGGCAATCATGCAGAGAATCTTCACGCCTTAAGAACATTTGGCCTTTGCAATGGAATCTTTTTTCATGGATGTTCCTGTCCAAAAGCACAGCTGGCAGTGGTGTCATAGGGAGACATGGCCTCTCTCAGACAATAGGGGCTCATGTGCCGACAGTGAATGTGCTCTGATGCTGCCTGACTCAGATGCAGGCGTGCTCAGTCAAGAGGCGTTTTTCCACCCAGTGATAAATCTGTTTGTCCTGCACAAATCAAACAAGTCTGGTATCTTGGGGATTTCCTCTTTTGCTCTTGTCATTTTTAGTAAAATAAATCAAACTTCTAACAGCTTTGTGTTTCTCAGTCGTTTGCTGATTTATAACGAGTTTATGAATTAATAACTGTGGTTTTTCTATTTTACAGATGAACGGGATCGAGTACAGAAAAAGACCTTCACAAAATGGGTGAACAAGCACTTGATAAAGGTGAGGACATCCCCTTGACCTTCACTCTTTGTTTCTGTGCCCAACGGGCACATTAATTACACCATTACTGTCACACACTCCTACAATGTCATGTATCATAATAGTTTTCACTAAGACAAAGTGCACTTTTATAACAGAAATAGATCTTCACCAGAGTGTCAACAGATGTCACTTTTCTCTGAACATCATTAACATGTAGCTGACAGCATCATTGCGTAACAACTGCGGCAGACTTCAGAGGGTAAAAATCCCTGTTTGTGGTCCAAGCCTTAATAGTGCGAATCAATGTTTTCTCACGGAATCAACATACTAATTTGAGATCAGTCACAGAATGCTCCGTTGAGGGAAAAATGATTGTGCAACTCAGATGTTTGGAGGTTATCTGTGGACGCTGAGAACTGCTGTTCTTGCAAAAATAGCTTTTAAATACTTTTATCTTGAGAATCCAAGTAATTTGTTTTGTTATCTTGAGATAATGAGAAAATCAACACATATAATTAACACAATATCACATGAAAACAAAAGATTGTTCACTCTAAATAGTTTTAATGGTTATCAGAGATCAAGAAATCCATGCAACCATAAAATGCCGTTTTGACAGTTTAAGCTTTACCAAACTGTACTTCAATCATTGTGGAGAATCCTCCTCAGACAGTAATGGCAGTGGTCCTGACAACTAAAATCAGGCATGATTAAATGAATCAGAGACTTACTTATCTTATGATCTTTTCCTGAGACAACAGATGTCATTTTCTGCTGACAAATTGTCTCTCGGAGTGAAGAAATCACTCATTTGTTTTCTCAAGATAACAAAATAATTGACTCTAGATCAACACATAATAGAATTTAATACTAATTTTGACTGTGACTGTTCTGGCCTTTCAAAATGATCAATTTCCACTTTTAGAATTACTGTGCTATGATTACAGGTGCAAGTAGCTTGTGTTTGCGTTGGCAAGAACTTTGAATGAATATCAGTGTTAAACACTGAGTAACGATTTGTGATCAAAACCAAATAATTATGGGGTATAAAGTCTATTTAAGGAAGATGATATTTAGATTTGCAGTCGGTTTTATGGGATAATATCAGTTCAAACATTAGAGTCCCCTGACTGAACAACAATATTGATTTTATGCATGATGGCTGTGGCAACAAACTTTTATGACGGCCTGGCCAATTGTTTTATCAGATTCCCAGAATGCATTGTCATATTGTGGACTATTTTAAGCATCAGGTCATCATTTTGTCAAGTTTAATCCACCCCTCACCTGTGCTCTGTAAGTGGTTCTGCGAAAATTATAATCAACACCAAACCCCCCCACCACTCACATAAACACATGTTAGCTACTCAGTTATTGTCTTACGCCTCTGACACCACGCTGTGATGTGGAGGCTTACCAGAAGTCCAGTCTGTCTTCAGCTGAGAGACTGTGTAAACCATCCATCAGCACCCGTCCATTCTCACCTACCTCACTCTCTATTCTCCAACTGTGGACTACAGGACCCCATGCATCACACATTCAGGGAGGCAAACAGGTCAGGATGGGGGTAAAGTCAAACAGGCCATTCTTCTCACTCTGTAGTTCCACATTAGGAGTGAAAAATTAGCTCCTGAAACACAATAACCCTCCCATACAACAGTAAAAATATTCCTGCCTGTGCCATTTTTCTTCCAGGAAACTCCCATTGGCAGCAGTGCATTTACGGCTTTACGACATTAAGTGTTTCCACATTATTTGTATATTCACTGACAGACACAGGGCCATTCATTTTTTTTTCTCAGAAATGGAACAAGAGGAAAAAAAGTAAGCACAAAGAGAGTGTTTTCCTTTCCATGAATGTGCACTGCTAACGTATTTAGCTACCACAGTATGAGAACATAGCGGAGTAACTCCCTCTTGTTTCTTCTAAGTGTTCCCTGTGAGTTTGGAAGGGTGAGTCACAGACATCTGGACTCACTTAGCTAAAGGCAAATTCTGGTCTCGGCCCAGAGCCTATAGTGGTTGAGGCCTGATGGTTGCACATGTGCTGCACAAACCCCCTTAGTCTGGGTTCCTACCTGTGTTCATGCCCAGCCTTAACTTATGTATGAGATGGTTCTCAAGTTTAAATGCATCTGCATTGTTGTTATCAATTAATCTTGTGAAAAATAACCCTGTTTGCTAAATCATATACTGTCACTAATTGATTTCTATTGCTTAAGATGTTCTTCAGCCTTTGTAATATCTATGTATCCTTGTGGCACCATGCAAATTAGCATACAAATATCAAGCAACAGGGAACATCATCCCCTACCTGCAGTCAGCGGTCGTGTTAATACACATGTTTGGTACGGAAAGCGTTAACTTCAAGGTTAACTGCTCCTCTAAGGTTAAACTGATTTAATGACTTAATGGTTGGCTTGACAAGGCCAGGCTCTATAGGTTGGGTGCAGCCATGAAAAGCTGTAAAGGGCCACTGAGTGGTTTCCTGTGCTCAGTAAATCTTTTTATGTTGTGCAAAACAGAGTGGCCCCACTGCAGAACTTAATCTATTTTCTAGCTGATTTCTGCAAATTACATTGGATTTGCTAAACAACTACAGTTGTTGCACTCTGAGTTCATATTCTGCCTGGCTGTCATTGAGAAAATAACCCCAGAGAAAGGAAAGGAGTTGCACAAGATGACGTAAACATTATGAGAAACCTAAAACATGTTAAGTACTGTTTGCAGACAGCGAAGCGCAGTCAAGTGGAGGGACCAGAAAAGGGGGAGCTGTCAGCCATGTGTACTAATGATTTTCACCTTGAAAAGTTTACAGAGTAAACTCTTTTTGACACCGGGAGGGCAATTTGTAGCGTAACACCTACCTTTCAGCAGCCATGTGGTGACTGAGCAAAGCCTCAGAGACCACTGGCTCCTCAGTACAAAGCAATTGAAGGGTGGTGACAGATGGCTCTTGAGTTCACACTAAGGAGATTGACTGCCAGATAATCACAGCTGTTATTATTTAAGTAAATTAATAATGATTTAAGTAATCTTTGATAAAGATGTTTACCTTGTTATGTAACTTTGTGCAACTCATGAACACTGATATTTCTCAAATAATAGCACTTTAACAGGCTGTTACAGTTCAATATGCAAGTTTATCACACTACAGCGTCACATCTGAAGAGGTTTTACATGTGTAGACAGTGAACCCTAGTGGTCACAGTGTTGGCTACTTTCAGTACACTCAGATCTACACTAATGGTTCATCTTCACTGCGTAGGGAGGCAGGGAGGGGCTTATCCAAGGTTGGATACCTGTGTTATAATTCTTGCCAACATAAATCAGCCACTGTTGTAACTTGCAAAAGAAATGATCTTTCATTCCATTTAAGGGCCGAGGCCTCACCCTTCACCCACCAAACACAATCAGAAGGGAAAATGCATGAACTGATTTAGTCAAATAACAAATGAAATGACTTCTGTTATTGTTTCAGTGCTTTATCTCTCTGTTTCTATACCATATTTTCCATTAATCAAAATGATTTAGATATTTCATCCTAATCATTGCTCCTAATTTTATGTTCAATGATTTTTTGCTCTTATCTTCTTCTTTCTCTTCTTCATTACTCATCCATCTGTTCTAATACCTCCGTCTCTCATCCCTCTTCGCCCAGCACCGGAAGGCAGAGGTAGGTACTAGCACATTGGAGAGGGATCGTACTAAACATGTGTCTGATTATGGACACTTTGCATGGAGACTGTTTCCTTCCTTTAGTGTTTTTTTTTTAGTTTTCTCCTCCCGACTGATCTTTCTTTTTCTTGGAGCATCACAACATTTTCTCTCACCTCACTTACTTGTCTCACTTTCTGGTTGCAGTTTCACTACCAAGCAAGCCTATCAACAGTGACTTCTGTTTGAACTGTTGATAAAATAAAATTCAGAAGATTAATTAAAAGGAAAAAAAAAAGTTCTTTTATTGGTTGTTTTTGGCTGTTGTTTTTTGTTTGTTTGGTTTTTTTTTAGGGGTGATTTTATGGTCATTAGCTCACCTTTCCTAACTGCCTGGTGTGGTTTTTACTCCACCCCTTGCTTGTTTTTTTTATTCAGAGTACCATTTTTCACTTGTCAGGGATGACAGCTACCATTTGGCATTTGCAGGAGTTACGCTTGGCTGCTGACGGCTGTGCATTCCTGACCTGTGTAGAATTGTCCTTGAGGAGAGAAATCTCTGAGCACTGTAAAAAAACTCATGTAACACAGCAGTTAAAACACTGTTAAAAACAGTGCAAAGGGCCTTCTATTACAACTGAAAATGTGCAATCATATTTGACTCCTGGTGCAAAGTGTCACCAGGGTTTGCAATTTTTTTGGTAAAGCTGACTGCCACCAATTGATTTAAATACCTGTGAGACCTTTTGTGACATTGTGACCAGATATATAAATAATAAAAATCAGACTTAGTTAATTACTGAAGATTGTTGTTTCTTGCTTCAGTCAAGAATTAGAAAAAACATACCAACAATTAGTCCTGCAAAATGGTTGCACATTTGCAGTTCTCCATAGTAAAGAAGGGTTTATTCCTGAAGGGTTGTCATTCCTGATGCTAGCATCTTGAATCCTTGTGACATGTGTTCCCTCTTTGTCCTGCAGGCACAGCGTCATGTGACAGACCTGTATGAAGACCTTCGAGATGGGCATAACCTGATCTCGCTGTTGGAGGTCCTCTCCGGAGAAACACTGGTGAGTGTTGCCATGATGTGTGATTTTTCAACCTTAGCAAGGAGCAATAAATATGCCTAAACTCTGCATCTTTAACCTCAACCATTTTCCAAACCAGAACCTAATCCGCAGTAATTACATTAATGTACTTACCTTAAATTAACCTGGAATATCATCCTTCTGGCAGCTAATGATAATCTATCACAGCCAAGTTGTCAGTCAGAAGCTTAACCTGAGCTGAACTGTGCTAAAAAAAAAGATTCATTCACTGACTGATGGCTCTTGGATCTGTGTTCTCTACCTCTCTTTCATAACTTTCTCACACACCATCTTTTTCTTTGAGATTTCTACTTTATTGAAATAGAACTTCTCATACACCCTTTGACTCTTTCACTGTCTGTAATTGAAATCTTGACCACCACACTCATTTCTAAGCTGGCAGCAGGGTTCTTCATGTTTATACCCTGGGCTTCAGATCCATATAGAAGCTGCTCTGCTGCTGTAGTTCATTGCTCTGTCCACCAGCTCCAGCTCTGCTCATCTTCTGAATGCCTTCATAGCCATAACACATTAACATTGGCCTCTCTGTGTGTGTATGTGTGTTAAATGTTACTCTATCTGATATAAAAATCTTGCTCTTCTACATGGCCTCCCATTTGCCTTCTTTTAACTCTCCTCTGTGTGCTGATCTTTGCCGTCTGGCTTTATGCTCCTCTCTTGCACTGCTCTTGATAGCCGAGGGAGAGAGATGTGGTCAGGAGCGTTCGGTTGGTGAGTGGGTTGAAATCTTATAGTAGACATCCAGTTTTTTTTATTTTGCACTTTAGAGATTTGGCTGTGCATTGTATCCAGACATCAGTGGCAATTAAGTTGCTTTTTGTTGTCTTTTTTCTTTTTTTCTCATTGACAGGACTGCTTTAAGCTTTTAGTGATCAATAGGTGCTGCAGACACTTGCAGGACTCATTGAACTTGGTCATTTTTGCGTGTGCAGTACTTTATTTAGCATGACGGGATAAGCTTTTTAAATATGTCTTTTTACTTGTTTTTTTTTATTTCTTCATCTTCATTTTTCAATTTACATTTGAAAAACAAGAGGATACATCAGTATAATACATCATGTGCTAAACTTATCTTACTGTTCAAAGACAAAAATATTACAAAGCCTTGTTACTGGCTCATCCATTGTAAATTTCCTGCTGTAATCAGAATTCTCATGAGTTTATTAATTTATCATTTTGAACCGTTTATTCTTTGTTGAATCTCTTTTCATCTGATTTTTTTCCATTTTCCTTCCCATGTAGTTTTTTTTCTGTTTTAACCGATTGCTTCGATTCTCTACTTTACATTGAGTACACCAAAAAGATTGTATGTGACAGCAGTGTTTCCTTCACTTAAGTAAACAATCCCTCTTTGTTTTCTCCTTCCTCTCCAGCCCAGAGAGAAAGGCCGCATGCGATTCCACAAACTGCAGAATGTACAGATAGCACTGGACTTCCTCAAGCACCGGCAGGTAGGACACATAAAATGATACCATGAACTTTGAAAATTTGACCAATCAATGGTGATGCCTTGTCACATGTTACCTGATTGTGTCTGTGTTTTCACTTCTTGATATTACTGTTGTTTTCTTCTCTCAGGTCAAGCTGGTCAACATCAGAAATGATGACATAGCAGATGGGAACCCCAAGCTGACCCTGGGGTTAATATGGACCATCATCCTTCACTTCCAGGTCTCCTCCGCTGTCAGTGTTGTGTTTTACTTTATTATCGCTCTATAGCCCTGTCTCTGGGATCTGCACCTATCAGCTGCTGTTTCTCATCTCCCTGGAACCAAGTGGATTCTACTCTTCAAACTTCTTCTCAAAAAATACATTTCCTAATCAAAACAGGATGATTCTACAGCTGATATAACATACTAACTCTGTCTTCAAGTATTTAATGTGCAGGAGCTGATTTATGAACAGCAGAGAGAAATAAAACACCATCAGGGTGTGTTAGTATGACTCACTCTCTCCCTGAGTCCCAAGGGGAGGGTGTGTCAGGCCTGAGTGTACAACTTACTGTCATGCTACACTCCCAACCACATCCCATGTATCCCAGCCTTTTTCCTGCTTTTCTTGTGAATGCCAAGAGCTCCCTGGCAAAAGTCCCTGGGTATTAGCCCTATAGGCAGGGCCACACCCTTTAATATCAGATTAATCAGGTTTTATTTGCAAAACTCTAAAGCAGAGCACGAGAAATAAATAAAGGAGACACTGCTCTTGAGAGTGTTTTTGATCAGGTGACCTGGTGAAGGTGCTATTGTGCCCTGTAGATACAGGCAATGTTCCCAAAGTCTTTATGCTTTTATAGAACAGAGCAGAACAAAGCTGGGCTGTGGTTGCTTATGAGTCACAGATATGAAAGAGGAGAGTTAAGTTCCCCTTTTTATCATGTACTTTATTTTGTAATTAGTTCTGTTTGCACAAAATAAAAATCGCAGCAAAAAAGGTACATTTAGATGGTCTGAAGCAAAGAAAAAAAATGCATGAAAGATCTGAATTTAAATAACTACTCATGCAGCCACAACATCAAAAATTTAATTCGAATCAGCTGTGTGCTTTTTAGTGAAGCAGATAAAAAATGAAATGGGGAGAAATGTATTTAATTTGTTTTCAATTAAATCTTTTTTTACAAAGTTATTCCTATTTCTGATCTGAAGTGTAGAGCTATGAAGGGATGGGAATTTGAATGTCACACATGCATTTATAAACACATACAAAATGGAAAACCTGATGCCTCTGACTCATCTTTCCCGACCCCAAAACTCCCAAATGAAAAGTTATCTTGATGCCACAGCCGCAGCAGCATTTCACAGGCAAGACTAGACAGAAAGCCTGCTGTCTCCTGTCATTAAAAGCACCAGCTAGAATAAATAGAATAAATACTTAATTTGCAACTTAACCGACTGCTCAAGCAGGAAAAATATATATAATCATGGAATGACAAGGGTGTTGACTCATCATGGACATGATGATAAATAACTTTGTCTTAAAAATGAATCATGGGTGTCCAGTGATTCCAATCAAATGGTCTCTTTTGGTTTCCACTAATGACTAATTTCCTTTACATCTCTTCAATATGCACTGTTATTAATATAGTCTGCCACCTTCTTAACATTTCATTTCTATACACTGTCGCAGATCTCAGATATTCAGGTCAACGGTCAGTCAGAAGACATGTCGGCCAAGGAGAAGCTGCTGCTCTGGTCCCAGAGGATGACGGAGGGCTACCAGAACATCCGCTGTGACAACTTCACCACCAGCTGGAGGGACGGCAAGCTCTTCAACGCTGTCATACACAAACACTAGTGAGTGGTGAATTCATCCCTGCTTAATTATTTAATGAACAGTAACATGTATAGCAGAGTGCTTGGGGATTATACTACATTGTGTGCCCACGCTCTCAAAACATCAGCTAATTGACATGTCAAATGTAAATAATATTGGGAGACGCAGCTCTTTGGATGATGTTTTCTTGTCATGAAACATCAACACCATGATTTTTATTGTACATGGAGTGCAAGAGTGCACTAAAGAGCAGGAGTGGGACCTTGACACACATTCGAATGTCAAATTACACATCATGAAGTCTCCTCTGTAATTACATCCTCCTCTCAGTATTGACAGGATGAATCTATTTCTCTAATAGCTTTAGACATACTAACCATGGAGTGACTCTTTGTATTAAATCTAAGTTTTTCGATGGAAGGATATTAAGCAGTGTGATGTTGATTTAATAGCGCAGAGCTTCATAAAGCTGCATTCCCTCTTGTCTGTTTAATCAGGTTTTAAACCTAATTTTTTGCTTCTTTCAACCATCTTGTGTTAACCGCTCCTGACAGTACTGCTCTCATGCTACTTTAATAAAACCCATATTAAAGCCTCTCCATGAACTTTTCGGGCCTTTAGGCAAAGAATACCACCGGCAGGCGTTGGCCATGAGTAATTGTCTGCCACCTTTAGATGATAATATCCTTATTAAATATGATTATCTTATTAGACTGTTGGGAACCTGTAATTTAAAAGTAAAATCGGACCTTCTTGTTGTTAAACCCTAAATTTGCTTATTCCCCTAACTTTCTTTTATGACTTCATAGTAGAATTAGTAGTTAAGGTGTGCTTTGTGTTAATGCTTACTGGGAAACAAAAGAAGGATTTTTTCAGTATAATTTGTTGTTGGTTAGCTTACTTTAAGATGTTTAAACAGATGAGTTTGTGTAAATGAAAAGTAAACAGAGGTAAAAAATTGAATGCTGAGCAAGATGTTGTTCTTTGGACCCATTATGTATTAAAGAAAGAGATACCTGCAGGGGCAAGTTTCTTGAGCATGTACCTGCAACATGTTATCTCTTCTTTTCTTTTTTGGGAGACACCTGAGGCTGGATTAGTACTGCCTTTCATAAAGTTGAGGGGTGTGGTGTGAGGGCGTAACTGTAGCACTCTGTGGCTGCTACAAGAAAACTGTGGAGTTGGCACTGACCTTGGTTTAATTCAGGCCATCCTAGTGCAGAATATAAACTAGTCCAGAGGATTGAAGATTCAATTCAAGATTGTCTGGGTTTTTTGGGGGGGATTTAATCTGCAAAGCTGTTGTTGAATTTAGGTTTCATGTTTGAAAACTCAATGGAGGAGCAGTGACTCATCTTTACCACTAGGAGTGTTTTTCATCTCAGTGAGGATTAAGAGGATCTTGACGTGATGACGAACAGCTGAGACAGTGCATGGAATGGATTAACCTGCAGCATCAAGTCCTCAAAAGATTTTGTCAGCACAGATGAATGCAACCAGCCACTGAGACATAAACTTTATCTCGCCACTGGACAAGAAGCTTTTGACGCACTCGAAGATGCTTAGTGTACGGAAGAAGTCTAAGCATAAGAAACGAAGCCTAGGCTTCATTGGTGTCACTTCAGGATCTGTCAGCGATGTGAATGACCGGGTTGTCATGTTGTGTGAGGATATCCCATCAGGGGGATCCTCCAGGGACTCAGGACAGGGCTCCCATAGCTCAGGGGCCCGCTCGAGTAGTGACGAACTGGGCCATGGATGGAGCTCCCGTAGCTTTCAAGGAAGAGAGGGAAGGAGAATTAGCAGCTCCTCCAGGCCAACAAAGAAGCATTTTGTTCGAGAAATCCGACACGTGGATTCCTCTCCTGTTTACGGACGAGATGTGGGCTGTTCCACTTTACGCGTCAGAGAGCAGTATGATTCCTTTCCCACGGCTGCACTTTTGCTTATTAAGTATCCTAATCAGTACTGTGCATTGCATTGCATTTATGGATTTGATCATGCATTTGAACAGGGTTTAGTTATGATTTATTAAGTTAAAGTTGTGTAATATGCAAATATGTCTTTATGATATATGAGGATGGTGTGAACTTTTGGCTTTCCTGGAGTTAAAGTGTTGGTGGCTGCCAACTTGAAATATGTCAGCTTTAATTATGTTAGCTGCACTTTTAATTAAATTCCATCTATAAATGCTATACATCTGCCAGAGAGTCAAACCCCCAGAGGACATAAAGGCAGGCGCTCATGCAGGTTTGTCAGTGAGTGAAATGGTGGGATTTTAACAGTACGTTCCCATTGGTAGTAGGTCTTTAGAAGTGCAGCTACTGCTGATGATATTCTTAGTGTCATGCCATATTAATCTTCAGAAATGTACACACTACATTAATTTTATGTCGGGCTTTGTTATTGACATGTGGGGCTTCTTTCTGAAGTTTAAAATTAGATTTCTGAGGCTGTAAATAAAAGGAACACAATGTAACATACAGAGCAGGGTGCAGAAAGTAGCCACTTGTGTCACTCTACTTTAAGTCAAGCTGCACAGCTGCCTATTAGAGAATTAATGTGGACTTACTCATTCATAGCTTAAAAAAAATTATAACTGTAGTGTTTAAAAGGGAAAATGTTTATGGAAACTTACATTTTTTACAATCTTACATCACAAATTATAGTAGTGCATAGACTAAAGATTATTACAATTTAACTGTCACTCTGTTGGTGATTAATTGTCCATGTTTGCATCCCCCTAGCCCCAGACTCGTCGACATGGGCAAAGTGTACCGACAGTCCAACCTGGAGAACCTGGAACAGGCATTCGGTGTGGCAGAGAGAGACCTGGGAGTGACACGCCTGCTGGACCCAGAGGGTTAGACATGCCCAAAGTCAATTTAATCAGATAATGATTTGATTTATTAATTTTTTTACACAAACTTACACAAATTTTACAAATTTATCTTATGTTTTCAGATGTCGATGTCCCGCATCCTGATGAGAAATCCATCATCACTTACGTATCATCCTTGTATGATGCCATGCCTCGGGTTGACGTGCATGATGGCCTCAGAGCTAATGTGAGCAGATCCTGTTTCATATTAAGAATCTTGTTCGAAGCAGCCCTCCAAAATACTTTGGCAGGACTATAAATAAATGTGCGTCAGAGTCACAAATGTTAGCTCTAATTTGATCTGGTTGATCAGACTTTATTAAAGCCAAACAGGCTTGTGACTTTGCCTTTAACTGAGCTTTTGTTGGCAGTGTTCTACACTGCTTTCACAAATTAAAAGCGAAATAGAAGTCTTGTGAAACCAGGTTGCAGGAAATAAACACTGTGGTGTTTACGCTGCAGAAGCTAAAGGGCTGGGCGCATATGTATTGTCACTCATCTGTTCACCTTAATGTACTGTATAGGAGTTCATACCAACTTACTCATTAGATTAATGCTGTGCTGGGGCATTTACATACAGCATTCACTAAACATGGGATAATTGTAGAAACATTTTTCTGTCTGTTGCCCACTATTGTCCTCATTCGCCAACTGTCTCCTTTGCCAACAACCCCTTAAACAACTCCTTCTCCACTTTCTGCCTCCCTGTGTACTCACACAAGACCTGGTTTGTTGGTACCTAATTGAGTTTAGTGTGGTGTGTGAGTGCTAGAACAGGGAGACACAGGAGAAGAAGAGCCCTCCTGTCTGTTGTTGTTAAACTCCCAACTATCTATTCTGCTGTGTTGGCTGCAGGAGCTGGAGCTGCGCTGGCAGGAGTACTACGAGCTGGTGACTCTTCTGCTCCAGTGGATCCGCCACCATGTCATGATCTTCGAGGAGAGGAAATTCCCTGCCAGCTATGAGGAGATAGAGGTGAGATAATCTGTTGATATTAGTTTAGGCCAGAGATTTGCCCATGTTTTGGGTATGTTTGCGGTTGAGCAGCACTGAAGAATTTAAATACTTGTACGTAAAAAAAGTTGTTTATCTTAATTCTCTCAATGAATAAAAGTTTTCTTCGTGTGCTTAAATCGCTACCAAAAAGTGTGTGTGTCTTAAAAGCACAAGTATTGTGGGAAAAAAAAGGTTTTGGCGGCTGTTCATTGTCAGATCAAAGAACACAGTTGCGTAATGTCTAGCAGGGCAGACAACTGTGTTCCCAGACAATGTTGTACTGTAGGTGGGGCAGTGCTAGTGCTGAGAAAACACAGCCAAAAGGCAGATCATACTCAATCTAATCCTCAGAAGAATCACAACTGTGCCACTCCCTGTCAGTGCTGCAGAACAAAAGCATAGCGTGACTTAAGTGTATCGACAGTCTGGTTAGAGAAGAAAGTAACAGTTTTCTTCAGTAATATAGACAGTGCAGTGATTTGACTCATTAAAAGTTCAGCTTAAAGTACAACCAGTTTATAGGAATGAACAATAACACTACAGTTAGTAGCACCCCCCTGTATGGGCTAGAGACTATTAGAAAGGTTGCATAATGTGTTAATAATGTACTTACCCTGTTTAGGAAATCACCAATTTTAAATTGGTGCACAGAGCACAGTGCAACATTTCCCTGAAATAGCACCATAATTATATGTATTACACAAGTAAAGTTAAAAGTTTCACCATTTGTTCAGTGAAAGCCGATGCTTCCTTGTATTAAAATTACTTTGAAAAGTTATGTATCGTGTGTATTTTCTCTTTAGCTTCTTTGGCGCCAGTTCTTGAAGTTCAAAGAGACAGAGCTGCCAGTGAAAGAGTCCGACAAGAACCGGTCCAAACACATCTACCAATCCTTTGAGGCAAGCTAACCCTGGTTTCCCATTACTCTGTGTTTACAATATTCTGTTCTACCGAGTGAAAAAAAAAACGTATGCATTCTTCTCCCACCTGCCCACAGAGTGCTGTGCATGCTGGTCAGGTGAAGGTACCTCCAGGCTACCATCCCATTGACGTGGAGAAAGAATGGGGCCGACTTCATGTGGCCATCCTGGAAAGAGAACGGCTGCTCAGGATAGAGTTTGAGAGGTGAGGGCAATAATGTCTCTAATTTTTTAAATTAATTTTTTAATAAGTAATAAGTAGTATTGTGGTTACAAGACAGAACAGATTAAAAAACATAAAAATGTCAGTCACTTCTTCAGGCTAGTAGAATAGGAAATAACTCATAACCCTGCTTACTAACATTAAAAAAGCCAATAAATACAGAACACAAGGTATATAAAAAACATTAGGGTTACAGACTACATACAGCAGGTTACATACAGATGACACAACACTCTGCTTTACTACAACACATCAATTGCTTGCATTAATAATTCACTGTATTGGGTTAAAGATGGAGCCTCAAATTAAATCAAGTTCTAGCTAGCTATAGCTTCAAGGGGACTGAGTTAGCTATCCTGCTAATTCTCAGACATCAAAAATAATTTCCAAAGATATTTTTATCAATTCTGGCAGCAGCTGCTTCTTTATCCAAAAAAAATAAAAATCTTGTTTTACCATTACTGAGTATGCTTTGCAGACTTAGTGTATAATTTTAAAAGCTTTTGTAGATGATAGCCAAACAATCTGGTAAAAAATGTTTTTCTTATTTTGTAAACTGGCTTGTGTGGAAATTAGAGACATTCCTCATAATTGGACCCATCAAAGTCTGCAATTACGTTTAATGAAACAAGATGAAACACTGTAAATTTTCTGTTTTATGTGAGTGCTGCTGTGTAATTCCTGGGAAATGGGATGTTTCATGTCATGGGATTGCCTGGTCATCTTGGAGTCTGATAGCCTTGTTTATGATTCTGGGATGCCCAGTGACTGAATGGACAGACTGAACGTCTTTGTCAGGAAACGAAGACATTTTTGTGTCACTCTGTGCTGCTGTGTGGCAGAGTGTTTTCCTAACACACAGCGGGAGTGTGAGAAGAACCAGCTTTCTCATAGCAGGAATTTTAAACTTTTATATAAAAGACTTGAGGGATGGCATTTGTTAGTGACCCTCATAAATTGGAGTATTTGCTGCGAGGCAGGAGGCCGTACTTGTAAGTTCTGAGCTTTAGTTTCTTGTGGTCTAAATGCAGAGTGGTTCTCAAACACAGGCTCTTAGTCCTAGAAATGTCAAGGAGGGAGGTGATATTGTGGAAGTTGTGGAACAAAGAATATCTCAGAGATTAATACATTTGTGTACTTCTGATTGCAATTTTTTATTTTATCAAGACTTGAGAGGCTCCAGAGGATTGTCAGTAAAGTCCAGATGGAATCAGGAATGTGTGATGACCAACTCAGCCACCTGGAGACCCTGCTGCAGACGGTGAGCACTATTCAGGTCTATCATCAAAAATGCTTTATTTTTGTAGTTTTTACAGACAAGAAACAAGCCAGTAGATATTTAGACATCACTGGTTTGGTCGTACAGCTTTTGTTAATATCATTGTGACAAACAAAAGCACATGGTTTGCTTTTTTTTAATAAATCTTTGATTCTTTGATACTTTCAAAGATTTCAGCTTAAAAGTAGCAGCAGTCTGAAGCAGGACATGTTGCTGGTGTCAGCTTACATAGCACTCATGTAGCCTTTGAAAATCTAAAGTACAAATATTTTCATTAAATTCTATGAATGTTATCTAACTAACAAGTAGTGCAAATCTACAGAGAAAGGCTGAACCATATGTGTAAATCACTATCAAAAGCTCTTATTTTTTATTTTTTTGCCAGGAATTAAAGTGACATTTGAAGATAGTATTAAAAGAAAACTTGTTTTTTTTTGTCCATCATCCTTGTAGGATATCCGTCTGCTGAATGCAGGGAAACCAGCTCAGCACACAGCAGAAGTGGAAAGAGAGCTGGACAAGGCTGACAACATGATTCGTCTGCTCTTCAATGATGTGCAGATACTTAAGGATGGGCGCCACCCTCAGGCTGAGCAGATTTACCGCAGGTTGGTGCTTACACAAGTCAACATATGACACACCAGTTACAAAACCATCTTTGAAAAACAGATTTGAATGCTAAAAAGCAGTTGCATAGAGCATAAAGGAGACAGTCCACTAACAACTGACTGTGTTCCTCCTTCCCCAGGGTTTACCGCCTCCACGAGCGGCTGGTGAACTTGCGCAGCGATTACAACCTTCGTCTGAAGACTGCTGTGACCACCACCCAGGTTTCCCTGACACAGACCTCTCAGCAGACCACCATGAAGGTGCGGCCTGAGTTGGATGATGTGACCCTTCGTTATGTCCAAGACCTTCTGGCCTGGGTGGAAGAGAACCAGCGTCGCATCGATGAGGGCCAGTGGGGCTCTGATCTTCCCTCTGTGGAGTCCCAGCTGGGCAGCCACAGAGGCCTGCACCAGACAGTTGAGGACTTCCGATCCAAGATTGAACGTGCCAGAGCTGATGAGGTAGCACCTTTATCAGAACTACTGCAAATGACAACATGCCTTCTGATCATGTCCTGTTCATTTAAAGTAACTTTGTTGCATTTTTGTAGCCCCAGCTATCTCCTGTCAGCAAGGGTACATACAGAGAATACCTGGGTAAACTGGACCTGCAGTATGGCAAACTACTGGTAAATATTTTTCCATGTCAAACATTTTTTGTAGCTAATATGTAAATTTGTATATGACTTGAAATTCTTTGCGCCGATGTAAAAGATTTCTATTTTGCTATATTGCTAGAGTGCTGATTTTTACACCAGCTGTTGGTATTTTGATTCGTCTCATTCTTTCAGAACTCTTCCAAGTCCCGCCTGAGGAACTTGGACTCACTGCACGCCTTCGTCAGCGCTGCTACTAAGGAGCTGATGTGGCTAAATGACAAAGAGGAGGAGGAGGTCAACTTCGACTGGAGTGACAGGAACACCAACATGACTGCTAAGAAAGAGAACTACTCGGTGTGTTTTAGAAGTAGACTGTGACTTTCTGTTACTTCCGATTCTGATGTTAGGTTAGATAAGAAAATTTAATAAAAAGACACCATTTTCCTTCCAAGATTGACTTTAACTGTTTAATCTGGATTGTTCAGGGTCTCATGCGAGAGCTGGAACTGAGGGAGAAAAAGGTCAACGACATCCAGGCCATGGGAGACAAATTTGTTAAAGATGGACACCCTGGCAAGAAGACGGTTGAGGTAATTTCTTCAGTAAACCCAGCTGAACAATAAAAGTTGACACACAGTATGAATAGTACTGAACGAGGCCTTAACTAATCCACTGTCGTCCTCTTCTTCTTCTTCTCCCAGGCCTTCACAGCTGCTCTGCAAACTCAGTGGAGCTGGATCCTCCAGCTGTGCTGCTGTATCGAGGCTCATCTCAAAGAAAACACAGCCTACTACCAGGTATGGAACCGAGAGTTTCCTGTATACCTGCAATAAGCATCATTATCAACAAGAGAAAGGAATCTTATTTCTCTTCCCATGATGTCCTTTCATTGCAGTTCTTTGCCGATGTGAAAGACGCTCAGGACAAGATGAAGAAAATGCAGGAGAACATGAAAAAGAAATACAGCTGTGACCGCTCCACCACTGCCACACGGCTAGAGGACCTTCTGCAGGATGCTGTGGTGAGTGATGATGTATCTTGGTGGTGCACATGATCAAACCAGATGAGCTGCTCAAGAAAATGTAAAAGGAATATGAAAGCATATGATGATACTGATTCAGAAGCAAAAGTGTCCCATTGCTTATTAATAATGTGTACAATTAAAAGACTGGGGATGATTTTATTCTAATATTGTTTTTATTTATTTGTTAACCTCCAGGAGGAGAGAGAACAGCTGAATGAATTCAAGACTGTTGTGACTGGCCTGAACAAGAGAGCCAAGTCCATCATCCAACTGAAACCTCGCAACCCCACCACCTCCGTCAAAGGCAAACTGCCTATTCAGGCTGTCTGTGACTTCAAGCAGCAGGAGGTTAGAGCTACCTACCTTACAAATCATAATGATTTGTAATCATTCACAGCCCAAAGTGGTTGTAGAACTCTTTAACGTGTGTATTAATCAATCACGGATTGTATTTCAGATCACTGTCCATAAAGGAGACGAGTGTGCCCTCCTCAACAACTCTCAGCCCTTCAAGTGGAAGGTCCTGAACCGCTCCGGACACGAGGCAACCGTGCCCTCCGTCTGCTTCATGGTACCTCCAGTCAACAAGGAGGCTGTGGACAGCGTGTCCAGGTGAGAGTGAAAGAAAACAAAGCTGAATAAATCACCCATGTGACAGCTGTGCAAACTGAACAATGTCGCTGTATGGCTTCCCTCTAGGCTTTTCTAACACAATGGAAAAAACTAATGACTCCAATTGTGATATCAATTCATGTGAGGAATGATTTACAGATGTTATTTTATGTGATAGAGGTAACCGTACTTTCTATAATCCTAAAGCAGCAGGTTTATGTGAAATGCATTTTTTTCTTTTTTTTTTTGATATATATGTTATGCTTCAGGTAACTTTTCTAACTGACCTGCTGTCTGTAATTCAGAGCATAATGGGATTTAATGCTGTGTAAGTGGTGAGCTATAATCTCCAAAATATTGTCTGTTTCTCTAATGTTGCTCTTTTTTTCTGCATACCTGTCCTACTCCAGTCTGGATGCAGGTCATCAGCAGATGGTGTCCATGTGGCAGAGGCTCCATATAGACATGAAGAGCTTGCTGTCTTGGCAGTACCTGATGAAAGACTTCACACAGATTCGCTCCTGGAACATCACCATGGTGAGTATAAACACTCCAAATAAAAAACACCACAGAACATAAAAAGTTGTTATATTAGGGATAGGTTTAACCTTTTTTCACTGAATGGGTTAGTTTAAAATAACAGACAGTCTGCACTAAGAAAATAAAGATTTAACAGTGGCTCCTGTAAAATAGATCATAAATAAATCAAGGTTTGGGGAATGCAGACGATGACCCTCAACTTTTTCATTTTAAGAGCAGGCTGTGCAGGGAAGACTTTTATAATGTTTAGTGTTTGCAATCAAATTTTATTACTACAGGCAATGAAGGAGTGCATTAACTGTAGTGCCCTTAACAAGAAAATTGTTTAGGATTGGTTTGTGCTTAATGATTCTGCCCATGAAATAAGCCAAACTGAAACTACATCATTAAAGGAAAATACAGCATCAACCTTCATAGAGTATGAAGTGGAATTCCGCTTAATTCCTACCTCTTTATCCCTCTGTCCTATGCAGTTAAAGACCATGAAACCAGAAGAATATAGGCTGATAATGAGGAACCTGGAGCTCCACTACCAGGACTTCATGCGGGACAGCCAGGACTCACAGCTCTTTGGCCCTGATGACCGCATACAGGTGGAGGGAGACTACACCAAGTCCACCCAGCATTTCGACAACCTGCTTCGCTCTATGGAGAAAGGTTACTTTTTTTTCCTCTAAACATCGACAAATTAGCTCTTCATTATTCATGGTTGTACAGAGGGAATATACAATGAGTGTGTAGCAACTTTACAGTATGTAATTGTCATTCACCTTTCAGGACAAATGATTAGGCTCAAAGGTGAGTCATGTCAAGCCAGTCCAAGCTTCAGCTCAACAAGCTAGTGTGTGTACACCTTATAAAGCTTGGATGAGGTGTTCATAAATAACCAGTATCATTAGGGTTCTGAGTGACTGCATGCTGTTCTGGTTCCTAATTTGCTTTATTTCCTTTTTTGCAGCTCTGCACAAAGTAGAACCCATGTTTTTGTAGCTTAAGCTACAGAGTTTTATGCTTTTTGCCATGCAGCCATACCACCTAATAGTGTGAATACTACTACTAGGTTGAGGATACTTGCTGTATACTACAGGCTACAGCCGTTGTGTACAAGTAACTACTTACATAAGGAGCTGCATGTATAATCCTGCTTTAGTGTGCAATTCACACATCTGGTAGATGTTGCAGAACAGTGTTTTTAATGTTGAGTAATATGAAATAAGAAAAAAATTAAAAGTTGTGGACATGATCTACAGTTGTTTCACATCAACAATACCAATCCATAAAAATGTCCAAATCAATTCATTAATTAATACAATCTTGATACATCAAAAAATCTATTTTTCCCACACAGTCAGATTTTGACTAAACACATTTTTAATCTAAATCTGCTTTGCTAAACTACTGCGTTGCTGCTGTGCAGGTCAACAGGATGAATCCCTGTGTAAGAACTACATCTCTGAGCTCAAGGACCTGCGTCTGCGTATAGAGGACTGTGAAGCTGGGACTGTGGCTCGCATCCGCAAACCCATGGAGAAGGAACCTCTGAAAGGATGCGTCCAGAAGACCACAGAGCAGAAGGTACTGCACTCCAGTGATTCTGTCATGTGTTGAAAAAACAGTGTGATAATGAAAACCATTAACGTGTTAATAACACTGTGTTATCAGATTAAGAAAAAAACAAATGTGGCAGACAATTAGGAAACTGCTGCTTGGCCTCTTTCTCTGTGCCAAACGACTTGAATCATCCTACTTGCCTAAAGGATCAGTTCAGGAGCTAATTTACATCAGCTCTTCTTGTATTCCTGTAAGCTTACTTGAGAGGATGAAGTAGACAGGAATAGTAAATATCTTTGAAAATGTTTCCTTATTTAGAGAGACACATTACACAAATGCACCCTCACTTTACACATCCATTACTTAATGTTTTCAGTCTTAATGTATCTGTATCACTTGCATATAACCCTAACTCTAACCCCAAACCCAAACATCCTTAGCAGGCATATTATTTACACTTGATGATGACGAATAAATTGATAAATTGGACAAATAGGTGAAAAGAAGATAATTTATTAAAATATCATATTCTTTTTTCTCTCCCTCCTAAACCACTAGAAATAGTGCAGTTGAGTTTTGAATTTGCATGCAGGCCTTATGACTACCTTCCTACTGCAGCTGTTTAGATCCCTACTGGCCTCAGAAATTGTGCAGTGCATCTGGACAATTAGTGCTATAAAAAATTTTTTTTTTAAAAACACAGGTTCATTTAAATTTTAAAGGGGCCCTCAAATGAATTTTTTTGGGATATATTTCGTCTTAACAATCTGATTGGATTTCTTCATTAGTGGATTGTGTTTAAACCTCAGTTATGTTTTGACTCTTTCCATGTTGTTGTCTGCTTCTGTTGTACAGAAAGTCCAGGTGGAGCTTGAGGGTCTCAAAAAGGACCTCAATAGGGTGTCTGCAAAGACCCAGGAGGTCTTGGCCTCCCCTCAGCCGTCCCCCTCAGCTCCTATCTTGCGCTCAGAGCTTGACCTCACTGTGGAGAAGATGGATCATGCCCACATGCTCTCCTCTGTCTATCTGGATAAGTGAGTTCCCAGAAACTTGGTGTTGACAGTAAAGAGAAAATGCACTGTTTACTGATACTTTGCAACCTCATTTACTGATTGTTTCCTGCTCTAGGCTGAAGACTGTGGAAATGGTCATCAGGAACACACAGGGTGCTGAAGGTGTTCTTAAGCAGTATGAGGACTGTCTGCGTGAGGTTCACACTGTGCCTAGTGACGTCAAGGAAGTTGAGACTTACAGGACAAAGCTGAAGGTAGACAGCATATGAGTCTTTAACTTGGTCACTTGTTTCAGAAACATTTATCTTGTTTGTTCATTGCTGAATGAACTTTCTTTTTGTGTGAAATCTGCAGAAAATGCGAACCGAGGCCGAGGGTGAACAGCCCGTCTTTGATTCTCTGGAAGAGGAGCTGAAGAAGGCCACTGCAGTGAGTGACAAGATGTCACGTGTGCACAGTGAGCGAGATGCTGAGTTGGACCACTACCGCCAGCTCCTGTCCAGTCTGCAGGACCGCTGGAAGGCTGTGTTTACACAGATAGACCTTCGCCAGAGAGAGCTAGACCAACTCGGCCGCCAGCTAGGCTACTATCGTGAGAGCTATGACTGGCTGATCCGCTGGATCGCTGACGCCAAGCAAAGGCAGGAGAAGATCCAGGCTGTGCCCATTACTGACAGCAAAACTCTGAAAGAACAGCTGGCCCAGGAAAAGGTACAGTACATTGTGTACCTTATGATATTACCAGCATTCTTTGAATAATCTTCACATGAAACTGGTGAGCTTACCTCTTTTTCCTCTTCTCAAAACAGAAACTTCTGGAGGAGATTGAGAAGAACAAAGACAAAGTTGATGAATGTCAAAAATATGCTAAAGCATACATTGATACCATCAAAGTGAGCATTAATCATTACCCCTTTGCATTAATCATTCTTGATATTATAATCTGAAGCATTAAGAGAATGTATCTGTGGCATTACTGATGTATGGAGACTGTTCTTTTTTTAACAAATAGGACTACGAACTCCAGCTGGTTGCCTACAGAGCTCAGGTGGAGCCTCTTGCTTCTCCCTTGAAGAAATCCAAGCTGGATTCAGCTTCTGACAACATAATTCAAGAGGTGTGTATCTTAGAAAAGATCAGCTGGAGTTTTTAAAAAACAGCACGTACTTCAAGGACAACTTCATCTTTAACTTAAATCCCTGTGAAAGACATGTATAGTTGCTAAAAATTACAGTCTAACTATTGTTTATTTCTCCCTGTATCAGTATGTAACACTGAGGACCCGCTACAGTGAGCTGATGACTCTGACTAGTCAGTACATCAAGTTCATCACAGACTCACAGCGCCGCCTGGAGGATGAGGAGGTGCGTGACAACTGGCTGAGGATCCCAAACAAATTAAATTCTAACATTAACCTAACCAACAAAATAATCAACCAACCAACCAACAACCGAGATGACTCACCAAATACAAAAATGCATGCACGCACCCACTTTTCTCTGTGTGTCACACACAGACAGACACAGACTACATTAATGTACGGATGACAAACAGTTCCTTTGCACAGATTAGGCATGAAACATTGGCATGCTGTAGCTTAGCTAGAGAAGCACATCTTTCTTGGAGCATATTAAATGATTCATTTAGGACAAAAGATTGGAAATCATATTTGCCGAAAAATATGATTCATGAGTTTTGAGTGTGTTTAAATTCAAGTGACTGCAGTCTTTAAAAACATTATTTATGTGGAAGCTACTCTAAGACCATAAATGTCAGTGTCAGACTTAAATTACACTGAGCAAATACAGTACAGTGTGTGTTTGTATTAGCTACTCCATCTCCGTTCACAGCGTGTTTTGTCTTGTGAGAGTACGAGTGAGGGGTTCTTTATTTCACTACCCTTTCCTTTCCTTTTTTATCCCTCTGGCCCTTTTTTCTTTTCACAAGGTAAAAATCACAGTTAAGACTCTGTGGTTCAGCCTGGTTATCATGGTCTTCAGCACTCCTTTTTCCAATTCAACAAATTCAAAATTTTACATTGTTTTCTAACCCTAATGTTACTTTTATTTCTTTGCTTCCTTTAACTGCTTGCCAGTACTTTACCGTGATGAATGCTTAACTTTTTGAGCATTAAAGAGGTAAATTATTCACAGTATTTCAACAACCTACTGTACTCCTTCCCTCTGTCATCTTTGTCATACTGCATACATATATTTATATATGTATTGCTTTCACCACATCCTTTTTTTGAATTATTGTTAATATCAACAATATTTTAGAGTCACGCTTGCTTAAACTTTGCACTCACTACACTTCCTGGGGTCCAAACTTAAAGTGACACAATCTGAACCTGTTATTCTTGACTTTGCCTTTATTTCTGTTACCTGTGGCAAACAGTGATTCAAAGAACCCTCATTGCATGGGATGAGATATTAACCAGTTTTTGTGAATTCAAGTGAATGGTGTGAATAACACTAAAACATTTTTTATCTTTACTTAAAAAAAAGAAAGAAAGAAACAACTGTTCCCACCATTTAAAAAAGGACAATATACATAACAAATAAATAAAAGATGTAAAAAACACATAAAACAGTTCAACAGAAAGCCACCTTAAACAGCTGCCTATTGGACATAGTTACTTTAAACCTATTGCTACATAAATCATATTTTGAAATAAATCTATGTGGGAGACATTGTTATATACATGTAAATAAGTCCTGAAACAATATTTACATCAATTTCATGATAACAAATTAGTGTAACTAGAACCAGTTTAGTGGACTATATTAATTTGGAATTACAATTATAGTTCATTTAGTGCTACAGCTACGGTTGCATGCCATATGATTTTCTTGCTGTGTTGTGAAGTGATATTTTGTTTCCATACATTAATCCATACATCCTCATCATCCATTTTTTTCCTGAATCGTTTTGTCATTAATAATTATAATTGCATCGTGAATTTAACACCCCCTTAATGAATGTTCATCTAATTTGCATCTAGTATGTGATCTTTGACATGACCTTTGAGCTAACTCTAACATTAACATAACCTGGGTAATACAGTGCATTACACTGCCCTTATTCCAGCGTGGTTAGACTGTGATTACAACAGTAATTACAGTTTTAATTCACACTGTTTAGGGCTGGTTAATGTAAAGTATTACCTTTTAACATGTCATGCTTGATTGTAATCCTTTCTTTACCATTTGCTTCCACTAATGCAGAAAGCTGCAGAGAAACTCAAAGCTGAAGAGCAGAAAAAAATGGCCAAGATGCAGGCTGAGTTAGACAAACAGAAGCAGTTAGCTGAAGCTCACGCTCAAGCTATTGCCAAAGCTGAGAAAGAGGCTCAAGAGCTGAAGCTCAAAATGCAGGAAGAAGTCAGCAGGAGAGAAGTCGCTGCTGTAAATGCAGAAAAGCAAAAACACAATGTCCAGCAGGAACTGCATGAGCTCAAAAACCTCTCGGAGCAGCAGATCAAGGAGAAAACTCAACAGGTGGATGAGGCTCTTCAAAGCAGGGTCAAGATTGAGGAGGAAATCCGCCTCATCAGGCTCCAACTTGATACTACAGTTAAACAAAAGTCTACTGCAGAATCTGAGCTTCAGCAGCTTCGTGACAGAGCAGCTGATGCTGAGAAACTCAGAAAGGCTGCCCAAGAAGAGGCCGAGAAGCTCAGAAAACAAGTCAATGAGGAAACCCAAAAAAAGCGCATGGCAGAGGAGGAACTCAAACGCAAAGCTGAGGCAGAGAAGGAAGCTGCAAAGCAGAAGCAAAAAGCTTTGGAAGACCTCGAAAACCTCAAGATGCAGGCTGAAGAGGCTGAAAGGCAGGTGAAGCAAGCAGAGATTGAAAAGGACAGACAAATTAAGGTTGCTCAAGCAGCAGCCCAGAAGAGTGCTGCAGTTGAGCTCCAGAGCAAACACATGTCCTTTGTGGAGAAGACCTCAAAGTTGGAAGAATCTCTCAAACAGGAGCACGGTGCTGTCCTTCAGCTGCAACAAGAAGCCGCAAATCTTAAGAAACAACATGAGGATGCCGAAAATGCCAGAGAAGAAGCAGAAAAAGAGCTTGAAAAATGGAGACAAAAAGCCAACGAGGCCCTCCGTCTAAGACTCCAGGCTGAAGAAGAAGCTCACAAAAAGACTCTCGCTCAAGAAGACGCCGAGAAGCAAAAGGAGGAGGCTGAGCGGGAGGCTAAAAAGAGATCTAAAGCTGAAGATTCAGCCCTGAAGCAGAAAGATATGGCTGAGAAAGAACTGGAAAGGCAGAGGAAGGTAGCTGAGAGCACTGCTCAGCAGAAACTTGTTGCAGAACAGGAGCTGATTCGACTTCGGGCAGACTTCGACAATGCAGAACAACAGAGATCCCTTCTTGAAGATGAACTTTACCGCCTGAAGAATGAAGTTGTTGCAGCTGAACAACAAAGGAAACAGCTGGAGGATGAACTGGCTAAAGTGAGAAGTGAAATGGATGTCCTCATTCAGCTTAAATCTAAGGCAGAAAAGGAGACCATGTCCAACACTGAGAAGAGCAAACAACTTCTTGAGGCTGAAGCCGCCAAGATGAGGGATTTGGCTGAAGAAGCAAGCAAGCTCAGAGCCATTGCAGAAGAGGCCAAGCATCAGAGGCAAATTGCTGAGGAGGAAGCAGCTCGTCAGAGAGCAGAGGCTGAAAGGATTCTCAAAGAAAAGCTGGCTGCAATCAGTGACGCAACCCGTTTAAAGACCGAAGCTGAAATCGCCCTAAAAGAGAAGGAAGCAGAAAACGAAAGACTCCGGCGACAAGCTGAGGATGAGGCATATCAGAGAAAAGCTCTTGAAGACCAAGCCAACCAACACAAGCAAGAGATTGAGGAGAAGATAGTCCAACTCAAAAAATCCTCTGAAGCTGAAATGGAAAGACAAAAGGCAATAGTTGATGACACACTCAAACAGAGGCGAGTTGTTGAAGAGGAAATCAGAATTCTCAAGCTCAACTTTGAAAAGGCGTCATCTGGAAAACTTGATCTGGAACTAGAACTGAATAAACTTAAAAACATTGCCGAGGAGACTCAACAAAGCAAACTAAGAGCAGAGGAAGAGGCAGAGAAACTGAGAAAGCTTGCCCTTGAGGAGGAGAAGAGGAGGAGGGAAGCAGAGGAAAAAGTAAAGAAGATTGCTGCTGCAGAGGAAGAGGCTGCCAGACAACGCAAGGTGGCACAAGACGAACTTGATCGTCTGAAAAAGAAAGCAGAAGAAGCCAAAAAGCAGAAAGAAGAGGCTGACAAAGAAGCAGAAAAACAGATTCATGTAGCCCAACAGGCAGCCCTGAAATGCAATGCAGCTGAGCAGCAAGTCCAAAGTGTTCTCGCTCAACAGAAGGAGGATACCATCATGCAGAAGAAGCTCAAAGAAGAGTATGAGAAAGCCAAGAAGCTTGCCAAAGCAGCAGAGGCTGCTAAGGAAAAGGCAGAAAGGGAGGCAGCTGTTCTTCGTCAACAAGCAGAGGATGCAGAACGACAGAAGGCAGCTGCTGAGCAAGAAGCTGCAAACCAAGCCAAAGCTCAGGAGGATGCTGAGAGGTTGAGGAAAGAGGCTGAATTCGAAGCTGCTAAACGAGCACAAGCAGAATCAGCAGCGCTCAAGCAGAGGCAACAAGCTGATGCTGAAATGGTTAAGCACAAAAAACTAGCAGAGCAGACCTTAAAACAAAAGTTCCAAGTGGAGCAAGAGCTCACAAAGGTTAAACTTCAGCTTGATGAAACTGATAAACAGAAATCTGTCCTTGATGAAGAGCTGCAGCGCTTGAAGGATGAAGTTGATGATGCTGTCAAACAAAGGTCTCAGGTGGAGGAAGAGCTCTTCAAAGTCAAGGTTCAGATGGAGGAACTACTCAAACTGAAAAGCAAGATTGAGGACGAAAATCAACGCCTTATCAAGAAAGACAAAGATAACACACAAAAATTCCTTGCCAAGGAGGCTGAAAATATGAAAAAACTTGCAGAGGATGCTGCTAGACTCAGTGTGGAAGCCCAAGAGGCGGCACGCTTGAGACAGATAGCAGAAGAAGACCTCAACCAACAACGAGCTCTTGCAGATAAAATGCTTAAAGAAAAAATGCAGGCCATACAAGAGGCATCTAAACTTAAAGCCGAGGCAGAGATGCTTCAAAGGCAGAAGGACTTGGCTCAGGAACAGGCACAAAAGCTGCTGGAGGATAAACAACTAATGCAACAGCGTCTTGAGGAGGAAACAGAGGAATACCAGAGATCTCTTGAAGCAGAGAGAAAGAGGCAGTTGGAGATAATAGCTGAAGCAGAAAGACTCAAACTTCAGGTTTCTCAGCTCAGTGAAGCCCAAGCTAAGGCTGAAGAGGAGGCGAAAAAATTCAAGAAACAAGCTGATACAATTGCATCCCGTCTTCATGAGACTGAAATAGCCACCAAAGAGAAAATGACAGTAGTGGAAAAACTGGAGGTTGCAAGAGTAAATTCCGGCAAAGAGGCTGACGAATTACGCAAAGCTATTGCAGACCTAGAGAAGGAGAAGGCTAGACTGAAAAAGGAGGCTGAAGACCTTCAAAATAAGTCTAAAGAGGTATTGTGTCAAAAATGGCATAACAGAGCAGCTTATGTCATTGTTAACATATCTGTAAACTAACATTTCTTTCTTAAATTCCCTTTACTCTTTCTGTGATTATACTAATCATGAAACCATACCTTTATTTTTAAAATATGATTTTAATTACATTTTTTTTTACAGTGCACTGTGCTCATGCATATAACATCTTGAATGTCCCCATATTTCCTGGAATGTTTCTTGATTTTTAAAACATGTTTTACATTTCCTTTCAATTTTGAAACTAAGTTGCAACTCAGCATTCAAACTCCAACAATTGAAGTCAGATTGATACAGTTAAATATGATGCAGCAATTTAGCAAAAAAAAAAAAAAAAAGAATTTGTGTGAGTCAACAATGCTAGAGTGTTACAGAACCTGCAGCTCTACCAGTGTCCCTCACCAACAGGAAGATTAACACTAATGGTCAGAGATTTAAATGTATTTTCCTGCATTTTCATGGATGGGTGGCCACATTTTGAAAGTTAATAAGTGAAGCATAAAAACACCTCAGTTTATCATTCATAATCAGTTTGTAACAATGTTCGGTATTCATTGTGAATGCTGTGTTCAGAGATGCAGACACCTCCATCCTGAACCCCAGCAGAGCCATGTACTATGAAGCAAGTTCAACGAGTCAAGCTTTCTTAGTGTGAAATGGCTCAACAAAACTTACTGCCCAGAATCTCAGCTGTCTTCTTGGGGATCTATGCACATTCCAATAAAAGGAGGCATGCGGTGTATCATGTGACCTCAGTACCACATAAAAGTTCATTGATTGCATCACCTACTTCCACCTATAAAGAATATAAAAAACATGTTACAGCAAAGCAATGCTTTTTATGCACATAATACAAGAGAGAGATACTTTGTAAAAATTACTATTTGAACAAATTGTTACATAAATATATTTATTTTCTCCCTTGATGCCTCCAGTTAATTTTTAAAGTGACAGCTTTCAATCAATTTTCCCAATGGTTTTATATTGACTAAATTATATCAGCAGTATAAAAATGGACTACAGCAAATCAGAAACATATAAACACTAATATGTGCTGGATTTATGTCAAACCCCTAGGTTTACCATAGTGTGTACTGAATTTGGATGATTGCATTATTTGAATTTCCCTCAATCCTTAACTGTTTAAAAAGATACCATTCAAGAATCTAAATCATTTATCATGCAGATATGAGGCATTGTCCCTTTTTTTAACTAAGCATTATGCACTGTTTTCCTAATTTCTGTCCATTTTCAATTTGATAATATAAATATATTAGGTTTAGCTGTTATAGCACCTTAAAAATTCTTAGAACACAAAATCATTATACAACAAAGTTACAACACAAAAAAGCTATAATAAAGCAATAAGAGACAGCTAAATACCTTTATGAATTAAGCATTTGCCATCGAGAGCAGTTCAGTGTGATTTAATTGGTATTGCAATTGCAATTGCAATTAGCAGCAATTTAGTCCATAATAGTCCAGCTTGACAGTATCAGTTACTGTTTTCTCACCTTTTTCTCCACTGGATTACAGGATGTCTTGTGCTCTATTTTTGATAAATGTTTATGGTCCATTATTTATTTGTTTTATTCCAGTGTAACTTCTTGATCAGCAAAACAATAGAGAAGTTCTTACAACTAGGAGTGTGCTATTTTGTACTTTCTTTATTTGTTAATGTTAGAGGTAATGTTTAGTATTACAGGTACACTGTCTGATGTTCACACAGCCTTCAGGTGGCTCAAGTAAATTACCTGAAGCACAATGACTTTAATTTTACTTTTATAATCATTATTTATTAAAAATGAATAATTTTCTGTATCATTGCATGTCCATTTCACATATAATGAGTTGAAGGTTATCAATAACAAGGTAATTTTTGAACACACTCTTTTGGGCTGGACACTTTTCACAAAACAAAATATATTTTAAAAGTAGGACTGATAGTTTAGTCAAGTCAGTTATTTGTTTTTTTGTTTTTGTTAGTTAAGGAAAATCTTTCGCATGGCTGTTGTAGACATTGACACTTAGGCAGATACTAAAACATTACATCAATCTAGTAATTTACCCGGATGAATGTTAAATCTTAAAACAAGAATGCTAGAGAAAGAGAGCTTTTAATTGGAAAAAAAAATACACTAATTTTTGATCATCATCTGAAAAACTGCAGGAAAGCGAACACTTAACTTAAATAGGAGATTGTTTTTTATCTCCATATGCATAAGCAGAGTGCATTGTACAAGTTGTATTTGTTACAAATTTATTTAACAAAATAAAGAAAAAAGATACAAAATATAACATTGGTAAATAAACAAACTATGTAGATATTGTATATGCCTCACCTTTATGCCTATGTTACTTACTTTGCTCTCTATTTTCCCTATCAGATGGCTGACGCACAACAGAAACAAATTGAACATGAGAAGACTGTGCTCCAGCAGACATTCCTTACAGAAAAAGAGATGCTCTTGAAGAAGGAGAAACAAATTGAAGATGAGAAAAGGAGGCTGGAAAGCCAGTTTGAAGAGGAAGTCAAAAAGGCCAAAGCTCTTAAAGACGAACAGGAACACCAGAGACAGCAGATGGAGGATGAGAAAAAGAAGCTTCAGGCTACTATGGATGCGGCCCTCAATAAACAAAAAGAAGCTGAGAAAGAGATGCTTAACAAGCAAAAAGAAATGAGGGAACTGGAGGAGAAGAGACTAGAACAAGAAAGGATTCTTGCAGAAGAGAACCAGAAATTGCGCGAGAAACTGCAAAAACTTGAGGAAGCAAAAGAGAAAGAGGTCATCCAAGTAACCATGGTTGAGACAACAAAAAAAGTTTACAACGGACAAAATGCTGGTGATGTGGTAGACAGAGTAGAGAAGATACCAGATCCCTTGTCTTTTGATGGCATCCGTGAAAAGGTACCTGCAAGCAGACTTCATGATGTTGGTCTTTTGAAGAAGAAGGAGTTTGAAAAGCTGAAAAATGGCAAAATCACTGTGCAAGAGCTTGGTGAGACTGAAAATCTAAGAAGAATTCTCAAAGGAAAGAATTGTATAGCTGGTATTTTGTCACCAACTAATCAAAAAATGTCAATCTATCAAGCATCTAAAGAGAAGAAGATTACCCCAGGCACAGCCATGATCCTTCTTGAAGCCCAGGCAGCCACAGGTTACATGCTAGACCCTATTAAGAACCAGAAGCTCTCTGTCAATGATGCTGTCAAGGAAGGTTTGATTGGCCCTGAACTGCACAACAAAATGCTTTTAGCTGAGAGGGCAGTTGTTGGCTACAAAGATCCATACACTGGTGTAAAGATCTCTATTTTTGAAGCCATGAAGAAGGGTCTGATAGAACGTGATCATGCCATCCGAGTCCTTGAGGCTCAGCGTGCAACTGGTGGCATTATTGACCCTATCAACAGTCATCGTGTACCCAATGAAATAGCCTATAAACAGGGACAATACGATGTTGAAATGAACAAAATTATGGAGAACCCTTCAGATGACAACAAGGGATACTTTGACCCCAGCACCCAGGAACCTTTGACATACTCTGAGCTAATGACGAGATGCACCACTGACCCTGAAACCAATCTTCTGATCCTGCCAATTACAGACAAAGCTGCTCAATGCTCAAGTATATACACAGAGGAGGAGACAAAGGATGTGTTCAGCAAAACAACTGTGTCAGTGCCATTTGGAAGATTCAAGGGAAAGACTGTCACCATTTGGGAAATAATCAATTCTGAGTACTTTACTGAGGAACAGAAAAAGGACCTTCTCCGTCAATACAAGACAGGCAAAATCACAATTGAAAAAATCATTAAGATTGTGATTACTGTAGCAGAGGACAAAGAGAAGAAGAATGAAATCACCTTTGATGGTCTGAGAGCACCAGTCCCTGCCACTGAGCTCCTGGAATCCAAAATCATTGACAAAGACCTGTACAACAAATTGCAAAAGGGTAAAACGACAGTGAAAGAGGTGTCTGAGATGCAACCTGTCCACAAAGCACTTAAAGGCACAAACTGCATTGCTGGAGTAATTATTGACTCATCCAAAGAGGTAATGCCTTTTTACCAAGCAATGAAGAAAGACATGATGAGGGCAGGGCCTGCCTTGAATATGCTTGAAGCACAAGCAGGAACAGGCTATGTGGTTGACCCAGTTAATAATCAGAAGTACACTGTTGATGAAGCTGTCAAAGCCGGTGTTGTTGGTCCTGAACTACATGAAAAACTCCTCTCTGCAGAGCGAGCTGTTACAGGTTACAAAGATCCTTACACTGGAAAGACTGTGTCCCTGTTTCAGGCAATGAAAAAAGATCTCATTCCAAAAGAACAAGGAATCCGGCTGCTTGATGCCCAAATGACCACCGGTGGCATTATTGATCCAGTACAGAGCCATCGCATTCCTCATGATGTGGCCTGCAAAAGGAATTACTTTGATGATGAAGTGAAACAGATTCTCAGCAACCCAACTGATGAAACTAAATGTTTCTTTGACCCCAACACAAGAGAAAATGTAACATACTCTCAACTCTTCAAGAGATGTGTCACTGACAAGAAAACTGGTCTCCAGTTACTGCCTCTTTCTGATGAAGCAATCAATTCAAAGGAGGAGCTAACATACACTGAAGCTCAGACAAAAGAGGCTATGAGTCAGGCAACTGTGGAGCTTGACTCTGGACCATTCAAGGGAAGAAAGATGACTATCTGGGAAATCCTTCACTCTGATTATCTTACCGAGGAACAAAGGCTTGACCTGCTCAGACAGTTTAGATCAGGGAAGATTACAATCGAAAAACTAATCAAGATTATTATCACAATTGTAGATGAGAAAGAGGCCAAGAAACAAGAGAAGTCCAGCTTCAAGGGACTCAGGGCTCCTGTCCCAGCTAGCTCTCTGTATGATTCCAAAATTATTGACAAACCAACCTTTGACCTTCTTCAACAAGGAAAAACAACACCTAAACAAGTCAGTGAAAATCCCAATGTCAATAAGTACCTCCAGGGCTCTGATAGCATTGCTGGCATCCACCTGGGGCCAACAAAAGAGAAGATGAGTATTTACCAGGCTATGAAGAAAAAGCTTCTGAGACACAACACAGGTCTTTCACTTCTTGAGGCCCAGGCTGCCTCTGGATTCATTGTAGATCCAGTGAAGAACCAATGCATGTCAGTAGATGAAGCAGTAAAGTCACGCCTTGTTGGTCCAGAGCTACATGAAAAGCTCCTCTCTGCAGAAAAAGCTGTCACTGGCTATAAAGATCCATTCACAGGCAAAACAATCTCTCTCTTTGAAGCAATGCAAAAAGATCTCATTTTGAAAGAGCATGCCATGCCACTGTTAGAGGCACAAATGGTTAGTGGAGGAATCATCGACCCTGTGAACAGCCACCGTGTCCCAACTGATGTTGCTTACCAGAAAAAGATTTTCAGCAAAGAAACTGCCAAGACTCTTTCTGAGCCATCTGATGATAACAAAGCTTTTTCAGATCCAGAAACTGATGAGAATGTTACCTACAGGCAGCTTAAAGACAAGTGCCAAAAAGATCCTGAGACAGGCCTGTATATCCTCCCACTCTCCAAGCCACAGTCTCCAACTGTTGTGGAGAAGACATATCTCTACACAGAGGAACAAACTCAGAGTGACCTCTCCAATACTCAAGTTGACATTCCAATTGAAGGCCTTGCTGATAAATCAATGAACCTCTGGGATATCATGAACTCAAATTTGCTTCCAGAGCAGGAGAGGCAGAAGCTCATGGATGAATATCGTTCTGGAAAAATCACTAAAGAACGCATGATCATCATTATTATTGAGATCATGGAGCAAAGAGAAATCATCAGAAATGATCCACTGTCATACATGACTATTAGGAGAAGGATAACTATCGAGGAGCTGTACAATGCCCGCATCATTGACTTGGAGACATACAACCTCCTGAAACAGGGCAAGAGGGACATTCGTGACATAATGGAGATGACCAGTGTGAAACAGTATCTTTATGGCACAGGTTGTGTTGCTGGGATAACAACTGACTCAAGTTCAAAGATGAGCATATACCAAGGAATGAAGAGAGGTTTTATTAAACCAGAAATAGCCCTCAGCCTCCTAGAAGCACAAGCTGCTACTGGATTTATTGTTGATCCAGTTAAAAATGAAACACTCACAGTTGATGAAGCTGTTCGCAAGGGTGTCGTTGGCCCTGAGATTCATGATAAACTTCTTTCAGCTGAAAGAGCAGTCACTGGATACAAAGATCCATACAGTGGTAAAATAATATCTCTTTTCCAGGCCATGAAAAAGGATCTTGTTCCAGAGGATTATGCTCTGAAAATGTTGGAAGCACAAACTGCAACTGGTGGTATTATTGATCCCGAATTCCAGTTTCACTTGCCAGCAGACATTGCCTTGCAAAGAGGTTATATCAACAAGGAAACCAATGAAAGGTTGACTGACAGTGTTAAAGGATTTGTTGACCCTGTCACTGAAGAGAACGTGTCATATGTAGAGCTGCTCAAGAGATGCAGGTTCGAAGGTGGGTTACGCTTACTTTCCTTGGGAGACAAGAGGCTGATGTTCAAAGGTCTGAGGAAACAGATCACAATGGAAGAGCTGCTTCGCTCACAAATCATTGATCAGCAGACTGTCACTGAACTGAATGAAGGTCTTGTTACAGTGGAGGAGGTAAGCACTAGACTATCAAGATATCTTGAGGGCACAAGCTGTATTGCTGGTGTATTTTTAGAGCCCTCAAAAGAACGTCTATCAATTTATCAGGCCATGAAAAAGAACATGATCAGGCCAGGCACTGCATTTGAACTCCTCGAGGCCCAGGCAGCCACTGGGTATGTCATTGATCCAATCAAAAACCTGAAACTAACTGTTAATGAAGCAGTGAGAATGGGAATAGTGGGACCCGAATTCAAAGACAAGCTCCTGTCTGCTGAGCGTGCAGTTACAGGATATAGAGATCCTTACTCTGGAAAAACTATCTCCCTGTTCCAGGCCATGCAAAAGGGCCTAATCCTGAAAGACCATGGTATCCGTCTTCTGGAAGCACAGATTGCCACTGGTGGAATCATTGACCCAGAGGAAAGTCACCGTCTGCCAGTTGAGGTGGCCTACAAACGTGGCTTGTTTGATGAGGAGATGAATGAGATCCTGACAGATCCATCTGATGACACCAAAGGCTTTTTTGATCCTAACACTGAGGAAAATCTAACCTACCTGCAGCTCATGGAGAGGTGCATCACTGATCCTGACACTGGCCTGGTGCTCCTGCTACTGAAAGAAAAGAAGAGAGAAAGGAAGACCTCTTCCAAATCCTCAGTTCGCAAACGCAGAGTTGTTATTGTTGATCCAGAGACAGGCAAAGAAATGACTGTGTACGAGGCCTACAGAAAGGGGCTCATTGATCACCAAACCTACCTTGAGCTTGCTGAGCAGGAATGTGAATGGGAAGAGATCACGATGACGTCCTCTGATGGTACTGTCAAATCCATTATCATTGACAGGAGGTCAGGAAGACAGTATGATGTTGACGATGCTCTCATGCGTGGTCTTATTGACCAGAATGCTCTTGATACATACCGAGCTGGAAACCTGGCCATCACAGAATTTGCTGACATGCTATCCGGAAACATGGGAGGTTTCCGCTCTCGCTCATCCTCCTTTGGTTCCACCACTGGTTCCACTTACTCCGCTCCTATGAGCCCCATACCCTCTATTAAACCTCCTGCAGTCATATGGAATGACCCAGTAGAGGAGACTGGCCCCATAGCTGGAATCTTGGACACAGACACACTGGAGAAGGTGTCTATCACAGAGGCAATTCACAGAAACCTTGTGGACAACATCACAGGCCAAAGATTGTTGGAGGCCCAAGCCTGCACAGGAGGAATAATTGATCCCACGACTGGGGAGAAATTCTCAGTAACTGATGCCACAGAAAAAGGCCTTGTAGATAAAATCATGGTTGATCGCCTCAACCTGGCCCAAAAAGCATTTGGTGGATTTGAAGACCCCAGAACTAAAGTAAAGATGTCTGCCTCCCAGGCTCTCAAGAAGGGTTGGTTGTACTATGAGGCTGGGCAGCGTTTCCTTGAGATCCAATATCTAACTGGTGGGTTGATTGAGCCTGATGTTGAAGGCAGGGTGTCACTGGATGAATCCATCAGGAAGGGCACAATAGATGCTCGCACTGCCCAGAAACTTAGAGATGTTGGGGCTTATTCTAAGTATCTAACATGTCCAAAAACCAAACTGAAAATCTCCTTTAAAGATGCCATGGATAAAAGCATGGTTGAAGAAGGATCAGGCCTTAGGCTACTTGAGGCCTCCTCCACATCCAGCAAAGGCCTCTACAGTCCCTACAATGTCAGCAACCCAGGATCTGCTTATGGCTCTCGGACTGGCTCTCGGACCGGATCCAGAACAGGGTCCAGGAGAGGCAGCTTCGATGCTGGCTCTGGCTTCAGCATGAACTTCTCGTCCACCTCCTCCTTCACATCTTCATCCGGCTACAGCCGCAGATTCTGATTCTAGCTAGTTCTGTTTCTAACATGTGCGACTAAAAACAGACAATACTAATGCACTTTACAGTTGCATTTCTCACATTAAAAAAAAGAATCAAAAAAGAGTTACATTAACAAAGAAAATATAATTTATTTATTAAGCCTTGCAAATGATCACATCAAGAGTTACTTTGGCTATCAATTTTTTTCATATAAACAGATGTTTAAAAATGTGCCTCATAGAGACATAACCAAACCCTACTAGATATAAAAGATATTAATTTTATTTTTTAAAGTCACTTTATTTTTTTTTAAAGCAAAGCATGAATCTCTGCTGTTTTTGGGTGACTTTCTAATTTTCATTTTAGACCTGTTTAAAATATTACACTTGTGCTTTCTGAAGCTAATATATATTCTGTATGTATGTCAAACAGAAATATTTTTCCAGTATTCATTTCCTTTTTTATCTTTTTCAACAGTACTACTTAATTAGATACTGTTTATCATTTTAGTTCTAATGTTTTTAACAAAATCTAAATACATGGATGCCTTCAAATGTCTGAATGTTTGTAAAGATAATGGACAGATTTTGTATTGATGTTTTCATGTTAAATGTTGCCTACCTAAATAATATGCCCCCTAAGATTACCCCTGTGAGAGACTACATAATCAGACACAACATGAATCTAACACTGAAAAGAAGCACTAGGATTAAAATTATGCAGACTTTTCGAAGACTAGTTTAACATATGTCATTACCTTGTATTTATTCCCTTTTAAATTCATTAACTTTTACATCCTTTGACTCCATAACACCATTGTTTTACACACTCCAAGTTTTGGATATCTTTATGTTCACCATCAATCAAGTGTTCCTGGTAAATCCCAAGATGATGTCAGTCTTGATCCTGCTCTACCATACAGACCTGCCTCCTGTTATTTTGGTTCTTGTAAGTTGAAACTTTTTTTTTGTTATTTTTTTTGTCTGTTTTCTTCCGTTAATTTTTATTACATTTTAGAACCTAGATTATGCCATTTATTTATACCATTTTTTCCTTTCCCCCTCACGCTATCATGGTGATGTCACAAGTGAACAGTTTCTAACAAGAGTCTTATTTTTGTAATTTTTTATCCTTTTTTTTTGACAGTTGCCTCAGTCCCTGAGAATCCAAAATATGAGCACAGATAATCAGTTGGCCAGAGCATACAATCCCCTCAACTTGGATGGATTTGTGAGTCCATGTCATCCTTCAGTCACACAGGTACAGTATATAAATGTTTTTGAAAACATTACATTATTTTCATTTCATATACAAACGATAGTCAAGTTTCATCAGTATTTTTTTTTTTTTGCGATTTATATTTTTTTCGCTCCATGCTTTGCTTTGCTTTGCTTTCAATTCATAGTTATTTTCTTTTGTTTCTAGATCTGCCATTGAGTATGTCCTTTCTTCCATTGCACATCACATTTGAAGAAAGCTGAGGCCAACCTGACGCCATCTTGGGATACCTTTTTAGGAACATTCTTCATTCATGACCTTTTTCATATATTTACTACTTGAATGCTAACAGTGATATTTCTGTCGTCATATCCTGATTTTTTAAAGAACACTCCCAAAGCATGCATACATCTGCGTGTTTATCCTTTCATTTAAATTGGGATTAACTGTAGTGGTTGAACGGCAAATCTTAATTTAGCTGTTCTCAAGTCTACTGAGTGTACTTTTGTACAATCCATCTTTGTATATTCAATTCAACCAAAGTACTGATAATACATTTGGAGAATTGACATATTTGATACAGTACCACATTGCATGAATGTATGTATTTTATTAAAATTAATTCATTTCAGTTGACAGTTTGCCACAGATTTCCTTTGCAAACAGCTTGAAACTTTTATTTTTCTCATAGTAATTTTTCCACAGGAAACATTTCTGTTATGTATCTCTTAAGAGTTTTTGCTCTGTAAATCCTTCTATTTTGTTTTCATCAAGTTTTTGATATATTATGAATTTCAGTTGCATGTTTTACTAACTTTATAAACTTTACAAAACTTTTTTGGGTTAAATACTTGTGCAAACAAAAAGACAACTGCAGATGTACCTGCTGATATTTTTAGCATTTGTAAATTTACAAACTAACTGGTTCAGTTTGCTTATGGGGCAGATTTTGCTTTGAATGATATGGTGAGTGGATTCTGTTGTATGTTCTGAACATAACACTATGTTGTAAATAAAAAATCTCTGAAGAGGCCCTGTTGTCATTCATACATCAATACCAATGCAACTTAGGCTTTTTTGTCATAAGTCATATTGGAGTACGATGACTGACACCATATGAAAGGAAAGGAAAGGAAAAATGAGGCACATTTGACCTATTTTCTATCCCTCTAAGCTGCAGCACAACAATATAAGAGAACAGTAATGGTAAAGCTGCTTGTTCTTCTTTATGTTAAATTTTTAGATAAATGCAGAGAAAATAAATAGTTAATTTGTTGCACATAAAGAATACAAATGGTAACGTAATACTGTAAACATGTTGCAGCTGAGTACTGATACAATGATTTTTCAATGTTTTTTCACTTTCTTTATCACTGCACACAATATGGATTTTATCCTATGAAGGTAATAGACAGTAGTTATAAGAAGAGAAACAATTATTTAATGTTCTTTGCAAAGTCTCTGTTGATTAGCTAAGAACTTAGTAGTTTCAAATTGATACAAGTCTCCCATCTCTAAAGGGCAGTAGTTGGCCATGTGGTGGCAGTGTCAGACTAACCTAAGATGCTCCCTAAGGAGGAAACACTATTTCAGATTAAATGCAGCTTCTTTGATCATGTTTAGAACCATATTGCTGTAATTACAAGTATTTGTCAGATTAATGAGGCACTGTCTTGAGTTATGGAAGCAAATGATTATACAATACCACCAAATACCAATTTTACTCCTAATAAAATGTGACATTTTTCCTTTAAGAAATATGTTTTCATCAGCATGTAAAAGATCTTAAAACAACATTTAGGTCATCAGAACCTCACCACTGGATATTACTTGTATGCATGCAAATTTATGCACAATCCCTTCCCACCAGATGTTTGTTTGTTTGTTTGTTTGGTTCTTTTGCTCTATCTGCCAACATTAGCCAGTGAGTCTGATGGAGGAGCCTGCCAACAGAAGAAATGGGCTATTCACCTCCCAGAATTCTTCACTCAGCTCCCCTGACTACTCTGATCAGACCCTCTCCCTTCCAGCTCTCTCTGCATCAGAGGCTGGAGGCCGGGAGGTAAGAACGCAGAAAAGGGTCATCTCATTATATAGAGTTATAAACTGAGGAGCTGAAGAGTGTCAGTTCAGACTGCTGGAAACAGTAAAAAAGTTAGGTGAACAAAAGAGCTGGTGAAAGGTTAATTTTTGTACATGCATCTTTTTTTCCCAATGGTCTTTTGCAGGATGATGGCAGTGCCTTCTTTGGATCACCAGCACCAACATCTCAGGATCAGAGATATGGGTATGCTAATGCCTAATCATTCATCCTTTACATCCCATTAATATTTACCTTGCATCCCTGTTTACCTGACAAATTATAAGAAGTCAGATTTTAAATTAAATACTTAACCTTTAAGAAATAAATCAAATTAGATATTTCAGATTATGGCTAATTTGCGATGATAAATCTTATATAGACATTTAGAAAATGAAGCAAATATTGTAATCCAAGTGAGACCTGCTTGACTGAAAGTGGCCACCAACAGTCAGATTAAAAAAAAACAAAAACAAAAACACAGCCTGTGACGACATTTGGTCTATTGTATCCACTTCATAGGTCGTTGAGTCTGAACACAAAGACACTATGAAACCAGACACTATGAATCATGAAATGAACCACAGAGCAAAATACCAACCGAAATATACCGAAACAAGTAGACCAAGTTTCCAGCCCAGCAGACAAAGAGAGACAGCAGATGCTTCCCTAATGAGATATTTTCCTAAACCCTAGTTATTATCCTTTATTAAGAACATTAATTCTGGAAGTCTTTTTTTTACTTCTCTTTGTTTTAGTCCAGGTCCTGACTTCGTTATTATGTCTGTTTCCCCGATGTTCTGCTCTCTGCATCACAGTCTGAGACCATTTAAATTTCTATTTATTGAAATATATTTACAACAGAGTAAGCATTCGCAGAATCCTATTGTTATTACACAAATACAATGTTCAACCACTGTGAGTGTGATACTCAGCCCTTCATGCTGCTTGTGAAAAAAACAACACACTAAGTGCTTGAGATGGTACAAAAATTATAAACACATAAATAATAGGTGAATATTAAAGTTTGCTTAATTGTGGGTATTGTTCTCAGTGCATGAGTTTCATTTGCCTAATTATATATTCCAGATATTTGATTGTAAAATTGGATCAGTATAACTTCTCACACTTTGGATGGCTCCTCTCTTTTCTAGGAGGGATGAGGATGACTTGAGTCAATGGCAGTGTGAGTTTAGAGGTCAAATCAGAGCACTAAGACAGTGGCTGAAGAGCATGGAGATGAGGCTGCCCCCTCTGGAGCCCAGGGTTTGTTGCCTCTCTACCTTTCACTCTTTGTCTATTTCATTGTATTTCATATGAAAGTCTTATGAAAAGCTCCTGTGCTTGAGTTCCTTCTGATTCCTCACCTGAAATGGTAACTGTTTCTATTTTCCCTTGCATGGTCAAATTGACAGTTAAAGCATAGTCTAATACGATGGATTTTACATGCAGTACACCTTGTCAAGCTGATCTTCATGTAAAGAAATCCATCTGTCATGTCTTTGCTCTTTCTCTCACTGTCTCCTATTGTTTATGTACAATAACTGCACTTGTTGTGAAGGCTTCAAAAACACTTGTTGGGCCTCATGTTCACCTCACACTGAAAAAAAAGAAACAACTTTGTAATAAATAACAGGACTTAAGAGCAGAGTCAGTAGGTCTGTAATGAAGCAGCTGTGCTTTGTGCTGAATGCTAATGTCAGCATGCTAACATCCTCACATTTACAATGCAACAAGCTGATGCTAAGCAGGTATAATGTTTCAGCGCTCACCATTCCGTTTAGCTTATTGATTGCATTTGTTATCTAACATGAAACACAAAGTACATCTGAGGCTGATGGCAATGTCATTATAGAGGTTGGCATTTCATTATAGGCTGAACCAGAATATTGGAAAATTTAAATTTTGATTTGAAGGTGGTCAAGACACCGCACTCAAAACTGAAAACATCAGCCTCATGGTGGCGGCCATGGATATCTGTCTTTTAAAAGTGGTGTATATATTACTATCTGGAGATGTTCCCATCTAGTTAGAGCTACTTTACTTTGACTGGCTTTAAAATAGTAAAATAGAATCCAGTAATTTCATGTTCTTATTTTAATACCTACTTTTATGTCCTACTTTCCCCATGGAGTTGACTGCAGATTGATCTTATCTCATTTCCATAGCAGTAAAACTTCTACCTCTAAATAATATCAAAATATGTTGGCAGGAGAGCAAAGAAAACAAGAAATATGTGAAAATGAACCAATGACTGATGCTGTCAGTAAACTAACACTTCAGTGAACTGAGCATCGGGTAAAAGAAGACAGGAATTGTGGAGGTTTTTCAAAGTCCGACATACTCAGAGGACACTGAGGTGGTCCTCCTCCACTCCTGCAGGGAGACTTCTTTAGGCCACAGGGGGACAGAGGGGTTGGGGATCAGGCTCCATTGTGCCTGGTCTGGACAGCCAGGCTAGAAAAGTGCTTGGCACTGGAGGCCCTCTACACACATGAGCGCACACACTGAAAAGACATTAGACTCAGATGGGAGGAAGATGCAACAGGGCATGAAAAAAGAAAAGCAGGAACTTTGTGGTAAGAGCACTCTGATCTGTCTATTGACGCATTTATTGAACACCAACTGTAGATTCTGTCTACAACCCTGGTTATACCAACATTTGTTTAAAGATTTTTCAATCAAGACTGCAGCCAGAAATGGTTACTGTTTAGGCTAGAAAATGTCTGCAAATGTTGGGCACTGCCGAGTACTTCAATGACTAGGTTCAAAAGCAAATGAAAACTTTTAATAAGTATTCGAGTGTTCTTGGTCATGGTAAGTTAGAACATATGCTAACAAGCTAACATTATCTCTAAGGACATTATTGATAAATTTATGGCCTGAGGTAGAAGGCTTTCGTTTTAAATAACTAACAAATTTTCATTTTCGTTCCCTCCTGCATTTACACACTTAGTGGCTGTGGATCATTCAGATCCCTTTGGCGTCATGGACCACCTGAAAGTAGTCCACAGAATCAAGAACATCCCTCATCACTGTCAAAATCCCAACCATTGAGCTCCTACCTCATCTGGGGAAAGAGGTAGTAGTCTGAGGGTGCCAAATCAGATAAATAAGACAGATATGGGACATATTCAAATCATCATTCCTGAGGGCTGCAAAAAGGCCAAAAGTGTTTGTTTTCTCCCTTATCCTTTATCCTGTAGGCATGGTATGTGCATTAGGACTGAAAGAAGTAATTCTTTCATCCTTTAGACAAGAGAAACAAGAGACATTTTCATTCAGCTGAATCTATTGTGCAGCACCAGCTGAAAACCAGTCTAGCACAAAACATTAACATGATTCAGCTCTATAGGGCAGCAAAATGGTGAGAAAATAATTTATTTGATCATTCTTGATGAAGGGGGCTGCAGCCTTTTCAATAAACTGTGAATCAGTTACACAAAAGGATCAGGAGTGTTTGATCTTTTTATTGTCACAATAAAAATTGGTTTTGGTTGAATTAGTTATATGGTCCATTGAAGTAAATGTGTTCTTTTGTCCTGACTGAATGTTTGAGCCATTAATTGATTGTCTGGTTAAAAAGTGTCAAGGGACAAAATACGATCAGTGTTTGAACCCACATGACCTCTGAAGAAACTCATTGATTACTATCTCAGGAAGACTTTTTCCACAGAAACATCACAGAGGATGTTCCTACTTCAATATTCTTTTTTATGTTACATTTTGTTTCAGTTTCCCAGGGGACTGATGTGTAAGATGCACAGGCATGTCTTATCACATCATGAGCTGGAACACTTTGTAGAGCTTTAGTCAGAACCCCCAATGAGAGTGTGTGAAATGAGGGGGTGTGTTTTCATCTCTACCATGCCTTTATCATACTGCATCCGACCACAGACCTTTGTCATGGTAATGCAGTTAGTCTGCTGCGCTGCTGGTTTCAGTCTGGGCCTGAGGGACTCGTTAGTTAGCAGCATGAATGAGGACGTCCCTCAGCAGCCCCCAGTATACAGACCCTTCTACAATACACAGGAGAGAGACACACACCTGCTCCTTAACACAAGGCATGCACTGGCACATCTCAAATTGTTTTTTTCCCATGAACCCTTGGATACATATGAAACTCAAATTGGAGGTTATCAAGCATGAATATAATAAGACTTTCAGATGTGAATGCCATTCAATTCAACTTGTTAAGTAATGCCTTGCAAACCAGGAAAGCTGAATCTTAAAAATGTCAAGGAACGATTTGTCTGTTCACCAAATGTGTGTATGATTTGCTGCAACAAATAGAGAAAACACAGAACATACAATCAGACCTGGTGACATTATGTAAAAAAAAAAATTATCACTGTTTATTTGATGCCACAGTAGTGACTGCAAAAATGTCCATTACACAGAATTTTAAATTAGAATATTAGAATATTAAATAAGAAAAATGAAAAAATCTGTTTTTAGCTAATCCACCAAATTAAACACTGTAGCTGACAAATCAGTATACTTCATACTGATTCCAATACCCTGTAACCTGAATATGTCCAATATTAATATCATTAAATCAGTTTTAAGAGCTGATTTTATGAGACTGGCCACAGTGAAAACCAGACATAAGATACGGATAGCTAACATAGTGTATATGGTATAGTAAAATGCTAGTGGGCTAACAATGTCTATCATCTAAGGGGTAAATTACTTTATTGCCTAAAAAACATGATTAGATAAATACTTGATGGCTTACTACAACTTAAACCATGTTACACAAAATCCAGCTGGTCCTTGATAATGTCATTGTAATAGTGACAGCCTTTTCCTTTCATGAAGTATTTAACGTGAACATGAAATCATTACATGTATGACTAATTGTGAAATCATATTGTCTTTTGATCTGACTTTTAAATTTCTTATTGTTTGCCCATGATGCCACTGTGACAAGGCAAAAGGACATCTCTTCAATCTGACAGTCAGTATAGGGTCAGACGTTCTTCTCGCTGCTTTCCCTGCACCCCTGCTCATCAGACTCTTCTAGATAAAGGGTGTCTGTGTCTTAAAGGTCTCTGGTTTCCCTGGGTCTGTGGCAGATGCTGCCTCCCAAATAAACCCTGTACACACAACCTACAAACAGGCCCAGGAAGAGGGGTGAGAGATCACAGCTTATTATCCTCTTCTCTCTGTTTCTGACAGCCAGCAAACAGCGTCTCTGCTCTCTGACGCTGTCATAACCTTTGGGAATAAAGGGAGTCTGTTTTTTGTTGCTTTGAATCACCTGCAAGACAAATGAATAATGGCGAATGCTTGGATGGCAGTAGGGTAAACATGTTTATTCTAAAGCTACAAACTCAAGTCAAGACTTGAAAGCTTCATCCAGTTGACTGCTTTTCTCTTCCTTACCGTGTCAAATTGATTTTCATCTTATAGCACTTTAGGTAATCTCCCCCATAAGAGATTTTTTTAATTCACACACTTAATCAGGGCTAACAGCAACGTGGCCTCTTCCTTTATTGCCTGTGCCTTCCTGTGCTCAATGGAAGATGTGGACTTATAGCTGTAATTTTTCTTTTCCTGGGAGCAGTTGAACTAAACACGAGCTGATGATGCAGTAAAACTCTTCTGTCCCCAAAGTTGCTAAATCCTCATCTCGTCCATGACTGTGTTTTCCAGCATCCAGCCAGCTCGGCATGGCCTAGGCAACCCAGTAGGGTTACCCATCAGCCTTTCATCCACTCTTCTTGGAAGCAACCTCTTTTGGTGATAAATGACAGTGTGCATGCTGAATGGTGCTTCTGCTTTGACCCTGAAAAGGAACCCCCTCTTTTTTTTTCCATGTCTCATGAAGGGGGCTAATTACCATGTTCTGTAGAGGAGCCATTGAGGTCTTATTTAATTTGAAGGCAGCAGAGAGGTTGAGATGGCAGAGGAGGGGGGAAAATAAGCCCCTAAAATTAATCTCGTTTTTTTCTCTGGTCCTCTGGCTCATGGGATCTGTGATCAGGCTCCTATTGGTTGCTAATTTGGAAGCACATTAATGTAGAAACTCACTTCATTTTACCTCCCAATCTGTGTCCACTTCATTATCATATGCATTTTTCAAGAATAATAAGGACGATAGAAAGATGAGCTTTTCTTCTTTTAGTAGCGGCTTATTGCACCACTGCATAGCTCAGCGTGCCAGCTGCTCTTCATCCACATCAGCTCCTGTCTTTTTTAAAAACTGCATGCAGGCTCTGTGTGCACCTACTGTGAAATGGAGAGGAGAGATTTTTGGCAAAATCTTTTAATTAGTACAGAGGGGGCTGCAGGATGCTGAAAGCTGGGATCAGGTGTCATGGTTTTACAACAATGTCTTCCTGGCAAAGAGGTGCCTCATCACCGCCAGCTCCTTTCAGTTGAAGAAAGGGGGGACGGGGAATGTGGGCCTTACTTGCTCATTAAACAGCTAAAGACATTAGCTCTCTGAGTGACCCAAAGAAAGAGCTATCTGTGAGTCTTTTTTTCCTGCTTAACCATTTGTTTTTCAGATTAATGTGTCCACGATGTATGATCCCTGTTTCTGTACTACTGTATATTACAAATTATAGCACATGTGATATATTCTTTGACATTTTAAGGGAGCCTGGAAACTCTTGCATCAGCACTCGAGTACTTAGGGGTTAAATAACTTGACCCCACAGGGGTCATTCCATTCAATTCACTCTCTCTCATCGGCCACTGTGACAGGCATTTTCAGTTTTCTTTTTTCCCTGCCTTTGTTTTTTCTCGCCATTTGCATAAATTGAGGCTTGAAGAGTGTGGGGGGTCAAAAATGGGGCAGGAATGTCGCTAAAACCTGAAGCAGCTTTAAAGCAGAATTTAACAATCTGCTTTTCCAAGCAAGCAGCATCTCATCTTGTGTTCATTTATAGAGGTTTAAACTGCTGTTGAAAGCACAGATAATAGACTGTTTTACAGGACTGGAACTGTGTGAGGAAATATTTCTGCGACCAAATATTTGTTATCAGTCCCAAAATAAGGCCACAACAAAAATGTCTCCCCTTTCAGTCAACTTACACGCAAGAAATTTCAACAATTTTCTTATACCACTTATTGGGTTTGACTACAGGCAGACAAAGTTCTAAACACCCAGTTGTCACTTAAAGTTAATTCAGCTTGATAGCTTTACCTCATCATGTCCATCTTCAACAAACTAAAAACAATTGCAACTTTCCAATATAATATTATGCTATTTTTAACAACAATAGCAGCATGGTTTTTAATATGGCATAATATGGCAATGCTGATCTGTTGATGCTGATCTGTTATCTAATACTTTGGTTCATATTATAGTATGTAAAATAATTGTATCTAGTTCTGATGGCATGATGCTCAAGCTAAATACACCAGACTCAAGTCTTTGTTAATAAAGTTACTCTACGTGACCCACAGTGAGTAAATCAGGATCCTGCACACATCTCATGCTGAATAAACCATGTTTGCATTGACAGGTTCAAAGACATTACACTCACATGTAACAAAGAAGGCACTTTACACTGAAGTGAGTGGTATCTGATAACATGATATTTTATAATTTGTGAGGTGTTATACGTGTACATACTTGCACAGCAGAGAAGCACAAGAACACTCAGTCCTGTTTAGAAATGAAATGATGTTATAATTTCTTGCTGCGGATGTTGAGCGTTTCAATATAGGGAACTTATATTTTTATAATAAAATTTGGAGAAAATGTGTTCATTAGAAAAGATAATAACCCTAACCTTTTTTCAGTTTCTTTCTCCTTAAACTCATTCCAACACTCAAATGAGTTTCCTTGAGGATTAAGGAAGAGGCTGTGTGGCAAGCATTTGTGTGTGTATATTAATTGTCAGGCTTTAGAGAAAGAGTGTGGGTGTGTGTACGGTGCATGCATGCTGGCAATTGTTGGATCAGTCCTTTTTTTTATTTGTCTGGCTGGAGAAAGACAGGTGGGAAGTAACAAAGAGGGTGTTATTTTGGGCGGAAACACTCTTTGTGAGACAGTCACCTGTATGCACACTTCTGTTAGGGTTTAGAGCACCTGCACATTACGTCATATTCAAAGAGATATTTCTGTTATTTTAAAAGTAATGTTGTTCCCAGCTCACATCTAGTTCTAAGTAAACACCTAAAAATTACAGTATTTAACTAAAAAAGTGCACAAAATTAATCTCAAACACCAAAAAATATATTAAAATGTTGCTGTAGTAGTGTTTCCATACAGTATAGTTGGTGTTGTGCACTTCTAAGGCAAATATTGTGACTTATTGAAATGAGGAATGATAGAATTTCACCATAGGGGTCCTTCCTTTGCTGCTTTCCCATGCCAGAAGCAGAGAAAGGACAGTATTATCATCTCTATTTTTGTCTGTGTGTTTTCCTTCAGTCTCTTTGTTTATGGGCCTGGATTGCAATGGCTGGAAGTGAGTTGAAAAGTAATCTGAGATGTTTTACAGTAATTAGTCGTCTTTGTTGCTGCTGTGGAGACTGCTGCACTGACTCTGAATGGGGAAAGGGGAACTGCAAGGGGGTTGGGGGTGAATGTGTGAGTGGGTGGGTAGCAGGGTGGGTGTGGGTCCCGTCTTTTGTAGCCTGCACTTCTCTCCCTCACCATCGAAAGAGGGAATGGACTGAGGCAGCTGTCACTTAACATGTGAATGTTCCGAGGACGGCCCAGGGGTCTTTAGAAAACTCCCTTTTTTTGCCCCCCACCCATCCCATTTTTCAAGCAGAAGCAGCATGGAGTTTCTGAGCCACAGTCAGAGCCAAAGGAGGGGCTTTGTTGGTTGAGTAGGGGGAGAGAGTGAGAGAAAAAGCCTGGGGAAGGTAAAGGGGGCACTTTGCCGCCTGGCTGCCTGGTACAGGAGCAACCTGAGCAGCAGCAGCAGCGGCGGTGCTGGTGAGAATGCCACCGCCTCACCGTTACATGGAACTGGCACAATCTGACCTCCATGTGAAAACTGCTCTTGGCTGGGATCTGTGGGAGTTCAACTGAGCCGTTGGAATACATTGTCTCCATCTGGGCGCACTATCCCATCGGCGGCGTTAACAAGGAAGGAATTCCTCTATCACAGCTCCCACAACAAAGAAGAAAGGGAGAGGAGCAGAGCTGGTGGGAGGAGAAGTGAAGTGAGGGGAGGGGAGGGGTGCACAGTGAGGGGAGAGGAGGACATTGTTTGCCTGTGACTGTGGGCAACGGAAAAGCATGAGTTATCAGGGCATGTGTGAGTGTGTTTAGAAAGTGTGTTTGTATGTGGGCTTGTTTGAATGAGTGGACTTGATTGAGTGTGTTTGAGGGAGTATGCATGTGCATGTGTGTGAGGAGCCTTCAGTTTGGGATGTTGGAGCCGGGAGGCCGTTCAAAAGATGCTCAAACAAAGCTGGATTTTTTTTTTCCCCCTTTCTCTTCTTTTTGAATGGTGATTAAGGACTGGCTGGATTCCTTTACTCATGCTGTTTGGCTCAATCGTGCTTTAGGGTAAGTGTGGTTCATGTAAGCTTCAAACCGCCAAAACTGCCACTAGACCAGGATTGGCTGAGGGAGAGTTTGGTTTTGGACTTTGCTGGGCAGCCATGTGACAATAAATAAGTGGGGACTAGGGAATTTGCTTTACTTATTCTTGCCACATAAAATAATACAAGTGCAGCAAGCAATGAGCTTTTCCATTAGTGTGAATGGATCATTCTGATGTAAGTATAATTTATCATTTTTAATGCCTCTTAGCTACTTTAATTTATTCAAAGGATTCACAATTCTGGTAAAAAAATGTAATATTCATCAGTAACCATGGTCATTTTCAGTAACTTCTCATGTAGCCAAAGCCATGATGACATTTTATTCGATTCATGCAGCTTTCTGCTCCATTTTTAGAAGACTGTCTTTGAGATGAACATATGACCTTGTGCAATATCCACCCTAAAATGTTATGAGTCTCATGGGTGAATGCACAGCTGCCATACTTGATTAGAGACCACTACCATGATTAGCACTTTAGGACTTCCTTTAGCAGAGGTACACGCTGCAGTGACACAACATTAAGGGGCTCTACTGTTGTGATTGATGATTATTGTTCTGCTACTAATTGCAAACCCACCCCTACAAGGCTACTTGAAATATTTAAATATGAAATATCTAGACGTGGTACACAAGATGAACATTACATCTTTTGTAAATAGTATTAAAAATGTTTGGACCCCACAATATTTTTATGAGCTATATCTGATAGCCAGAAATGATAAGCTGTTGCACCGAAATACCCAACAGAATATTTACACATACATGTCTCTAATATAAATATTTTTAAAAAGGAATTTGACATGAATTATGAAATACTTGCTAGGATTTAAACATTTTTTTTAGATTTATTCTGCAATACCATGGAGAAGCCCCTATTCTGTGGTGGTAATCAAATTCATCAGGAAATGGACTGCAGTCATGTATCATAAATCACCGTTGAGAGCAGAGAAAGGGCTGGGCTGAATTAAGGGCCATTTTAAAGTAGGTTAAGTGAAGGGATGGTTAGGTCATCCGCAATATGAGTTGGATGGTGGAGTGATTCTCTGGTTCCCTGGTTCTCCTTCTAGTATCATTATCCTAGAAATAAGAGGTGTTAATCAGATACAGGCTAGAGGCATTTTAGGAGGGTGTCCTGGTTTATTTTGATTGTAGAATAATGTGGGTCATGGCGTTGTTAAACTCTTTCACGAGAGGGCTAAAAACCGGCTTTATAATAGTTGGATTGCTTTTTTTGAGCATGTTGTATATCAACACCTGAAATGCCCAGTCTAATAGACATAAGGCAACAATATATTTGCATATTTCTTTCCAATAAGATCCCTCTGATAGTGAACCATGTGCGCTCTAAAGGAACTACTCAGCATATCCTCTCATACATTGCAGAGGCAACCGTGTAATTTAGCAAACGACCACACATGGGGTGCAGTAACTAGACACGGCACACCCTCTCTCCAGAATTGTTAACCCATGTGAACACGGCCACAGGCACTCTCTGTGCTCTCCTCAGGAGACCGCTGGGCAGTGATCTAAGCTAACTGGGTAATCATTGATCGTAAGGCTTAGGCTTTGTCTGGGCACCACTTTCTGATCTGACTGTGTCCTCCCCTGAGGATCACTTGACTGCATCATCTGCTCTGCAGAGACATACATGATGTTGGTAATTACTAGCCTAATGCACATGAGGCATCATATCAAAGTAGGTCTGTTTTAGATTCTCATTTAGTTAAAGGCCATAACATATTTTAATTATATTTAGTTTAATACTCGGGCAACACACAAATGAGATTTGATTCAGATATGGGATTGATATTGACAGTAGCGCAATGCAAAGCTCTCCTTAGCTTCAGACTTTCTTTGTGTCTAACCATGGGCAAAAACAAGAGAGAGCAATTTCAGCATAATGTATCTGCCAGCAGCATGACTGTAACATGTTACTGTACCCATTCAGAAGCTGTAAATCCTCCTCCTCTGCGTTTTCAAGCCAGCAAAGAATCCTTTTCAGTAGCTTGTGGAGCTAACATCCCCAATTTCCCTTTCGCTGACCCATATAGGCCCTCCCACAGGTCTTTAGTCAATAAGCATGACCTGAGGTGACCTGTATAATTCTGAATGGACCCATCCAACCCCGCCTCAGAGGGAGGACTCAGCTTCAACAGGAACACTCCCTGAGAGCTCCTGATGGCTCACCTCAGCTCCTCTAGACCAAGATAATTACATTCACCTTTAACCCTCCTGTCAAAACAATAAGGCACTGGGTTGAGGAGGAAACAGAGCGGCAGACACAGTTTAAAACTGTCACTGCCAATGAAACTTTTCCTGTGATATACTAATTTGTTGACAAGATCACTGTTGGATACACAATTTTAATAAAAAGAGAGCAGCCTAGTGTCAGCTCTACTTTTGCTTTTTTCATAAGAACCCTAATCATTTTATACTGCACACGAAGGTATACACTTGCTCGCTTTATGTGTTTCTAACAACCCCCCACCGCCTCCATGCCACTCTGTGTTCATACCCCCCTCTCCCTTATTGTCACCCTAGAGAAATGAGGCAATGTCTGCGTTTTTATGGCTGTCATATTTGATCAGATCCTTAACGGGTTTCCCAGGACTGGTGCAGGCTGAGTTGGAGGGAGAGCTGGCAGTTTGCCACCGCTTTTCCGTGCCAGGCTCAACAGTGGGATCCTTGACAAGCCTGTCACATTGATTTCTAAGCCTAGAATATTTCAGTCTGTGATGCGAGATAGATGGGGAGCATGTGTGTATGTGGTCTAAGTAGACAAAGGGACAGGCAACATCCAGGCCAAGTATCTCTGCTGTAGTTCCCTCTGGTCTTTTGGTGCCAGGAAAAAGGCCATGTTGGCACAGAAATTTAGCAAATAAAGCATGTGAGAGACTGGTTTCATTTTGTCTTTTGGCAGTTTCCTGAAGATGCACGCTGTGGCAGGCAGTACTTAGCGACTTCAAAGCAAAGGGATAGGAGAGCAGTTGTATATTTTTTGTCGATTTACACAATTAATATTTGGTCACTGCATTATGACCCAGAGCACCCTTGTTTTATTTTAGGTAGCTGAAGGATCCGCATGCATGGCCGAGGGGCCTTACCTCACCTATTACCTCACTAGCCTCTGGGCTGAAGGATTATGGGTAACCTCATCAGTCGGCCCAGCTGCCTGGGCCAGAAGTCCAAGCATGTGAGGTCAGATGAAGATTTCTTGAAGGAGTGCTACCAAAGACGAAGAGAGTGGCAGCCCCAAGAGCAACATAGAGAGGCCAAACCAGAAGTGGCTGTCAAAGACAAACCAACTGAGGATGCACAAAAGGAAAAAGAGGTGGAGATCGACAAGGAGGCACAGGAAATTGATGTTCAGAGAGAGGAGGGGGCTCATACTCCCATTTCAGACAAACCTCTACGAAGCTCTCCTGCCTCCACAATCAGAAGCACCAGTACTCTGGAAAATGCCTGGCATAGCAGCCCTTCTCCAATAAAAACATCTCGAAATGGAACACTTACAAGAAGATCCATGCCTCCGGAGTATGCCAGATCACCCCTGGCTCACTTGGACAGTAGCACTGCAGAGAGGAGAGCAAGCTTCCAGAGGAGAGACTCCAGAGAGGGAAGCCCCTGGTCCTGGAAGACTTTGGCATCACGAGAGGTTACGGAAGTTACGGAGGTGACAGAGACGGTCATAACTGAAATTGTGGAAGTGACAGAGTATCCACGTGGGGACAAGGGAGGAGACCCCATAGTCACCAGAACTGTTAGAGTCCTGAACGGTGTGGCAGAGGAACTCGCTGAGGTTGATAAAACTTTCAAACATGACAAATCTCATCTGTTTTGCTTTAATTCTTTCCTCTTTTCATCATGTGTCCTAACATAGATGCTTTCTTTACAAGCACTGTTTTGTCTTCATGACATCTTGGTGGAACTTTTTTAAAACAGTAATGTATGATTTGAAACGTGGACTGTCTCTACTTTGCAGCTCCAAAGTGATGGACACTCAAGCTCAGACCAGGACTCCAGTGTTGATAGATGGAGAGTAAGTTGTTTTACTCTTAACCTTTTCTACTTATATTGCAAGAGTACAACTGTCTAGTTTCACCAGGAATCTTTACCTTCACCTTTTTATCCATTCATACTCCAGCTAATACTTTTTTATGGTGTTTGTCAAGGGAACGAGATCTGCCTTGGCACTGAAAGATGTGTCAACAGATTCAGAGACCTTTCTCCAAAATCTGGAAGCCTTGCTCACATGGGTCTGTGAGATAGAGGAGCTCACAGCCAATCAGAAACCCCCATCCTCAGAGGTCAAAGTGGTGAAAGCACAGCTCCAAGAACAAAAGGTCTGTTATCACAAGATCACAACACCTCATTTCTTGTTCCAAAAAACATCTTTGGAATACTATGACAAGGAGGTATATACATGAAAGGTTCACCTATAGAAATATATGCTGAGGTCATAGAGAATGCTTGACTGCTTTATTTATCATATAAAAGCAGCTCTATTCAGTGGAGAATGGGTGGCGTTCACAAGCACAATGCTCTTCAGTAGGTCTTTGTGAATGGTTCCTGGGGGAATTAAAAAGCAGGGAGGATTCTCACCTTTCAGCTGTAAGCTCTTAGGACAGGATGAAACCTGCTCGGCTCAGAATAACGTAATCTTGACACATGAGAAGGAAATTCTGACACAAAGGCCGAAAAAACAAGAATGGAGCTGTGATAAATGTCAGGTCTTACTGAAAGCAATGCCATTGAAACATAATATTTAAAGGAAACATTCTCAGTCAGTACAGATGAAAACTACTGTTTTTTTTACAAGAATCTCTGCAGGATGCTTTATAATAATATTTGATTTTAATGCCTTCGTCTTTTATAAATAGGGGCAAATTATTATAGACTCCTCTATCTACAGTATAGTAAACCTGAGGTGTGTCCCTGTTACAGCTCTTGCAGCGCCTCTTAACAGACCGCAGGCGTAGTATGGACTCGATGATGCTGGAGGGCCCTCGGCTGGTGGAGGCCCACCCAGGAGAAGAGGGGGAGCTAGCTCAGGTCAAACTCTCTACTCTCAAGCAGAAGTGGGAGGCCTTACAGCTAGAGGCAGAGCAAAGGTCAGCACCTTTTACTGCAAGCTAATTTCTTGCAAGGCTCACTGCAAGATACAATTTTACAAATCTTACCCACCAGTAGTAACAATCAGTGGACATTTTGTTGTTGATAGGAGAGCAAGTCTGGAGCTCATCTTGCCCATGGCTCAGCTCTTCCAAGAAGGAGTCGACAGCTTGCAACAATGGCTCATATCTGTGGAACAGACCCTGGCTGAACTACGTAATGCAGAGAGAGTAATGCTGCATCTCACAGAGGCCACAGATAAGGCCAAGGTTGGAAACCTAATACATACAACTCAACTGTAGCATGTCCTATGTGGTGATTGTGCTACAAGAGTGGAGAGATATGTTTTAATAAGTTGTCATTTTCTTTTAGGCTGTTGTTGAAGAGATTCAGGTTAAAACTGCTGATCTAGGGAAAATACAAAAGTCAGGACATGACCTGATGGAAGCGATGTCAGGTAATGCTCACTTCATGTTGTAAAAACTAATGGGTATATTCACTGGTATGGCCACTGAGGTTGGCAAATAATGCTTTTGATTATAAATCACAATACTAATATTTTACTCTAAATCTGCCAGTAGGAGAAAAATTCACTCGCTGTAAACTTAAAATTTGTTGATAACATCATGAATACATATTCCTGCATGCACTTTTGTTTAGAATCTGACCAAATTGTTATCTGGTATAGGCCTATAGTGTTAAAATAATAAGATCCATTGATAAGTAACATTACTGCAATAAATGAAACTCAATAAAACTGCATCCTATTGATCCGATCACTCCCTTTCATTGATTTGAAATATTGTCAAAATCTTAAAAAAGTATAGATCTTACCCCATGACAGCTGGTATGCACATTTTTTGTGATTTATCCTTTGTTTCAGAGGAGGAAGCTCAGCAGGTACAGGAGAAGATGGATGCCCTGCGCATTCGTTGTTCTGTGCTGAGTCTCAGCAGTCTGGATGTGCTGCAGAGGTTGGAGCAGGCCCTGGAGGCCTCCAGTCGCTGTACCTCCAGCCAGGAGGACCTCCACCTGTGGCTGGGCCGCATCGAGAGGGAGCTCCTGGGGGCTGCAGGAGCACAGACACATGCTGGAGATACAGTACTATGTGCAGCTGAGAGACAGAGGGTAATTTTTCCATGCGATGCTACAATGAATCAGTCTGATGCCTTAGGAATATTGCCTGCTAATGGTATTCATTGCTATGCCACATGCTAATTTACATACATATGTGACATTATTACTCACTTCTGTGAGGTTTTTTTTTAATGTTAAAGGTAAACTTAACTGACTCCCACTTGTTTTATAATAAGCTAGCCTAATAATATTTGAAGTTGCTATCATCTTAGTCTAATTTTAAAATCAATAATGTGCTTATTAGTACATGACATTTGTACATTACTGGAGGTTTCAAGCAAAATGTTGGAAAGCAGTTGTAAGCAGTTGTATCAATTTGCCATGAAAACAAAGCTTGAAAACAGTTGTTAGATTAGTGCAACCTCTAAAGAGAATAAGTTACTCTGGCTAATTTTGTGCTCAGTCTTGACTCTGATTTGATTTTTTGAACACAGTTCTGAATAATATGAAGCTAATAGAAGTTTCAGCATGAGTTCAAACAACAACTTTGATAGCTTGCTAACTTAGCTAGCCACACAACTAGCAGTTATTCTAGCAAAGCAATCATGATATGAAGGTTTCATTTCTCGCCATATGGTTTTCATTAATTTGTGTATGTTTGCCTTCTTTTCCACAACTAGGTCATACTTTACAAACTCATAATGTTACTTTTTTTTCCTTGAATATTAAATCATATCTTGTAGATCCATCTCATTTGCCTTGATTTTAATTGTGATTGTTCATAAACCATAGTGCTCCTTCTGCTAATATGATACCAAGACTTGTTTAATTTTAGAAACAACAGTATCATGTTTCAGTTTTGCCTTTGTGCTCTCATCAGCTGGAACAGGCAGTGGTGAAGGAGATGGCTTGGTTTAGAGACACAGCACTAAGTCTTGAAAAGCTGAAAACAATTCATCTGGATCCAGACGTCATAGCAGAACAACTCTATGAGCAAAAGGTCAGGACACCAAACTTCATAAACATATTCTTTGATAAAAAAATGGAAATTCTACAGTTTCAGACATCCATTTAATGGTGTTTGATTGTGAATTTGATTTGATTTACTTGGAACAGATTTTGGCAGTGGAGATTCTGCAGCACAGGTTCAACATCGAGAAAATGGTGAAGATTGCTGAAATCTTGCTGACGTACAGTGATGAAGGAGAAACAGGCGATTTGCGGGTATTCTTCACAATTCATTTAACATGACCAATAAAATGAAAATAATTGTACTTTAAAGTTTGAAAGTTACATTCATATTTCCAACATCTTTTCTTTTCTATGTTACAATCATTTCTCCATGCAGACTCCATTAGAGGCCTTACAGGAACAATGCAACACCACCTCAGCCACCAACTCCCATGTGGTCCTGCAGCTTGAGCATGCTCAGTCGCTCCTTCTCCAGTTCTCAGAGGGCCTTGCTGAGGTTTCGCCCTGGCTGGAAGAAACTCAAACCCTAATTGGCCAGCTCTCCCTGAGCACAATTAGCTATGAGGCATTTCGGGAACAACAGGACCTTTTACAGGTAGAGGAAACCTGCCTCTCCACATTAGACTGCCAGCTTTTTTTCTTATCATCCTCCCTTTTGTCCAGTTTAACAAAGAAGTCCTTTAATACTTCATAGTCTGCCACCATTTTCCCCTGTGTGAATGAGCTGTTCTGTTCAATGTGTGTATGAAGTGCAATCTGCTTCCTGGCAGGGTTACCTTTTTATCATTTTTGTTTGACATGAAATAAAAAGAGAGACATTGTATTTTTTTAAACCTTTCTCTATTCATTTTAGGATTTAAAATAAGATGGGCTTTTTTCTCAGGCAAAAAAAAAAAAAAACTGCTCTCCACATTGTTGTTAAATGTTTCTTTTGATCTCTCCTCTGCTAAGGGTCTGAGAGAGTCTATAGCAGAACATAGACCCTTGATTGCACGTTTATGCTCTCTGGCAAAGCGCTTATCAGAACTGAGCCCAATTCAAGGAGAGGGGTTCTGTCAAAAGGCTTCAGAGGCCGAAGAGCAGCACAGAGCCATCAGAGATCGGGTCAGAGAGACTGCTAATCTCCTCGAGGAGTCCTTACCTCGATTCACGCAGGTAAATATGCTTGGATGAAGAAGATAGAAGAAGAGATTGTTGAAAATAGCCCTTATGCTTGGCAGTATATCAGAAATACATACAGGATCACAACTTCATCTCTTTTCTTTCACCGGAAGCTTAATGAGAGGATGACCCTTATCAGAGAGAGTCTTGACCGCCTGCGCAGCCGCATACAGACTCCCAGCTCTCTTCAAGGTCTCACCCCAAGGATCCAGGAGCAGCTGCAGGACAACAAGCACACCCTGGCTGAGCTTTCCAAGCTGGAGCTTGGCCTTGGCAGTGTCAAGACACAGGCAGATGAGCTGCTTGCTAACACGCAGGCAGCAGGTGATGGCTCCGTCGGCACAGGTAGAGTGATCTTGTCCATATTCAGACATCATACTGTCCATGTATACAAAAAAAGCTACAATAAACGTGCTTAATGTGAGAAAAGGAGAAATTCTGAGCAATATTTCTGATATATCTTTCTGATCATAGCGATCCAGGAGCGAGTGTCCAGCCTTACCCAGATGTGGGATGAGACGCATACTCAGGCTCAGGAGAGGGAAAACTGGCTGCACAAACTCTTGGATCTGGCCTTGAAGTTCTGGAGTGATGTCAGCGATGTCACGGCGGCTCTCAATGATGCTCAGCAGGCAGTGTTGGATCTCAATGCTTGTCGGACAGACTCCGAAACAATCCGCCAGAGCCTTGAAACCATGCAGGTCTGTCTGGAAACTTTTACAGAAATCATATGCAAGAAATACACATTGTTATATGTAATTCACTATATAATTTTTTCCATACTTTCATCCTATAGACTCTCAGGGAGGATATTGACAGTTTACAGGGCGATCTGGACACCCTTGGTGTTTTGGGAATGGATCTGATGTCGGCATGTGGGGATACAGACAAACCTGATGTCACAAAGAGCCTAGATGAAGTAAGAAATCAATCAAAAGAAAATCATTTTGAACTCGTGAAATTGTGTTGGCTAACAAACAAAAAAACCTTGTCTTTTTGCTGTCTTAAAGCTCTACTGCACATGGAACAACTTGAGTAAACTGTGGAATGAATGCCACAAAAAGCTGGAGGAGTCCTTGCAGATGGCACTTCATTATCAAGACACAATGCAGGTGTGTGTCAGTACAGTGAATAGTAGCATTATGTGTACATACATGCCAACTTACTGACAAATATATCTTAGTGATGATTATATCCATTTACACAGGACATCACCGCCTGCAAGCAGTGTTATGGCGTCCTTCCAAACACAGAGCTGGACTTTTACTCTGCTGCTGTAATAAAGTTCAGTCTCACTCCCTGTAGCTTTACATATGAGTGACTGACAGATTGTGCGGTTCTCTGCCAAAGGCAAATGAGTTAAATGTTGGAAACTGTGTGAGACAGTATTAAAAGAAAAACATTTGTAAAGTATCCAGCTATATATACCAACAGATTTATGTGTTTGGCTGCTGGGACCAAAATTTCTTTGATGATAAAACAGTTACCAGGGCAGCAATTCAGAGCCAAGGGAAATAAAGGCTGATTGATTGTACGGCATGTAATTTATTGTGCTTTGATGAATACAGTTATTGTTTGTGAATAGGGTCTTTTTGAGTGGTTGAAATCAGCTGAGCTGAGGTCTACTGAAGAGTTCATGGTAGGAACTGACCTGGAATCAGTCAAAGAGCAGCTATGTGATCTCAAGGTGAGCTCGTACACTGAAATATGTTCATAAGCCACTTGAATTGCTATTTTTCTCAACAAGTGTAATTATGTTATAAAGAGACAGTGCTTTTGAATGAGTGTTGTATTTTATTGTAACATTAAATTTATCAGCCATGACTTCAGCTAACATGAGCTCAAACATAAATTCTGTTTTTACTCTTTCCTTTAGCAATTTAAGCGAGAACTTTACCAGAAGAAAATAGAGATAGAAAGCCTGAACCATCGCTTTGTGTGCCGGCTGTCCCCAGGCTCAGAGCGTCCAAACTCCGTCTCACCGCTGTGTGACTTCAGACAGCGCTGGGACAGCCTGGAGTCAGAGACTGTTGGCAGACAGGTAAGAATATGCAAGCAGGTGTCATTGCGTAATGTTATTATTGGCATAAATACAACTTTAAATGATTTTTTCCTGTGCTGCCACTAGCATCAGCTGGAGTGTGCTCTGCTGGGTCTAGGCCAGTTCCAAAACACACTGGATGAGCTGCACACATGGCTTTCTCGCACCGCTGAACAACTTCAGGGCAGCCAGCCCATCAGCATCGACCTGCAGGCCTGTGAAATTGAGCTGGCCAAACACAAGGTTGGTTGTGGCCTAAATCTAATGATATACGGTGACTGATATTCTAAAACAAGTTCTTCATTATACAGCTGTACTGTTATATGTAGGATCTGGGTGTAATAGAGCTCTTTCAGACTTTAAAGGTCTCGGGCAACCCTGTAACTCTTTACTTAAGTTGTGAGTTTATCTGTTAGATAGCACTGAAAACTTGGCCTTGAATGAAAACCAGTCTGCTGCCTCCAGATAGGGTTCACCACTGTGACTGTGTCAGTGTCTGTACCTTACAAAGTAGTTCTGTTACTTTAGAATTTAGCAACATGACACACTGACAACAATACGTGTTTGTCTCAACTGCCAGATACTGAGGTCCTAACATCTCCAAGCAACACATCTGAATCCTGCAGACTAAAACCATGATAAATCTCTAACCTTTAGTGCTTTTCCCTTCTCTAAGGTCTTGCGTAATGATGTCATGTCCCATGTTCGAACGATGGAGTCCCTGAACCAGGCAGGCAGGGGGCTGCTGGAGGTTGGGTCCGGAGACCTGCAGTCTCGGCTGGAGCAACTCAATGAAAGCTGGGAGTTTGTCCGGTGTGAGACTGAACGCAGGCAGCTGGAATTAGAGAACAGACTGAGTCAGGTGAAGAGAGAAAAACACATCCATTATATTGTTAGAGGTACAACAAAAGTAGAGTTTAAAAATTGTGAGCTTTTTATTTAGTAAAATGTTTTACGCAATACTAAGATGCAGCATTTTCTCTTATTTACCACGTTCTGTGCATCATTATCTGTGTATCATGGCGCCATCTTGTGGTAATTGCAAAAGCTGACATGCTAGCTCGCAGGCAGCAGTCCAGATTGAAACTGATGGCTTTTGCCATTCAGTAAAAAGGCAAAGGTTGAAACTAAATTCATAATTTGTCACAACCAAGTAATATTTTTCAGTCATTATTCTACTTATGCTTAAATATAATATAAAACAAATGTTGATGGCAATTGATGTTTCAAGATGAAACTTTCTGATGCTGAGTGACACCTACAATAACAAAGAAGGCCTTTGCATTCATTCTGGGTTTTTTTTTGTTTTTTTTTATACTGCAGGTACAGGATGTAACAATGGAGATTCAGGATCTTTTGCAGTGGCTAGAAAACACAGATCTGAGACTGTCCTCTTTAAAAACCATGTGGGGTATGCCGGACTCTGCAAGCGAAAGGCTCAATGCACACTTGGTAAATTAGATCATAATATTAACTATCAAAATAAAATGAAATGAATATTTTCTAATAGAGAAAAAAAAAATTGCTCAAAAGTGGTCTTTCTTCTTCTCTCCCACAAAAAGGAGTTGTGCAATGAGATGGAGTCAAAGCTCCACGCCTACACAGATGTGAAGAATGCCATCTACAGGATGCTGGAGAGCAGCGATGTTGTTCGGGGGTCAAGCACTGAACACAGCTTGTCTATTCTTGAACAGAAATGGGTTTCTGTTTACAGCAAAGTCCAGGAGCGAAAGGTTATTTAACTCTTCATTGTCATGTGTCCTCCAGTTGATTTTTTATTCATTTAGTGCATGATTACATCTGAGTGCTGTGCTGGTCTCACAGGCAAAGCTTACTGAGGGACTGAGTCTGGCCAAGGAGTTCCACAGCAACGTCCAGGAACTTCTCACCAAGATGAGCAAATGTGAAGAGTCTATTGGGCTTCTTCCTGCGCCCAGCTTTGTTCTGGACACAGTTTGTACTCAACTACAAGAACACAGGGTATGTCTTTTTTTTTACCCGCTGTAGTCTGTCTTTTTCTCTGCTTTGCATCTCTATTGGAAGTATTCATTTTTGGTTCTTAAAAAAAACCTTCTGTATCCAAACAGACACTTGTGAATGAGGTGAACGGTCACGGTGAGAAGAAGAGTGTGGTGGAGAACACAGCTCGTAGACTAACAGAGCTTAGCAGGAAAGAGGACTGTGATGTTGTTCATAACTTAATCATGACGGTCCAGGATCGCTACAAAAAGCTACTGCAGCGCACTTCAGAAAGAGGCCGGATGCTGGAGGAGGTCAAAAAGAATGCCAAACAGGTGACAACTACATCAATGCCAATATAAACGGACAAGCTTCTCCATCTTTGTCAAACCATAAATGCACTTCAGGTGTAACATGTGCCGCTCAGAGGAATATTTGTATAATATTTGCCTTGATTTCCCATATTTCAGTTTAATGAATCATGGCGCCTGTTGGTGGACTGGATGACGGAGGTGGAGCAGACATTAGACACCCACAAAGAGATTGCTGTGTCCCACGAGGAGATTAAACAACAACTGATTGAGCAGAAGGTGCAGTAGGCCTCACAATGAATTAAACTTGGTCTCTGTGCTTTAAAAGTATGTATAGGCATGCATTCATAGATCTTTTACTTTGTAATTAGGATTTCCAGAAACTGCTGAGGTCAAAGAGGCCCATGTATGAAGCTACAATGAAGAACGGACGTAGCCTTCATGAAAGAGCTCAAACGAGCCACGATAGACAGCATCTGGAAAATCTACTGGCTGAACTCAAAGACACATGGGATACCATCAGTGGCAAGTCTATGGAGAGGTATGAAAAAGTTATTAGAGACACTTTAAAATCTTTGCCAAGCATTCTAAAAAAAGGCTGAGTTTTTAAATTAACAAACTGTTTTGGTTTGATTCTCTCAGACAGCACAAGCTGGAGGAAGCACTGCTGTTCTCAGGCAGATTCACTGATGCTCTGCAGGCTCTGAACGACTGGTTGTACAGAGCAGAGCCCCAACTCGCTGAGGATGTTCCTGTCGGTGGAGATAAAGACATGGTCCACAACCTGATAGACAAACATAAGGTACAGCACCCATCACACATTTATGTATCGCCTCATTTTAAACATGGAAACTATACAATATTCATGCTAATGTGTATGTCACATCTTGTTGTAAATGCTATAAAAAGACAATCTGAAATGATGGAGTCTTCATGTATTTGTTTACACTGAATATACTGCTAAAAACTTCTTGATATTAAATTCCTATTTGTCTTCCTTTGCATGACATATTTTGTATCAGTTTCTTTATATTTCTGACTTTTAGCAAAATTGTAGTGTCTCAGCATTCTTCTTCTTCTTTTTTTTGTCTCAGGCCTTCCAAAAGGAGTTAGGGAAGCGAGCCGGATGCATCAGGACCCTGAAGCGCTCTGTGAGGGATCTGACCAGGAGCAGCACAGCTGATGCTCACTGGCTGCAGGAGCAGATGGATGAGCTGGAGGGCCGCTGGGAGGCTGTTTGCAAACTGTCAGTCAGCAAGCAAGACAGACTGGAGGCTGCACTTCAGCAGGTAGTTCTCAGTTCTCACAAAATAGTAAAGTTGGACGATGAAAGCGCTTCTGAATTCTGGTACTTTACTTTCTTCTGTCATTGGACTGAAGCTTTCAATGTGCACTGAATCGTGTTGACAGCTAAATTTGACTATTTTCTTACAAAAATGAGAAGTAAGTGTGTTCACCCAGATTTTTTGTCAAGTCTTACTAACAAAATTCACAAATGTCTTTATAAAACAGACATCCACATAGATTCATTCAGAAAAGCAGTAAATTGGCTGATATCTGACAATTAATAAAAGTAATAACTAGGGCTAATTCCTCTCTTATCTTAACCTTAAGGGTTAGGCTCTTATCTCATTCTTTGTTTTCCTTCATGGTAGGCTGAGAAGTTTGATGGCCTTGTCCACTTTTTCATGGAACGCCTCACTGAGGCAGAGAGGATCCTGAAATATGGGGTGATACCGGAGGAGGAGGAGGGTTTGCTTGTTTTCCGCAAACAACACAAGGTCAGTATAACGTGATACTTTACATTTTTTTCCCTCTTGTTTGCTTCCAGGCAGGTCAAAGGTCAGGGTGAGCTACATAACACCAAGCTGATGCTGATAAGGATTCAGTTTTATGAAGGGCCGTTTAGCAGGGAAGATATTTGAACTCATGCTTGAACTTAGTCAACTGGTTGACGAAGGGAAAACTCTGACCATCAGTTAATACTTGTTGTTTAATCATGAACACACTTTACTTCACACACTTCACACACACACAAGGAAAAGGAAATTAATAATTAACTACATTTTTAAAATGAACATAACTTTATTTGAATGCCAACATAACTGCTCATCCTACACAAGAAGGTGTTTCATTGCATAGGCCTTTTTTTTTTTTTGCTCCTCAAAAGGAATTGATGGATGCGTTGCAGTCTCAGGCAGTGGAGTTACAGAACATCCACTGTCTGGGTGAGGAGATCCTGGCCTCCTGTCACCCAGACTCCATCATCACCCTGAAATCTTGGATCAGCGTCACCAAGACTCGTTATGAGGAGGTATGTACCTGCACGAGAAGCAAATGCAAATGTATTTTCCTTAAGTGTTGTTTGTTATCAAGTATTGTTTGAATCTCTGAGAGCACCTGAATGTGTCTCCTTGTCAGGTTCAGACCTGGGCTCAGCAACAGGGCCAGAAGATCCAGGCCAGCTTGGCCGCCCTGGAGGAAGAGAGAGAGGAAGTTCAGAGGTTACTGGACTGGATCTCGTCAGCAGAGGAAGCCCTCAGCCTCAGAGACCAAGAGCCTCCTGTTGAGACCATGGAGCAGAACCAAGAACTGATAGAACAGCACATAGTACGGCTTTTCTCTGATCTATGAGTTACCTCCTACAACATCTTACTAAATTATCTGACTACCTCTCTACTATAATACTTACCAATGAATGGTCATGTTAGATGTTTTCAATGCACCAATTATGTTCACACCTTAGCCCTTACCAAATTATCACCCGAGCACCTCCTCTGTCTTCTTTTTTCCCCACATTTGACCTATTTGACCTCTTAAAATTTCATTATAACAATATTTACTCTGATCAGAGTGTGACCAGACAATAGACCTCTGAAGACCATTATGTGCTTTTATGTATCCTGATGTCACTGATGGTTTCTCTCTGCAGGTATTCATGGAGGAGTTGAACAAAAAGTTTCCAGAGGTTGAACTTGCCACGAAGTCCTGCAAACACAAGAGCCTCTCCAAACAGCATGTTTCCCCCAGCAAACGGCCACTTACAAGTAAGCAATGATGGGGGTGGGGGGGCTTCGGAGGCGGTCTGAGTGGCGCACGCACGTAGTGAGCGGCAGTTCATCATGTCTTCTTACTAATGTAGGAGTTTTAAGTTCTTTGTTCAGACATAAGGTTTTCACCAAAGAATCAATGTGAGC
>JAQMCX010000057.1:11167730-11283932 GCA_029814765.1 Acanthurus leucopareius | reverse complement strand
TTAAGTTCTTTGTTCAGACATAAGGTTTTCACCAAAGAATCAATGTGAGCTTTTCCATTTTAACTTAAGAGTTAATAATAATAACTAGTTTTAATTTCGTTTTTCCCGATTTTTTTGCGCCCCCTGGAAGCCGCGGCGCCCTTAGCATTTGCCTATACTGCCCATTGGAAGGGCCGGCCCTGTGTATACCCACAATGTAAAATTGGTCTGGCCCGGTTCTGGCCCACACAATGCACTTACACTCGGCCCACATACCGCAAAGAATGACGGCCCTTTGGTGGCCCAAATGTGGTTTGCCAGAGGTGGCCCAAACATGGGCCAGCACGATATATATATATATATATCAAGAACTAAATGATTGTCAACTAATAATGATGTGTAAAGCAGAAATGAGTTGCCCAAGCTAACTCCAGACTGACAAGTTGCTCTTCTCCATTCAGAGAGGAGGAGCACGCTGAAGCTGCAACCTGCTGCACCTGTTCCCCTGGAACACCTTGACCCCCAGACCCCAGAGCTCAGTCAGCTGGTCAGTCAGTGGCAGAAACTTTGGCTTCTGGCCGTGGCAAGACAAAAACATCTGGAACAACACCAGCAAGCACTCAAAGAGGTTAATGTGCTTTTTTTAAAAATGCTCATGTATTAGAGATGATCAATCTACTCATTTAGAAATGTTACTCTTCAAAAGTTACCTACATGTAATAACCAATGCACATGTTGTGATGCTTTGTATAACTGGACAGATGGAAGAGTTTGCAAACTTCGACTTTAATATCTGGCGAAAGCGTTACATACAGTGGATTAGTCACTTGAAATCTCGGATCTTGGACGTGTTCCGCAGCATCGACCGGGATCAGGATGGACGCATCACCCAGAAGGAGTTTGTTGATTATGTCCTCGCCTCAAGTAAGATCCAACTCATTTTGAGTTGCTATAAGAAGTAAAAGACAGCATCTAAAATGACTAATTCAGAACCTTAACACAGATATCTCCATGATAATTATTCAAATAAATTAATTTTAAATAATCACAGACTCTGTTTTCTAAACTGTTGTCTTTAATATTCCTTATATTTACTTTTTAAACAAAGTATACCTCTTTACTGTAGAATTTCCCACCAACTCTCTGGAAATGAACGCAGTGGCAAACATCTTTGACATGAACAGCGATGGCTTCATTGACTATTATGAGTTTGTGAGTGCGCTTCACCCGAGCAGAGACCCCTACAGGAAAACACTGGACGCAGATCAAATCAATGAGGAGGTGTGAGGAGAGACTGCATCAGAAAACACAAATGTATTTTGATGATGAGAATGATTTATTTATTGTGGCACTCGCTGTTATATTTACAACTGTCTCGTTACTCGTGTTCTTCAGGTGAGTCGACAGGTGTCACAGTGTAACTGTCCCAAGAGGTTTCAGGTGGAGCAAATCAGTGCCAACAGATACAGGGTGAGTCAGTTTTGTAGACAAAGATTAAAAGACTAAAGCAGCTATTACATGTAGTCTTCTGATTTCCTGTGGTCACACATGCAGTGATAAAATGTACATATCCATTTTTTTTGGCATTTAAACATGATACCTCATTGGCTGGAAGACAGATTCTACCAAACAAACGTCTGTGATAGTTTGGAAATACAGTGTGAAATGCAACAGCAATGTTTGCTTCAAAAACCCAAACTTGCAATCCATTTTTTTTTTTTTTGCTATTTGTTGCAGTTTGGAGATTCCCAGCAGCTGCGAATGGTTCGTATCCTGCGCAGCACCTTGATGGTGAGGGTGGGGGGAGGCTGGACTGCTCTGGATGAGTTCCTTGTCAAGAATGACCCCTGCAGAGGTCAGTGCACTTCAGTACTCATGCCTTTGAATGATTAACTCTTTAGTGCCATACTGTTTATTTACATTTTGCATTTTTAAATAATTGAGCAAGCATACATGTAAACAAGGTAGTCAAACACATCAATGTGTTATACTAAATATCTGTATCTGTGAATACTGTTCACCATTTAAATACTGATATTCTTCATACTTAATTACATTGGCAATCACATTTCTGCTGTTTACAGTGTCTGCAGGGTATAATTAGAAAGGTGGCATCCATAATTACTTTTTTTTTTAAATTTTACAATAATCTGTTGAATTTCCCTGCTGTGTCACCAACAGTGAAAGGCAGGACCAACCTGAAGATCAAGGAGAAGTACCTGTCTCCTGCAGGAAGCTCCTCAAAGGGTTTGACTGTCAGCAGGTCAAACTCAAGCCTCAGCCTCTACAGCAGTGCCTCCGCCCCCACCAGCCCCATGACACGCAAGGCAAGACAAGAGCTCTTGTTTGTTGTGTATAGTAATGGGTTATTAATGATAACTGTGATAAATTATTAATATCTTGTGAATAATGCACATAAGATAATGTGATGTACAAAATATGGCATCCTTTATAACATTTTCATCCTTTTCTGTTTTTACTTTGTCATAGTAGGTGGTGATAATGCACTTTAATGCTGGTTGCCATTTGCAATAACACATAAATAATTATAAAGTGTAATTTTTTGTACTTTATGTATGCCTTTATCTCAGTCTCTGCAGTTTGTTTACAAATCATTTGGTTCACATATTAATGTGACTGATTGCAATTTTCTATAAACATTGCAAAAATATTATTATAAATTTTGTAGGCCACAATAATAGTGGAAAAAAACTGTAATAGTGTGGCAGCCCTGATCTAGATGGCCAGTATATTTTTTAATGTTTAACTTCCTCTTAGTTTTACTAGTCTTAGGCGTCTTATTCTTCAATGTGCTTTTAAAGGAACATAAAACCCTGCATGTAACAACTTTTCATGGGCACTTTTCCATTAAGTCAGCTTGCTCTGATTATTCTAACATGTCTTGCTTCAGGCATTACTCCGCAGAAGTTTCTCAGGTGACCGCTGCATTCGTCCCAGGAGCTCCATCGCTGCTTTGGGCTCTGATTTACAGTTTGGCACAACAGGAGATGACAATTTTCCCTCACCATCAGGTCAGCCGCTCACCTCAGTTTTTCTGATGGGAATCTGCTTTGTCATGCATGTTGCAGAATAACATTTTTCACTGAAAAAATAAAAATGAAAAGAACTTGCAACTTGAGATGTTAAATTCACCCTCTTCTCTCTTCTGTTTTCATTCCCATGCCCTGTCCAGATGAAGCTGAGAGGTTAGCCACATGATCACCTCTGCCCCCGAGCACCATGCGTATGCTGCAGCGCTGAACCCAAACATGGCCTCAGGGCTCCGAGACAGAGAGAAGAGCAGAAGTTATGTTTTAGAGAGGCCAAAAAACAACACGTCTGTCACATCTGTAAAAAAAGACACTGACAGAGTATAGCAAATGTCACCAGAGGTGATGCTAGAGGGTCTTTAAGAAATCTGGGTGAAGATTACATCCATTGTGTGTACATTCAGGAGGTCAGTCAAGAAGCGAGACAAAGATTTTTTCGTTCCCCAATCCATTTCATAGCATAGTGTCTGATTGCGTAGAGAGTAGGATTTGAGAAGTTCTGCATGGTTGCTTACTGCATGACAGCCAGAGGATTGCTTACATCGGCTTTTTGTTCCAAGCTTTTTATTCTGGTTTTGCTTGTAAAGGTGAGTGAAGTCAGATGGTACCAGAACCTGAGAATGATGCTCTGCCATGGGCCGCAATGTGGTGTAATAGATTCAAAAGGGACAAACAGCAAGAACACTTTTGTACATAGGAGGTGAAGATGTTATACTGTCTGACTGCCCCAACTAGAGTCCAAAAATTTAAAAAAATACATATACCAAAACCATGAGCGTGTGAAGGAAACAGTATGCTGTCCTTCAACTTTGAGATGTTTTTGTCTTTATTTCATTCCATGAAGATGACTTTGTTGGCAGGGCCACACTGTTTTTTGTCTTTACCTTTTTTGACACCATGTTTTCAGGTGTATTTGTATTGTTCTTTATTATAAGGATGTTTTAAACACTGGAGACTGTGTAATGAACAATGCACTGAAGTTCAAAAGGTCATTGTTGATATGTAGAGATTATTTTCTCAGGATTGGTTTGTCTTTGTGTGTAAGAATTTCTATGGAACGTTACTGTGAAGTCATAGCTGTTTTGTGTTCTTAATAACTCTGTACTTCCTGGGAAAGTTTTGTTTAGCACATTATCTTCATAAAAAATGCACTTTTCTGTGTCTATCTGCTGTAGATAAGTGGGAATTTGGGCAGTTGTCATGAACAAGAGAATTAATTTTTCATGAGATGCACTGGAGGTGATGTCTGGTCTAACTGTAGTTTTTTGTTGTTGTTTTTTTTTCTTTGAAATCTACCTTTTAGTTCCTCGTTTTCCCTTTCAAGCATCTTTTACCAAAAGCAGTATATTTTTTATTTTCTCTATTCTGCCTTGATATCTATTTTCTCTGACCTCCTTTCAAAATATTCTGTTTCTTTTTTTATTATTCTATTTACAAAGATGTTTTAGAAACTGCATGCATTTCATTCAAAGTTTCTTCATGTTCATTAAAATACCAATATGCATCATTTCTGCATAAACAAAAACAAAAAATCACCCTAAGTGAAAAGCAACTGCAGCTCCATCATCAGTGAACTGCACAGGCTGTTCAGTGTTGTGCTGTGCCTGGCCGTCACTCTGGTTTCATTAAAGAGTGATTCATACTTCACATAATGTTATCAGCAGTTTTAAAGATACTGTATTTGTATGTGTACGTTTGTACTTGATCTACCTGAGGTTTCAGACAGTAGCTTATGTACCTAATTGCATTTGGTCTATGCAGTTGTCAAAAGGATTTTTAAAAAGTCTAAAAAATGTTTTTACATGATAAAGAACTTCTTCCTCTCGGCCTCAGTGTGTTAATGATGGAGAAGGTTGAACATTTACTGTACTGTAAAAATATTACAGCCAGATTTCACTTTTATTGCTATGCACCCTAAACTTTCTGTACTGTAAATGTTTCTATACCCAGCACTCATTCTGATGTCTAATTTAGAGAAACTGTAGATGAATGTCACTAATAATTTTATGTCCACTTGTACAAAAAATAAATCTTTTTGTAATAAAACTAAATATATTTGCCATGATCATTACCTCATTAGTATCGTACAGAGCTGCTTTCCTGTGATAGAAGAGAAGACCAAAACAGAAGACAGATGATCACACCAAAACAGGCTTTCCACAGATGGAAAAGCTAAATAATGAGTTTATTTAAAGTACAATACATCCGATTTTCAGCTTGGCTGACATAGTGTACATGTATTTTTGTACGTCTGCATTAACTACGTTTTTGCCTCATTGGGGCAGTTGAAACAATATAAGAACAAAACACAGACATATGACCTTTAAAGCTGATTGTAAAGGAATTTGCAAATATTTGCTCATTTACACATCCAGCAGTTACAGAGCAATAGTATCATACACTTGAAGTTTTGCTTACAGGCCAATATTCACGCTCTTTTAGCTTTATTTTTGGTCTCCACCCTCTAGACAGAAAGATATCTGGCTATTTACCTGTAAGCTTTTCATACTAGAACAGCTGCTTTGTTAGGTCAAAATTATTGTTTTTACTTATCAAACCAAAATTTAGAGTAATATTCCATTCTGATATTTACTCTTATTTTACTTCAGCTCTATTTTCAGTTTTCACTAACTCTTCAGGAAATTATGGCTCTCTCACCTATAGATGTTTTACTATGTTCACCAGCTGGTCACACATTTTGTCTTTGGTCATCTGCTGTTTGGTGTAAGGCTGGAAGTGTTTTTTTAGAGCTTTTACATTGAAAACAGCTCTCTGCTGCACTCAAAATAATGCTATGAGAAAGCAGTATTTGATATGCACAAACAAACAGAAGCCACAAAACTTTTTAGAGATAAAAAAAAATATAGAGTCAGATGATTAATCACTATGACTGACCTCTTTTACATTGCCTACTGACCTTTGATGCATCATTATTATTTAATACTGGCTTTAAAAAATCAATGCAAATTGATGTCCCTTTAGTGTTGAGGAGGAAAAAAAATACTACTCAAATTATATTTTTTTTGTCTTATCATATTAAACTGATGCACTTTTGCACACACGAGCATCAAACTCTTCTTTAAAGAGACTGCTATTCAGTACTTTTAGTTTACTGAATCTGACCCATTTTAGACATTACAATACACATTCAGGCAAATCATCATTAGCCAGCACCACAGCAGATTTGGGGTAAAGTTCACTTATACGTAATCTTATGACTGGTATCTTAGTTGATGATAAATTCTCATTGGCAGAAATTTCACCTCTGGCTCCTCATCTTTAGTTACAGCCCATTTCACCCTACGTGCCGTTCGAAAAACACAGACAGATTTTTTTTAAACACAGAGCCCAGCAGTTTTGAGAAAGAAAGCAGAGTATTGTACTTCTACAAAAACATTCACCATGACTCCAGGTCACAGCAGTCCTCTGTACAGTCCTGGAGTTTAATCAAAACAACACTGTCCTGTGACTGGACATCAGTGTTCACAAACATGAAAACACTTAATACAGAGTAATATTAACAGAGGAAAGAGGTCATGCAATCAGTGGATAACATCTGAACTAAACAATGTACATTTCTTTGGTAACTTCTAACCAAGGGACATATTGTATCCTACCCATGCTTTTTGGACTGCTGCAGCATGTGTGACCGTATCTCATGCAAATTAAACTCACTGTGTGTATGATAAACAAATGGGAAACAAATGAAAGGTAAAGATTAGACAGTATTTTTGTAAGACGTTGGGCACATCAATGAGCCAGAAAACCTTTTTTGGCTCTTGATTTTCCAGGAAAATTAAACAGAAGGGACATTTTTACATGTTTCTTAATACCATAGTATTAATCATTTAAAAACTTATCATCAATAGCAGTCATCCTTACCTTTCGATGTGTGGTACCATGACATTAATCTTTCATTTGACAAATTGTTCTGCACAGCTGCAAAAGTGAAGATTATAACATGCTGTCCGATTACAATTTTCAGTTGGTTTGTTGTTTGGTTAAAGACACTGAAGCAGTTAACCACATTAACTTGGTTGCTTTTATATTGATAATAATGATAGGATAATGATAATAGGTTACCATTATGGCTATATTGCAATGACTGATCTCACATAGACACATCTGATAACACATCTGATAGCATTTACTATGAAACCTTTGCTAAATGTGCTGTATAACTTTAAACGCTACAAAGACCAATTTGCAAACAACAAAATAAAATGAAGGTGTCATTTTTCTTTCTTGTATAAATCCATTTACTTGAACAGAATTTTTTGGGACAGGAAAACAGACATTTAATTGACATTTGGCAGCAACAAGCAGTACACAATCTAAATGAGTTAGTAACGCAAGAGTTGCCTTAATCCCACATCCAGGAAAGCTCCAATGAATTTTATTTGCTGCATCAAAAGTAATTTGTTTTAATGTTGCAGGCCTAATAAGAACTGTTATTATTCAGGAATGGAACATGTATTACCAGTGGGTGCAAGGGCCCTCGAATGAAATACAATGAAGTTAGTGCTCAACAGGAGTCATTCATTTGGGCTGGAATTTGTGCTGAACAAAGCCAGACTGACCCCGACTAAACACTCACTCCGAAAGCACAGAAAGCTGTCCAAAGTCATCTTCTGGTTGGCTAAGCTGCCCGCACCCACCCTGCAAAAATGTAAGAACCTTTTCTGTTCACAGAGTAGACTCATCAGGGTCAGTCTGCTCCTTTTTTCTACCTTTTACCAGCATTTTCTCAGCATCTTTCCCTTTTTTCATCCTCTATCCTTTTCTCACGTCCCTCCGTCCTCATGCCTTTCCTCCTCCCACCCCTGTGGCTGAGGACTTTGGTTCACAAACTGGACCTCTGGTTCAGCCCTCTGTTGTCACATGACACAGATTCACAGATCCAGAGGTACAAAGCTCTCAACTCTATGTGAAGGCATACTCCACTATAGAGAAACAGACACATCACAAGGCCACTGTGGTGTGACGTATCTGAAGCAGGCAGCCCTCAGCCCACTCTGCTGCACTTGCATAACCTCTCACCAGATCAGACGCTGCACTTCCATTCCCACAAGCAGGTAGGTGGTAACTTGTCTAATTTAGAATGATGAACAGAGGTAATTTAAAATGATGAAAGGAGTTCAGACACTTTGTAGTATTTTATGTTAAGTTGTTTGGTCTTATAATGAGGAAATTTGTCACATTGAACATAATGAACAATTTTGGGGCCCAAAAAAAAGGCATGTGTAACGACTAAGCGTGGCAGGTTTTTCAACGGAGAGTTTACTTGTGCTGAGCAATTGTTCTTATCTAATTTAACTTTATGAGATTTATAATGTATCATCATTGATCTGTGTAAAAAATGCACCTAACAATATGTATATTTGACACCACTTAATGTGTATCAAATGCTTAAGGGTCCAAAAAGGGCAAATTTTACATTCAAACACAGTTTTATATGATTTTAACTGAGGTAGCTTTATTTTCAGTTATTTAAAATGAGGCTTGAAATGAGCTGATTGCAGTATAAGTAAGAGGGGACATCATCTCAATGTCAATTCCCAACACAAACCATATCTCAATATAAATAAAAGAGAATCTAAGCCTTTTAATGTGCAGTGTTTTGTAGCTCCCTGATATATAACACAGTTCCTCCACATTCTGAACTCTGTCAAGGCTGATCTCAGTCCTCCAACTTGCAGCTGGGAACCTTGAATAAAGGTGCTGCTTTGACTGTCTCTGGACATTAAGGGGTTAGAATTGTCCCAGATTATCACAGATTTATGTGGGCTTGCAGAGAGGCATTCTGGCTTGTTTTGTTGGGAACATTTAATGCAAGATGAAAAGTTTAAAGGAACACAAGAATCACATTGCAGTTCATTAAGAGTCTGTCAAGACTGTTTGTTCAAAAACCAAATTTTGTCAACCTCATCACCAAAGTCTGCAGATTCATCTGCTGGAGTCACTAGCCTGAACCAAATTAATAGGAACCATGTAATATTTTTGAGAAATTTCTGTCTAGACCAAAACAGTTTGCTGACCGCCCACCAACATTGTTAACATGGTTAAAAAGACCTACACATTATGCTTCCTGTCAGCCACAGCCAGCTCAGCCAGCAGATCAGTTATGACTCAAGGTATCACAGGGTATCACAGCTCTCTGATGGTGGGCTGTGGGTCCTTCTCCAGACTGGGCTCATCACTGACATCCTTGCCATCATAGACTGAGGTTATGAAAGCCTCTTGGCTTGCTGTGATAGCAGGATGTTCAGCAGCAGCAGCAGTTAGCTAATGACGCAGTGTGGACCCCAGACACCAGGTCTATCCCCATCAGCCTTTTCACTCAGATACCTGAAGGGTAAATTGAAGGAGGTGTTCGGAGCACAAAACCAGAGTCCAACCAGAAGTTCTGCAGCCATATTCCATTAAAGCTTGCTTTGGGCTGAGAAATTCAAGACCAGATACCTTCTGCCGTTTGCTTTATCAGACTTATCAGGCAGTAACTTTGTCTCAAATGTGTCTCAAACACCATCCTAAATGTTGTTAGAGGTTTTTTAATTCATCTGATTTAAATTTGACACCTAAACTGCACTGTCATGCATAGTCATTGAAGCTGAACTTGACAGACCAGTCTTATCAGTTGCCTAACTGTATTCATGCCAAAGAGGATTGTGCAACTCGGGCTGCAAACCGTCATGCAATGCTGGCACAGCAAGCAGCCAATAGGGGCTCAGCAGGCCACAAAAAATTAGGTGAGGCAGGGACGGAGGAATAGAAGAAATGTCAGTGTGGTATTTCCAGTATCCATTGCACAACTCCATAGAGTGTGACTCCAAGAGCAGCTTCTCTCTTTTCTCTTTCACACTGCAGCCTGTTTGTTTTAAGGAGGGCAGGCCGCAAGGTCGTGTGCTGGTTGGGGGAGGGAAACGGAAAAGGAGGAGCTATTCTCACAGAGACCTCCCCCTTCACTCTCTTCCCTCCAATTGCTGAGCTCCAAGGCACACAGAGAGCACATGGCTGCCTGATTTTGAAACCGCTCCCCCCTGTAGAAGGACGATCAAAGTGTCATGGTGGTGTGAGGCTTGTGCGCCTGTGCAGTGCCTATCAAATGTAGCAGAGATACGGAAGTGGAATGTATGTTGTGGATACTCCGTGTGTGTGTGTGTGTGTGTTTATGTGAGGATAAACAGGGGCGGGAATGAACACACATGCTGCTGCTGATGTAACAAAAAAACCTGTGATCACAATGGAGTGACGGTTTATGAAAGGAAAAGAGGGAAGAAAGAGCAGAGCAGTCTTTCCCTGGCTATGATCTGAACGAGGTAAGGTGATACATTCTGACACCTTCTAGAACACTGAAGGGTTTAGGTAGGAAAGGACGACAGGATTACGGGATTTCTTTATTATGTGAAAACCTCAGGCTCCACCCTCCAACCATTTACAATGTGAAGGAACAAAAAGAAACCAGGGGTGATCAACAGTTATACATTTTACAGTTTAGAACAGGATCATGTTTATCTCATGTAATTAGCATGGTTAGCAATACTTTCTTGTTTCCGGATTTTACTGATACACATGGCTGATGTAACAGATGAGTGCTGATCTTGATAAACAATACTTATTATATTTTTTAATTATAATCATTATTATTTCTTTGATTAATAAGAGAATTTAAATTTGGTGAGCCACCATCAGCAAAATAAGTGAAGTTCATATTCCTTTAAGGAAGGTCATTTAGGTATTAAGCATTTCTTTAACACTGTCCCATCAAAACACATTAAAAATGATCTTAATTGATATTAATATAATCTTTTCATCTTATGTCTTGCTTTGGTAACAGGTTAACAATGTCCCAATGCGTTTGTATGGTATGAATATAAGTTTATTGTTTGTTTACAGTTTTGATTATAGTAAATCATTTACAGTGAAGCTGTGTGGTAGTTTTATGACACCGATTCACAATCATTCACCTTAAATGTGTCTGTTTGTGTGTGTTAAAACTGCAAGGTGCTTCTTCTGGGTCTAGTGTGTCAGTGTGTGAAAGGTCAGGCATCCCTTGCCAGATAGCACATGTGAGAGGGATAGAATTAGAGGCAAAGCAAAGGGAGACTGGGAAGGTCAAGATCACCACGTGTTTGTAAACAGCAACAAACATGACATTCAGATATTCTATGCTTTTCACTGTAACAGTATGTCTTTGAGTTTTTTGCTCTAATGTAGACTGCAAGCATCACGCCAAGACAGTTTTTTTTTTTTTTTTTTTTTCCCATTCCTAATGCCATGTGGCAATATCAGTACTGGTCCAGAATAAGGTGTCTTAATAACTCCTGGATAAGGATTGTTGTGAAATTTGACACCATTTCTTGTTATGGGATGATATAAACACCTATGGTGATCCGTTAGCATCTCATGTAGTGCCATCATTTTATTTGCATGTTTATTTGTTCAGTGTTTTGTATGTAATGACCAAATAAATGCCAAAGTCCAGTTCACCTGACAGCTTGATTTTTACAAATGTTGTTTTTTTTCTTTTTAAAGTAATGTATAACACATTAATTCTTACTTCTTCTTTTTTTAAGTAATGCATTACTTATTCACTTCCATCGAAAAATAAATATTTTATTTTTATTTTTGATTTTACATTTTTTGTAAAAGTTCTGAAAATTCAGCTGTCTTAAAAAAAAAACAAGATAATATTTTATTTTTAGTATATAACAGTCTCCAAATTTTGCATTCTACTATTAAAAATGTCCTGTAAATATTGTCTCTGTATTTCAGATCTGCATTTCCTGATTGACCTCATTCCATCACCATCACTCCATCATGTCGCTGCTGACTCATGTACTGGCGTGCCTGTTTGGGATGGGCTCCTGGGTGGCAATCAACGGGATGTGGGTGGAGCTCCCTCTGATTGTATCAGAGATCCCAGAAGGCTGGTATCTGCCATCCTACCTTACAGTCCTCATCCAGATGGCCAATATAGGTCCCCTCTTCATCACTTTGATGCACCGCTTCCGCCCAGGGGTGCTGGATGAGCGACCAGTCATCTACTGCATTGTGGGGTTGGGGATCATCGCTACATTCCTGCTGGCTTTCTTCTGGAGCCACACAGTGACAATTGGGGGCTCTTTGCACAGTGTGCCCCTGCTGTTGTTAAGCTTCCTGCTCTCTGTGGTGGACTGCACCTCCTCTGTAACCTTTCTACCTTTCATGATGAGACTGCGCCCACAGTACCTCACCACGTACTTCACAGGTGAAGGCCTTAGTGGTCTGGTGCCTGCACTGGTGGCTTTGATTCAAGGTGTTGGTGTAGTCCATTGTCAAAATGCCACTATAGCTGGTGCAGCCAACAAAACAGCTGATGACGTTAGCACTGAAAAGCTAGTGGCCATCTACCAGCCAGCAAAATTCTCTGCTGAGGTGTTTTTCGTGTTTCTTAGTGCCATGATGGCTGTGTGCATGGTAGCCTTCATCCTACTAAACCATCACCCAGCTGTGGCTCGAGAGAGAAAGAATGATCTCTACTTCAGTGGTGATTTGGCCCCTGGAAAGAGAGAACAAGGTATGTCTTTGCATGCTCAGACACCAGAGCAGAAGCCAATGATCAACCCCCTTGAAGCTGCCAGGAGGGAGCCCAGGAGCTCTTTTGGGATGGGGACATATAGCAGTCCCGAGGTGTTGTTCATCTTCGTCGTGCTGGCCTGGGTCAATGCTCTGACCAATGCAGTGCTACCGTCAGTCCAATCCTACTCCTGTCTGCCTTATGGGAACAAGGCCTACCATCTAGCTGCCACCATGGCTGCGGTTGCTAACCCCGTCGCCTGCTTCATCGCCATGTTTATGCCCATCAGGTATGATTTTTAGAACCATCTCTTTGCATGACAGTGTCATATTTGTGTGTTTTATAAACAGAGTGGTTAGAGTCATACAATAGAGCACTCAGTTTTGCCACTGTCTTCAACTTTTGTTTCCAGGTCTCTCATCTTCATGGGTTTCTTGACCTTGATTGGCACTGGATTTGGGGCCTACATCATGGCCATGGCTGCTCTCAGTCCCTGCCCCCTGCTGGTCCACAGTGCCTCTGGAACCGCAGTCATAGTAAGACTCTTTCTTTTAATAAATAAATACAAAGTTTTTTATTTCATCTGCCAAATATATCCCTAAATAGCAGGTAATTTTTGAACTCAAGTTGGGTTTTTCACAGGGTGTTTATATGGTGCAGCTCATGCTCTACCTTAAAGAATAATGGAAGTATAACCCACCTGTCACAGTGACATCTGTGTTTACATGTACAAATTTATCATGATTTGGGAGTGTAGCATGATTGACAGGTTTTAAGATCATGTCATGTCTACTCATTTCTGCCTGACGAGATTAAGACAACACCACCAAAACATGTACTTTGATTTCTCAAGGAAAATCTACCAGACATGTTTAATCAAGTGCATGGTTACATCCTGTTCATGTCATCCCATGCATCTACTAGCAATGAGTTTCGACATCATAATGAAATCTGGAATTTAAAAAAAATCCCAATAGCACATGAGGAGGGCACATTTTTTTAAAGTTTTTTTAAAGTTTTTTTTTTTCAAATATATTACTGCTTCAGTGTCCTTAAAACAGATTTATAGCATTGATATTGTCATTGAATCCAATTTTGAGTGTTATTAGAGAGAGAGATGCACTGTAAAGTAAAAACTGCTGGCAGATATAAGATGAACTTCAGAGAAAGAAGAAAAAAGCTTTGAAAGAAGAAGTTTCAAAAGTCTACTCCCCTTTGGTTAAGCTGAAATTACATTTCGAGTTTATTACAGTCTTCATTTCTCCATCCATACCAAACAGTAAAGCAGAGTAAATAATGATAAAATTAGACTGATTTTAAGATGATAAACAATAAGTGACATATAAAATACTGCCAAAGAGTTTAAACATAGTTTATTAAATGCAATAAGAGCTTGAAACACAAAACTATGTGGTTGGTGTGTCAGTTATCATGACCTGATCACTCCAGCCAGCTCATTTTAATGACCGATTGCACTTCCACCAAAAAGAGGAACTAATGGTAAACTGACACAATTTTGAAAAAACCTGCTCGTGATGGCAAATTACTGGAAGCCACTTAGTCCGCAAGGAACATCAAATCACTCTGATGCATAATATTTTACCTCTGTTGTGTTGCAGGTGCTGACCTGGATCCTTTTTGTCTTGTCCCTGTCCTATGTGAAGGTCATCATTGGGGTGATTCTGAGGGATGAGGGCCATAGTGCCCTCGTGTGGTGTGGGGCAGTAGTGCAGTTGGGCTCCATGGTTGGTGCTTTATCTATGTTCCCATTGGTTAGTGTCTATGGACTTTTCAAGTCAGGAGATGCTTGCAACACTAAGTGTCCAATGTAGTAAATATGCTTTAGTTACTCCTGTACAAAACTGATATGCTATTCATTCTTATTTTAGTACCACTGTACTCATTACAATCATGAGCTTTTTGTTCAGTATTCCTGTTTGAACAGAGCTGAGAGGTTAAAGCTGTTTATCCACAACCGTATCACTCCCTGATGTTGTGTAATAGATTTGCACTTATCAGATTCAGATGGTAGATTTATGTTTTATACAGTGTATTTATTGACTCTGGTGTGAGTTTTACACATAGTTTTATTCATATTATCAACATCATGTCAGACCACACAAGACCATTTTGTTGTTGAGGTTATAATGCTTCCTTCTCAATTCAGAGGTCAAAGCCAGTTTACTTGAACTTCTAACATTATGTGAAAGTATAAGTGATTGATGTTACTTTTATAAAAACTTATGGTACTTTTGGCTTTAAAATGTGCCTTAATTTGAGACACTGAAAGATTTGTGCTTTACTTGGTTGTCTAACATGATAACTATGTATGTGTTACTGGTGGAGTGGAGAAACCATTCAACAATACCAAATAAAACACTGTTTTATTCCTGCTTTAGTAGGTGCATTATCCTGAAAAATCCTCTTAATTATGCTCCTTATCCTATTCAGCTTGGGACAAAGAGGCTTAATGCCCAGGTTTAGAATAGTAACAGGGTCAGAAAGTAGAGTTAAGGTCAAGAGGGGTATGACAGAGGAGGTAAACACAAGTTGAATGAATAAACCTGTCTTATATATCATCTGTTGTGTGCTTTGGTGTTATTGAGGAAGAAGTTAAAAGAATCACTTTGGAATCAAATATTAAAAAGCACCACTCACATGACCCCAAATGGTATTTTAGGCTACAGGGTACAGAACAGACAATTGCATTCAACATGATAATAATAATGAAAAATAATATGAAAGAAATGTTTGGGAAAAATACTAAGAAAAAGAAAAAGAGAAAACAACATGAAATCACACCGTCTGTCTGTCACATCTTGATGCTTTGCAATTCATAGTCTTAACAGATTTGTTACTTTTTCTGTTTTTCAGATACATGGTCATGGTATTTTTGTCCCCAAAAAAACAGCTATTATGTAGATCACATGACAGCAACCAGTAATGAACATTTGGAGACTTATAACATGTGATTTTTATGTGGCAATCCATTGCTAATAACAAAAAAAGCACATCAGATTTGACATTCATTTAAATCACATCTCATAGCTGATTTTTGTAACATAATAGGCTAGTTGATGATAATGTAGAAAGTTAAGCAAACATTTACAATATTATTTTCCCATAAACAGTTTGTCCATACTTTAAAGGAGCTATATGAGGAACTTTTCATTTAAAACATTCAAAAAAGACATAATATAATCAACAGAAGGAGAAGAAAAACAAAATGTTGTTTTGTCAAGTATCCACCTAAGTTAGCATGCCAACCACACCAAACAGCACGCCCCAGCCTGCCGTGTCTAGTAATACCACACTGCACCTGAGGAGGCAATAATGAATCTCTATAGTGTTTGTTCAGTCTGCCATACTCAGGATAAAGAGGTTGTGCTGTCCCAGGGACATAGTCTTCTCACTGTACAGCTGCAAAGAGAGAGAAATTATAAAAATGAAAGCAAAATAAGAGTTTGCGTTTGCATTTCTTTCCACCACAGGAGGCAGCTTTGGATGAATAAAGGGATAAAATTAAAAAAGATGAGCTTAGAATTATTCTTCAGATTGTTAAGTAAATACCTGTTAATAAAACAATTTTTACAAACTAGCCCAATAATAGATTTACATGTCCTTACCATATTTTGTATCTCTATAAAAATGAAATACCTGTTGTAATTTTACAGATATGTGATAAAAAGTCAGATGAACTGTGCCAAATGCTGAAAGAACATATTTTTAAGGTAGACCTTCTTCATAGGCTGGCAATGTGTGACTGGAAACAAACAACAACAAAAAAAACACATTAAAATATTTTTTTGAAATATCTGAAAGAAAATGTATTCCCCTTATTTGCTATCTAGAAAAATGCAACCCTTTATTTCCAATACAAAGGTATTCATGATGACAAATTGCTGTTTTTGTTGTGTTAATTTATAAAATATATTCACACTGTGTTCATACCATGAGTCACTGAATATTCTTTTCAGTACAAATGGCATACACGTCTTCAAAATCAACACTAGATGTCACTGTGAGATTAAAAGACAATCATGAGAAACTGAGACTCCTACAGATCTTAACTGCACTAAAGCTTCAAGAATTAAGTTATGCTACACTTTTGATCCAAAAAATTCAATTGTTTTATATATTTATGTAATTATAACAAATCAATGAATGTTTTTTAAAGAAGGCTCCCTGTGTAAATGAGTTAGATAAATCATATTTAACTTTATACCTATTTTAGTTAAAAACCTGAGCATTAACAGAGGCTCCTCTGCCCTCATATTGGGTTTTCCTCAAATTTGTGAAGGAATTGCTTAACCTCAGTTTGGAGGTGGAGGAGTGATGCACATCTCTGGGTCATTTGCCCAGTTCATGTCTGCATCATATCCTCTTCACACTAAATCAAAGAGAGAGTGTCTTATCCATTTAGGAGCATGTGTGTGTGTGTTTGTGTGTGTGTGTGTGTGTGTGTTTATCCTTCCTCTAATCCACAGAGACAAATAGGAATGAGGAACTCACGGCCAGTCACAGTCTGATTCAGATCCCAGTAGTTCCTCTGAGAACATCTGGGGTCATCATCTCCTGGTGTCTCATACTTCACCTATTCTCCTTATCTCTCCTGGTAGTTTCCATGACTTATGGTGTGCTGAGTTTAAAAGCTGCAGACCTGTTTGGAATGACTTTAGCAATCGGTGAATATCAGAGTGTGGTGAAACATTCGAGATTAGGTCCATTTATTAAGTGTTTTTCTAAAATTTTCTTCAAAAAACATGATTGGATCCCTTTAAACATTATGAAATGATCCAAATAAGATCGAGAGAAAAAGGGGAGTGTAATCTTCGTTATCTTTCTGCCTGCCTTCTCTGTCTCTCCTTCAGTCCAACTTTTCTGATATCTCCTTTTCCCCAGGCTCCTTGTCTTCCTCGATTCATGCATATGGCAGACTTTGTGACCGTAATTTCAATTTAAAACACATGAGGGGAAATCCTAGCCCGCGCTGCTCTTTAATGGGCCGTCATGGGATTGGAGTATGCAGAGAATGATTGAATTTTGTGAGAAGGCCAGGAACGATCAAGTCTCGCCTTCCGTTATGCAATCGACCATTCCCCTCTCACAACGCGACGTCTGGTAAAAACCTAGAGGAGCAGGAGGGGGGCGAAGGGCTGGAAACCTCAACGTCTAGACCAAACTAGAGAAAAATATTTTTTCTTGTAAATGACTCACGTCTATATAAAAGAGAAACTCAGCTATCATGTATAAAAAAAAAAGTCAAATGAGATGTGATCCTCCACATCAAAGGCAGAGATGTTGAATTGAGCTGCTTTTAATGGTTGTAAATGAGTCTTTTTACACTGCAATGCATGACATCCTATATTTCCTCACAGACGGAAACATATGGAGCCTATACAAACCCTGCCATACTGTTTTATTTATAAGACTGTGTCACGTCTGTTTTTTCCCTTGACTTTCTCCACCTGCTGGGCCCATTTTGACAATGAAAAGATAAAAAAAACTCTGTGACTCAAAGGCACAAAAACTAACACTTTGTGCAAACTTTTTTTCACACCCACTGTGTTGGACTACACCACCACCGCAATACATCCTTTCAATAAAACAACAGAGACTACCTTTCCCGTTATGTCCATTATATTCAAATGGGCCGGGTCTTTTTCTTTTTTCTTCTTCGCAACAAGACATAAAGTAATCAAAAGTTAAAAGCAAACACTCAAGGAGGCACTTAGCAAAAAAGAAAAGCTTTTATGATAAAACATTCATATACAGTGCTGGAGACAGGTAATCTTTGAGGATGAGGGTTGTCTTGTGGTCAGTTTCAGTATAGTATGGCTTGGGGAGCCTTGTAGATGAATGCTCCTAATAACATTCACGCCCACCCATCATCCAACTGAGCATCCATGCAAAACAACTAATACCTGGATGTATTTCTTCTGTGGTGTGAAGTATGCCTTAAAGAGCTGTTGGAGGCTGCAGTAAAATAGGGTTCATTACCTTGACAGACTGATGACAGCTAAGACTCCCTGAGATGTGCGCTCGCACACACGCACAAACATACAGTTAACACTGAAGTAAAGGCTAAATGATTTAAATATCCATGCTTTTTGGTTCTGAATACACTATTGGATCATTTATACAACTCAGAACACCTGAGGTGCAGTCAGAAAAATAATCTCACAACGTATTTTTTCTCAAAGCAGTTTTACTTACTTCAATTTTAGCTTTATAAAGAAAATATATTGCATAATAAAAAGTATTTCTAAAAGTTGTGGTTAAATTGCATGTTATGTCATGAAAATATCTACTTTTCCAAACTATAAACTTCAGGTTTGATCCAAGAAAAATCCATGTTAGTACTCAAAAGTTTTTATACCATCCTTCTGGTTTTTTTTTAGTTTTTTGGTGTTTTTAAGTAAACTTAATTATGTTAATGAGGTAAACCCCTTTTTTGACATCAGTATTAAAAAAAAATACTGAAAAAAAATCAACAGTCACTCAAACTTCATCACTTTTTATTTTATCTTTCTCTCGACAAAAAATCCAACAAAGACATGAATCTCAGTATTGAACTTGTCAGAATAAAGGTTAAATAAATGCAATTAAAAGGACCTCAGTACATTGGTAGTTTTAAAAAGTACTAATTAAAACATAAACAGAAAACAACAACATAGAGTTAAGTTAAGTACAAGCTGATTGACGACTTAATAAAAAATAGGAATGACAGGATGGAGTGCCGGTAATATACATGACGAAAAGTGTACCACAGGGGCCTGTGGGTCCCCAGTCGGTAGGATTCAGAAGTATGGCTATACTGTATGCCTGAGACGTCTGATACAGTAAATACATGAGATGCAGAAAGGTTCTTTCAGGGAAAAGTGGGAATATGATTAACATGACAATGCACCTCATCAAGCATGGGGAAAATGTTCAGGTGAACAGCTGTATCATGTTCACAGTGCCTGAGCTTCATCAGCACCACTGCTGTCCTCTCATCAGAAGAGACACACTGCAACTTCAGGTAAGATAAATGTTTATTGGGATAAATTACTTATCAAACTAAACTTTAATTGTAAGATTTGCATACTAGAACTCACAATTTGTTGTGGATTACCCACCAACCCTCAGCAAGGTAATGTAAACACTTTTCATTAAGTATTTGTGTAAAAATCATGTGGGTGTGGAGCAGTGATGGTGACATTTAACACAGCTGAATGCTTTCATTCACATGATGGCTACTGAAAGAGGTAGAAAAAAGGGAACAAATTAAACACTCAGTTGGTATCAGTATCACTTTAGGTTAATGGTATTGGTACTGATATTGTAATTTTTTTAAATTCATTATTGTGTGAGCTGGTTATCACTGTAGCCTCACATTGATCTCACAGACATGAAAGTGGAATGGAAGTTTTTAATCTAACTCTCAGACAGAAACTGGGTAAGGTACTTTCCCAACACATCAATTAATGCTTCAATAACTGGAGTTAAAATGAGTAAAAACATAAAATTGTGGCTATCACCTTTTTTTTTTTTAAACAAAATTGGTAGTAGAATCTGTGATCCGACACTTCTGATCACAACTCCTCCTCCAAATAATAACCAACTCCGTAAGAAAAGAGAAATAACTAAAGCAGCGAACTCTCACTCCTTCATGTCGGGAAGTCAGTTCGCATGGGTTGCATGCAGGGTCAGCTTTAGGTCATACTGGGCATCCATTAGTGGCCTTATTTAGATTCTTATTTCTTTTAAGAGGAGTGATTGGCCAGCAAAGACAAAGAATCATTACCTTTGCCCGCCCCCTCCCTGCCAGCAGTCAATAATGAGGGATCATTAAAATGAATAGATGGACATTCCCCTTTTCTCCGGATCCTTATTGCAAAATCAGTGTCAGGGGAAATGAAGATTGAGCTTGGAGAAGGCGTCTAAAAGCCTCACAGTGATTGTCGTGAACTCATCTCCAGTGCCAGGCTCCTTTATCTACTGTAAGAGTCTGCACCTGCCTGAACTCCTGACTAGCAAGTGCTTTTACTGTAGCCCATTAAGAGCATCCCTAATGTGCGCTTCAATGTACTTCAACATAAACATTCTGCATATGTACTGAAACGTTTACTGCAAACAATGGAAGAATGATTGCTTAGGATGTCTTGAAGATCTTTTTTTTTTATGAGAAATAGAGCTCTCAGAGTGAGCTAGAAAGGGATACTGAATGGATAAGCTTTGATGTGGAGAATAAAGGACTCACGTGTTGTGATCATATAAACAGACCCTTAAAGATAATTCTCACTTTTCACATTTCTTAAGCGCAAACATCTGTCCCGCTGCTAAATTTTATAAATCCTTGCACAACATTTCACGCATCACAAAAGAGAGAGCGAATCAAGCTGAATGATTGCAGATGGAGAATAAAAGACGGCACAAGATTTTCCAGACCCCATCTGGTTGCCTTTCTGAGGGTCTCTTAAAGTGTCTTTTAAAAAGGTGATTTGTCTGTGGCTCTGTGGCGACGTGACCACGTCGGCGTGTCAGCGGGTCATCTGCTGGTCCTGTCACATGTGAAACGGTCCCATGAAAAAGGGGGTCAGTGTACACCTGTGGAGCCCCCCGAAACCCCACCCTAAACAGATTAAAAAAACACATGTAAACACATGCTCAAATCTACACACATATGGTCCTCATCTTCTTTCTTTACCATCCTGAAGGTAATTAATAAGACGGCCTGTTCATAGGCATCTGACATGCATTTCTGAACAAAAAAGAAATATCACAGAAACTGACTCAAAGGACCAAAGAAGATCATATGAAGAGCTGGCTTATGGGACAGGGCTATCAAAGGTCTTTCAGTATGGTCAAGCAATTATCTCTTAAAGCATCTCTTAAAGCCACCCCCTTGGTTCTCTCAACATGCCCTTCATAACAGAGGTAGATTGAGGATTTACTGCCTGCAGATGGCCGATGAGAGACAAGGGCAGGAGCTCCAGCTCTGTTCCTATGCACTCACTTTATAAAAGCCCAAATCAAGGGCTCTGTGGGAATACAATGGAGGAGGAAGCGGGGCCGTAAAGACACCATAAATCCGCACAATGAAACTTCTAAGTCGTGCCCTCTGCCAGCTGCTGCGTGCATGTTGAACCCATGGGAGAAAATGGCACGTGCTGCAATCATTATGATCAGAGACTACCTTCTGCTCCCTTGCGCTGTTGCCTTCGCTGCAGGGATGCTGCAGTCCGAGCTGGTGTCAGTCAGTCAGTCAGCCGGTCAGGCAATAAGCCGGTCTTTCTGATCCCAAGGCAGTCAAGTCATTTGATCATTCTGTCATGCAATCAGTGAATTCTTTATCTGAGGTCAGTCAGCGCTCATGTGTGCAAAGGGCAACTGTATTTTTATGCAAACTAAATAGTTTTCAGGGAAAAAAAAATATTTAAAACATGGAAAAAAGAAAGTTGTCCTCACACATCAAATTTCCAATAGAAAAATTTCATATTGTTTGGAGCTCAGATGAAAAAAAAACCAAACCTTACAAGTTACTAATGAGTTATTACAAAAACCAAATTAGTGGCTAATGCTACAGAGGCCCGAACCTTACACAAATCCCTGATGACAAATAAAGCAAGCATGACATTTTTTATCAAGATTTCTAACCAGTATCAGACAGGATCTGCAAGGTAATATTTTCCAGACATACAGAGGTACAAATACTGCTGTAAAGATATGGTCTGATTATATGAAAACAGAGTAAACAGGCATCTATGTGATGCGTTTCTATTAATTGTCAGAGCCACACACCCCCACAATTCATAATATATCATAAAACTAAAACCGTTGTATGAATCCTGCTCACAACATTTTATTGCAGCTCAAACACTCAAGCTCTTATTTTTAAAGTACCTTAAAGGAAAAAGACTGAGGTTTTTTTGTGAATCCAATTCTTTACTCTTTTGTCAAAAGTTTGATGAGAATGTCTTTGCCGCTCTAACGTCTGTCTGCTAAACAAGATGCTGCAGACAGGAGACACTTAGCTAAGGTTAGCACAATAGAAACAGGGAGCAGCTAGCATGGCTCCATCCAAAGTCTACAAAGCTCACAGAAAAGCATGCCATATCTCATTACATCTTGCAATGAAAGTCACAGAAAGGATGGCTTAAATGACATTTAGTCAAGAAAATAAGTCTTTTCTGTCGGGGATGTTTCAGAAATGCTCATTTGCATCTCAGCTGACCAAAAGGGGACATATTGATAACTAGGTATAATCTGCTGGTTAGTAACTATTAAAGGTGCTGTTTGGCAAATGTGTTACCCTTGAACAAAGTCAAGAGTGCTGTTTCTTCCATTATTAGTGCTTGTGCTAGGCTAACCTTCATCAGGCCATAGCTTTTTATTAAATAGATAAATATAGGAGTGGCATTAAGATTCCCATCTAACTCAAAACGGAGAATGAGCAACAAGAAATACAGCAGCAAGGAAAAAAGACTTCTTTTTTTGATTATAAAAAATAAACAGATCTTTCAACAGATGTAAATACATTTTTAAACAAATAGAAGCACTATTTGTTTTGTTTTTTCGGATATTTCACCACTCTCCCCCACTTGACTATGGCTTAGGTGGAAACTATGGCCTGGAGTCATCACTCTACTGTGTCAAAGGGTACAGCGTTGTCAGAGGAAGACTAAGGTAAGAAGAACAGTGTGCCAGGAAAAAGGGGCGTGACTGCATCTGTAAATAGTGGGGCTATTTTAGGCTTACCACGGTACAGGGGAGCTCCGCCTAGGCCTGCCTTCTGTCACTATGGGGATGGGCGCTTCATAACTTTGGTGGATGGAAAAAGTCTGGAGGACTGGCAGGTGGTACACAGGAGCGTGGCACAGCTCCCATGGCGAGAAGCTGTTTCACTCATAACTAACCACCACTAACAACACTCACCGGAAAACACACAGGCCTCTGCTTGTACTTGGCATATCAGCAGCTTGTTGTATTTATCCTGCCAAAATAGTGAGGGTGGTTTGTTTGTATTTCAGCTTGGATCAAAAATTGAAGGGAAAACCAGACACCAAACCACTGAGGTAAAACTAAAATCTCTAGGTAAGTAAGTGATGTTAAAAATTAAATCAAAAATCAATGTACTGCACCATTCTTTTGGAGAAATAAAAAGATATTTTACCCTTCACTTGTCAATGTCTAACTATCTCCTTTTCAGGTTTTATTAGGGATATAGGCACAGGTTGGAACAGTCTGAGGTTTGCTAAGGTCAAGCTATATAACACAAGAAAATCACTCAGCCAAGTTACAATGAAGGCCTTAAAACTAAAGCACAGCCATATGGGCAACGCATGCAAGAGGCAAAGAATGCTTTTAGCATAAATTAAAGAGGGGGGGGACTGAATCCATTACCAACTGATTCAATATTTTTATTTAAAACTTGGTTTTCAGAATAAACAGAAATAGCTGAGTTTCTGAAAAAAATTTCCAAGCTTAAAAATGCTAAGTTGGCTCATAAAATCCACAATATAGTCATGAAAGCGATGAACACACTTTGATAGTCCAGTGTGAGAATGTTTTCAGTTCAAACTAGAAAACAAGTACATAATATCATTAGTTAAAACTAAAATAGTATAGTAGTTATTTAGAAAGTCCTTATGTCAAAATCTACACAGTTAAAAAAACAAAATAACAAAATTAGAACTAAACTTTCCCTAAAAAAGACCCTTTAAATCAAAGACACACTTACTCAACTTAACACCAAAATAAATGAAAACTTACATTTTGTATGGTCACCATTATGCCATTTATTAATTCATTGTTTAGAACACATTAAATGCACTTAAAACACATGTCATTTTTCATAAATATTTCATATTAAAGAGAAATATGTTTCACCTTGTGCCTACACAGAAAAGCATCATAGAGTTGCAACAATCTTGTAGCCAAGAAAGAGAGTAAGGCACAAAATAGAACCTTATACACACAGTTTAATCATGCTACTATACTATATGTTCAAAAATGTATTAGGAAGCTATATCGTAAGCTGCTGTTGGCTAAATGATCCCCAACATTATTACAATGTGCATGCTCCAAAAGACAGATAAATAGACTGCAGATGTGCGGAGGAAGAGTGGATGTATGACAGGACAGTGGAAATCAATCTACAATATTTGGTCTGGAAGCAAGAAAATCTGCTCTGTTTCTACGGTAAAGTGCATAATGTTTTTTTTTTTCTCTCTTTTTGTAGGGGAGCCGCTCTATGTTAAAGTCTCTGACAGAAAAAGGAAACTTGGACAATAATTTCACCAAAGATAAAATCCTTTGGTTTACTCAGATCAATTATTGCCAACAGTAAGTAACAGTCTGGCCAACTCCTCAGTGGAATCACCCGATTGACGAGCAAAGCTGAGCCTGTGGCGCACTTAGATTATTCCTGTGCCTATTTACAAGCAAACCTGCAGTGCAAGAAGTAACAGACAGATATATATCGTCCAGGGATATTTCTCATTAAAATTCAGCAGGTAAGCATACCATTGTTCAACTATCTTATAGCTGGGGGAGAAGAAAACTATGATACCTGCCTTTATTAGCCCCTGAAACCAGGAACTGTTGTCATAGGATATGTTTTATATATTTCTCTGATTGTCTTTGCATCATTGTGTCATGGTTAGAATGGGAGGACTGGAAGACCGGGGCAGGATGGTAAAAAATAGGCACTAAGGTGAAAATCATAATGCAGGGTAGTAGAAATGGTACAAATTATATCAGGGGAAGACAAATGAAAAAATAAAAAAAAGATAGCTAAATGGCAAACAGCATGATATAAGCATAAGGCATACATAAGGAAATTTTCAAATGCAGGTTTATACAAAAGAATATCATACAATAACATTCAGTATAAATGAACAATGAGATAATAATGAGGAAGCAAGAAAAAAACCCCCACAATTAATCTATTCACATACTCCCATTTATTTTCCAGCCTTTTATTTTGTTTCCCTGTAAACAAATCATTGAAATGATACAAAAAGGTCATATAAAAACTTCCACTTTGGGTTACAAGGAACCATTTTGCATTTGTGTGACTGCTGCTGTCGTTTGCTGTCAGTATCATCGCTGTAAGGCACCAGTTCGGTTGTTGCGGACTGACTGCACAAACAAATGAACCAAAGTGATGAAGTATGACACTTATCGTCCCATTAGTTTGTCCATGCATTAACATACGGATCACACTTGAAATGAAGATTGTCATTCGTTAACAATACAAGTAATTCAGTCTCATTGAGCTGTTTGGTCCACTACAGAACATCTGCTGTGAATTAAGGCAAGTGTAGTCGTGTACTTTGCCCCTGAAATCACTTCCCTTATTGTAAATATATAACATTCATCTGTTTATTCGAATGGAGCTTGCCAGTGATTGTCAATGTGAGTCTGCAGCCGTTCTGAGCTGATGGCGTCCGTGGTCAGGTGGGAGATCCTGGTCAAAACTTTATTCTTCATCATCTGGATCTCTAGGTTATTTCATCTTTTGTCCATTTGATGATGATGCTGCTGTTTGAGTGTGTATGTGTACTGCTGCAGAAGATTTCTGGACGTCTATGCGTGAGTGTGCACGGAAATGCTGGAGAGGTCGTTCCTGATGATCTCGTTAACTGTGGAAAGAAAAGAGAATTTGCAGATTATTATTAAGCAGTCACATTAAATAACAATTAAGATCATTAAAACAATGCTACATTTAATAAAGAGGGATGGCCGAGCAGATGAGGTGAGGTGAGGGTTGTGATAGAGGGGTTATTAGTTAAAATACAGAGTACAGGCTCTCTGTTTTTTAAAGGGTCATTTCACAGGTTTTACACATTAAAGTCAGTTTACTTGTAATGTGTCAAAACAGCTGTATGATGCCTCGTGTCTTGTCAGCACTTTGTGAACCTCTTGAGAGAAAAGTTTTACATATTAAGTTTTTTATTTAAGAGGAGTTAAATAAAAGGGCTTATCAAGTTGCATTATGGGATTGTGAAATCCAAGTTTTTAGGTATGACTCAGACTCTGCTGTTTTGATTTTGACTATTTTGTTAAAGAAAACTCTGTCTCTCTTTAAAGCAGATGATACCAAATTACTGGAGTTCTGCTCTCATTAATTTGATAGAATATCCACTACAAAAGCTCATTAAGTAGCAAAGTAAAGGCCTTCTAGTAGGTCTTGCTTTATGTGTTAATCGTGACAGATCATCAACATATCCATATCAGATTCTAAGGCCTTTGTCCTTGGAGGTTTGTGTCTGTAAGCTGTATATTTCTAAATAAATGTCATCAATTAAAATAACAACATAGGACAACTGATGGAGGGCAGTATTCTAGCATAAAAACTGTACAAACAGTCGAGTTACATTGGAAGGTTTGAAGAAATAAATGAGGGCCTAGAAGCTCATTTTTGGAACGGGCCCTGAAGGTTCCCATGAGTCCTGGGAATTCAGGTGAGAGAAAAGTGATCAGTTACAAAGTGTGTTAGCATACTTTTATTTTATGACATCACATCATTTTTTTTATTGTAAACATGAATTTTTGACTTAAGACAATGTACCACTTTAGTGCCTGCAGCCTGCAATAAATTATGGCACACGAGGCAGTACCACACTGAATACTTGGCATGGATGTGGTCAAGTTGAAAAATACGGGATATCAGTAGCTGCAATCCAAACATATCACTATCATTACCAGTCTCTAAAACTCATATCGGCCACATACACACATCTCTGTTGTCAAGTCATCGTCATGTCTTTCCTGTTCTAGTTCCTGTGCCCTCGCCTTTCCCACAGTCAGGCAGACGCACATCACTCCCCTGCCTTTATCTGCACTGTGTTCTTTGGCAAAACAGAGGGAAGTGACTGTGAAGATGGCGAGGACCCCGAGCCCTGTGGCTCGACACAAACAAGAAGCTCCTCAGTTATAAAGCTTACTGTGACAGAAAGAGAGAGAAAGAGTGTGGTGAAACCAGTACTCGTGGTGAGGAGCTGAGACAGGAAGTCCACCCACTCTGAGGCCCGAAGAAGGCCTGCTGTTTGTTATCAGTAGATACAGTTTGGTTAATGGAGCATCCACACTGATCAAGACAAAAACATTACTTTATAGAAGACAAATCATGGGTCCTTTTAATATCCCACTATTGAAATTCTGTTAATTGTTAAGGTGCAATGGCATATTGAACAGCTATGGTGATGTAATCATGAAAATGCCTTTTTTTCCCCCACTCTTCTTGTTCTTAATGCTATTAATGTCAGGTGAACTAACTGAACAGTAATGGAGTTTAGAATCACAACAGCATTATGTAAACTCATAACCAATAATAGAAACAAAGACAAACATGGAAAATATAATACATGATAGTAATAAATATGCCGGATATGATTTAATTTTAAAGAATTAGGTCACACACTCATAATAGCATGCCCTGCTTTCTAATATGTAGCCAAACGCCCACCTTTTCACACACACATGAACAAACAGGTTGGTTGGGACTCACCTCCCTAAACAGGAGGAACTCCCCTTGGAAAAATACAACCTGTGCCAACACTGCTGCTTGTTTTCAACTCTATCCCACTCTGGTCTAAACAGGCATTTACATGCTTAGGGTTATTTTTAGCTCAGCTGAAAGCTCTGCCAGGACATAAAGGAAGTGCAAGCACATGTAACAATTAAATGATCAAACTATGTCACCGCTCTCCTCTAAAATCTAAAAAGGTGAGAAAAACTGCTCCAGGTGATTTTTTAAAAGAAACGGGAAAACCCAACAGCTAAGTGACATATAACCACAAATTAACCTTCTTTTTTTTTCTCGGAGGAAAGCAGTGGCCTCTTCTCTTCTTTTCAGTCATTGTAAAAAATAGTGATGTCTCATCCTCCCACATATTAACTGCCATGTTGTTTTTCTGTGCTACGTATATCTACTGATATTTTCCATTGGCATGCCCAATGATTTTCCATTCCACAGAAACGAGTGATAAAAAGAGAAAAAAAATGGTAAAACACTAGTCCTTGTTTTCATTTATGCACTCTGTTAGCTATGTGAGAATCTCAGAAACAGGATGTGGCCAACTGTTACACCACAAGACAACACCAAGCTGCTATTTATAGCTGTCTTAATGGTGTATGGCTTGACACTATTTGGTTACGGCAGCTTCTGGGAAATAAAGTCATTTTAAAGAAAAGTTGATGAAACCTGAATGACACAAGACGACATGTGCATAGGTTTTGATTGTAAATGAATACATGTGCACGTCCTGTGTACTACAAACCCTCAGTTTTCACCCACAGTTCTTCAAATGCATTTTGAATTAATCTGAAACGTTTTGACTATTTTTTGTCAAAATAAAAAAATAAAAAAATAACAAAACAAAACAACAAAATCAAAACACGATCAGGTGTCACAGTTATGACAGGGCATGCTTTTTCTGTTTTTCCTTTTAAACCTCCCACATGACAGCTCTTCATTTTGAGTTTGTCTCACCTTCCATGATGTGACTAGAAAACCACAAATATGCAAAATAAGGGAAAGCACTAAACATTCTGTTCAGGGTGGAATTTGACTCCTATAATTCAAGTAGCACAAGACCTCCTCTGTAAACTAAGGCCTTGTAAAACTAGTTGTAGTGTTTCACAAAACAAGCCTGAGGGTTATTTTCCACTGTCCTGATCTCTATATGCTATCAGAGAGAACAATTGCTATGTTATGTTACGAGATAATATTGCAAAGTTATTTGTTTACTGTCACATATGTACTTAAATGAACTCTATGTGGCCTGGAATCCCTTACAGCATCATTGGAAACTCATTTTTTTTTTCTTTTTTTCAGTTGCCCAAGTTAATAACGGAAAGCTGTAACTGGGAGGATGCCCTCTCATGAATAAACAAAAACAGCGGAAAACTGCACTGCAAATATTCCCCTGCTGAAAAAAACAAAAACAAAAAATAAACCATAAAGAAAACAAACGTGCCCTGCTAGTCTTAGTTAAACAGAATGACATCCTTTATTAGCTGCTGTGCTAGTGCAATCAGTAAGCCGCAGCCTGAACCTGTCAGGGCTTATACTTGGGGCAGGGCTGCTGGGGGGGGGGGGATCTATTTCAGGCAGGTGTAAGAGTGACAGAAAAATATGAGTGTGATGCCAGCTGTGTTCAGCATTTAAGCGGACAGTTCAGCTTTGTTTCTTGGCAGTGGCTTGAACCTTAAACCTCGTCTCCATCAGGTGTGGCCCCTGGCTGAATGAAAGTTGACCCTGCTAAAACAATCTGTCTGTATAAACTATGATGAAAAATGATACCCCCTCTACCTGCTGGGAGGGTTGGTGGCGTAGCTCCAGTGCAAATTCTGCCAGGGTAGTGCATACAAAAATAATTACACAAGCCAACTTTCATAAACTGCACTATTTCAGTTATTAAAGTAACTGCGTTAAGTCCACAGGTGAGCAACACTTTGCTCATGTGTGACAGGTTGACTGAGACCAACCATAACAGAAGGCCCAGCGGGCTTTCGGACCAAAAATAGCACAGCTTTAAAAAAAAAACACAAGAGGCTGCGTAGGTGCGGGCATGTTGCTACAGGTACTGCTGAGAAGACACGATCCAAGCTTGGAAGTCCACTTTAAGTGGTGTATAATGGTGCTTAAAAGACACTGAAATACTGCTCAGGTGTTTATAATACTATAAGCTAGGATTTTACAACTCATAAGTGTATCCATATTTTCCATATTTCTCAGGTTCCTATGTTTCCAGGGTCCTGGGTTCTCAGGGTTCTATGCTGTTCACTTCAGTATCCTGTTAAAACACATTAACCCTCCTCCTGTTTTGGTCAAAACCCTAACTTTTACCCTGGGAAAATTGGACTTCAGAAACATAGGACTCTGGGATCACAGAACCCTTTATAATGCTTCCATCATGTACCATGGAACCCTAAAACAAATATAGAGCCTCAAAAGTATGTAAGGCTTTAAAGTCAATTTGACATAATGGTCAAACTGTGCAATTATACATAACATGATGCATAGGGGCCTTAAATGAATTTTTTTCAATAAGCTTCCTTTGTAAAAGAAGCTGCTGTGAATAGTTGTAATAACTTTTATCACTAGATTTATTTAGTCCGATAACATTTGGAAAATGTAGAAGAGCCATAACATTAAATCATGTTAAGCATATTCAAGTTGCCAGAGGGCTAAACTGGGAGTTGGACAGCTTGGCTGGTGGAAGTCTCCAGTGAAGAGTCTATGAGCCCCAAAATGCTTATGCAAAGCGGAAGATCCAGGTATTTCACTGTTCGGAGGTCAAAGTTTTTTTGGCTTGAGGTGTTACTAAACAACTTTTATAGGAATGAACACATCCCGACCTCCTAAAGTGTATCTAGTTCCCCTAAATACCTCCATGACACATATAAGACCCTGGAAACACTGAAATGACCTCTTAAAGCTGTGAAAAGTGGACTGCTGAAAAAAGTCCATCTGGTCTGTGAGGCTTTAAAACCTACAAAAGGCCAACACATCTGAAGTCTATGAGAGACTAAAATATTCAAATAGCATTAGAATTTGAATTGATTTGAATTTGTTTTCATTTTATAATGCTGTAACTGTGTTCATGTTGGCTGTTTTCTGCTTTGAAAGACAGGGGTTTAATGCACCAGCCAACCAGTGGTGGTTTAAACCGTTGCTCTCATTGTTGTTAATCATTGCCTACGCAGAAACTACAGTGGGTGTAGCCAGGAGCAGCTAACACAACAATGTCAGAGTTGCCTTTTTTTTCTCTTTTTTTTTTTTTGGAAGTTAACTGCAGTGACCTACATCATATATTTTTTCTGGCATGGAAATTGGTGTTCTACAAGTTTTTCCTACTACAAAAAAATCTGCCAATTAGTCAAAGCAAACATGCAAACAAAAAAAAAACCCCAAAAAAACAAAAAACAAAGAAACAAACGAAACAAACTTACATGAATTACTGCAAAAATGTGGTTGTCCAGTGATTCAGGAACCAATCTAAACAAATAAGATACAGTGTGATTTCATGAGAAAGCTTTTTTGTACATATATTTATGTACATATATTTTTTTTAAAAAAAACTTGCAAACTGACACAGCTTGGTATTATGACTGATGTTGATCAGAAGTTATGTTGTGGAAGTTTGGCCTCCTTTTTATTCTGTAATCCAAGCCTGGACGTTATGACTTCATTTGGCTACTCTGAGAGTTCAGCGAGAACCTGACCTGCACAGGGGAATTAGTTAGCATTGTTAAAGGGGAGCGCATTGCAATGGCGTTCGATAACAGCCGGGCTTCCTCAGAGAACAGAGGATGCCCAATGGTCTGATGAGACGCAGAGCCTCAAGGCCTAGGAGCCATTCGGAGTTTCCTGCTGTAGTAACATGATCACCTTCAAGCCAAATAAGGCCTGACTGGCAATGACCTGGCAGAGTGACTTCACCTTCCCCTGGCTTTCCTCAGCTGACTATCCAAAACACAACCTCTGAACTAAAGAAGGCTTCCTGCCAGGGATTTCTGTTCTCACTTGAAGTATCTTGATGCCAAAGGAGCGGAGGGCACCTTCCTAAACTTCTCTCACTTTCACTACATGAATAAAGTGCAGCTGTGTCAGGGTCAAGGACCTTAACACTGTAGCAAAGGGTGTTTCCTATTCTTGTACCTCCTGTAGTAGCAGATCATTTTTGTGAGAAATAGGAGGTAGTTTCCTTCTATTGTGGCACTCAGACTCTCAGAATCATTGAAGGAAGTAGATCTGAATCATACACGCTCTTAGTATAAACACAGATAAACACTGGCATTGAATCTGTGCAGACGCTCAAAGAGAGCAAAAGGAGGCTGACAGGCTCAGAATTAAACCTCATCTGAACTGCTTTCATGTGAAATTGATTTGGTGGGGAAGCCAAACTAAAGCTCCAACTTGCTGGAGAGAGACAATTGAATTTCCTGGTACATATTACTTTTGTTTCCTCACTATATCAAATCTTCTCTCGGCCTCAGCAGAAACACTTAATGGACAATTTGCTGCCTCCCACACACAGTTCAAACAGCTGGACGGAGAGGCTCGGACAGCGTCACTTATCTTGTGCTGATAACTAGCAGCGTCAAAAATAGGGACGGGTCAAAGGTCAGAACACACACATATGACACACAGACAGAAATAAAGATTGAGCGACTAAAAGAGAACGAGCGAAACGGAGGGAGACACGATCATTATTCCCACAGATAAACACAAATGGAAAGAGACAAAGTGTTCCACTAATGCTTCATCGTGATAAAGTGCTTCATAAATTCATCTGAGCCTTGCAGGTAGACAGCTTCTAATCCATCGCAGGGATCCCTTTGGGCCTAATGATGTGATGATGTGTACAGACAGCATATTTCATCCCCACAGCTAGGCTGGTGTGTGAAGCCCTGGGCTTTCCCATGTGGAACCACTCAGTCTCAACAACTGACAGAGGAGATAGAGAGAAGAGGAGGACCCAAAAAAAAAAAAAGAGATAGTGCCGCAGAGCGAGGGTTTGTTTTAAAACAAAGCTGAGTTTACCCCCAGAGCTGAGGTTTTACAACCGCCCTGCAGCAGCTGTGTGGTACTGTGAAAACACTGCCGTGCCATGGGTGGCAGCCAATCATCTCCTCACACTGCTAAAGTGAACAACGATGCCATGAATCTTGTGATTTAGACCTGGAGTTAAGGGCATCTTTCTGGGGAAAAACTCAGTGTTGTTCTGAGGCCTGAGTATGACTCCAAAGCAGACGCATACATGGACAGCTGCAGACAAACCTGAGTGCTAGTAGTTCTGTTATGTTACTTTTTTACTACTTTCTGGAGTCTGCTTAAAGGACGCGTTCCAAACATACACGTTTGATCTGCATCTACAGAATCAGAACATAAAGTGGCTGTGTAAAAGTCGGGACAAGTCCACACAGTCGCAACAAATGAGAGGAACATAGATGTCCACACAGAGCCCGTGAATACACCCTCTGATGATCAAAATTACCTTTCACACGATAGACTGTAAAATTTAGACCTTACTGTCCTGCCACCACCGTCGAGATGTTGACACGCTCATTTGAAATGCCTCTCATTATTAACTGTCTGCTCAAAGCAACAAGCTCAGTGAGCAGCAGATAAAGGAGCTTGAAATTTATCTACAAGGCAGAAAAGTCTATTTTACACGTGGTTAATGTGAAACAACTGCAGCTTGGTTAAGGTGTTAAAATACTAGTTGGTGTTTACTTTTGTATTTAGTGACTGGAAAGTCCAGTATGTGACCTATGTATCCTCCTTCCTACATGTTTCTCTTTATACTATGTTACGTGACTTTCTAAATGAATTGTTGTAAAAAGCCCTGAAGACAAAATTCTCCCCTTGAGAAAAAAAACAACAACAACAACAAAAAAGGAAAACTGTGTGTTGCTGTGTGTTTGTAAAGGAACGATTTTAAGTTTTATTTAGCAGCACTCGTTGTGCCAGGGCAGAGATGCCAGAAAAAGGAGTAACGCAATCCTTCTTTTGGAGAGCTGAGAAGAAAATAAGAAATAAAGTACGGAGTGAAAACAGTCAGTGCTCTGATGTCACTGAAGAGATTTCCAATCAATATGTCTGCTGCTGTTTATAGACAAGGGCTCCTGGCTCAGTTGGATGAGAGAGCTGGAGCAGCCTTGAGAAATAACGATGACATACTCTCTGTGCCTCATGTGGAGAGACAGAGTGGGGCTGGGCTCTAATCTCCACCTGTGAGTCTCTGATGTGCCCCATTTTTCAGAGGACATGCTTTTTTGGCTCTCTGTTGCCAAAGCAAATGACTGGACCCATGAGAATTTAGGTGCCTGGTCCACATGAAAATCACTTGAAAATGGCTAAATTAGAAGTGCTGTGATCCAGGCTGGGGGACAATAAAACAGCAGTATCCCAAATTAGAAATCTAAAGAAAACAACTTTTACTGAAAGCCCCACCACTGATGTGCTTATTTTGGCTGCAGCGGTGCATAACCTTTGTCTTTGATCTCGCATGGTGTGCTGAGCCTCTCCCTATCTCACCTCGCTCTGTCTCTCTTTGTGAGCCTGCCACTTCCCTCTCCTCCTCCTCCTCTCATTTCCTCCCAGGCCCAGGAGGCCGCGGGTGTGCTCACTCGAGGTCGGTCTCCTGGGAGGATGAGGGGGAGGTGTTTACATGGTTGGAGCTGCTCTCCCGTGCCCTCATCACTGACTTCTGTAAAATCGTTGCACAGTCAGTTCAGACATTGCGAACAATAACAAAATAAAAAAAGTGTATTTGCGGTAGTTTTTGAATATATGATATACAGTGTGTCAGCAAAAGGAAATGGAGAAAATTGCCTGCATGAACATAAAAATATGCCTATTTTTGAGTGCACTGATGGAAAATAATGTGCTATAATGTAATTTATAATAATGATAAAAGAGCTTTTTACAGCTGGACCTAGAAAGAAAAAGTGAATTTTGCTCACAAAATCAAAATTAAACAAAAGTTTAATTTCAAATTCGAAGACTTCACAAAATTCATGTCAATCAGAGGTAGGAATCACTAGAGGCATCAGAACAAAATATTATCAAGAAAATTAAGTCACAATCCTATATTATTTCAGTATTAAACAATTTGCAATATGCTAAGTACTGTGATCACATATATGGGGATATATTGAAATTTTTACCTCTTTTTTTAACGGCAAATTCTGTCCTTAGAGGGGAACCTCAAGCTTTTGCTTGATCTAATTAGCTATCATTTTTAATCTGTTCATTTCACTTATTTCAACCTTTTTGCAGCAAAATGGAATAATCAAGCAGGCAGACTGACAGGCACTTCCAACCATTCCTGTTGATGTCACCAGAAAAAACATCTTTGGCTTGAAAAAACAACTTGCTCCATCATACTATGACCCAATAGTTCAATTTGTACTTGAAATGTTGATAATTGTTTAATCCAGGATTTAATTTAACACTGTTACATGAAGTATTACAATATTAGGCCAAATAAATTTTATCTAGACCCCAAAATGTATATAATTAATACTGCATTATATGGACATGAGTGCTTTAACCATATTGTTTTTACTTTTTAAAGGGGCCCAAAACCCCAGGGTGAGAACAACTGACATACACCTACTGCTTTAAATGCAATTGCTGATGAACATTCATGTAGTTTTTCAACAGAACAGGAAGAGGATGCCACACTACCTCCCACGCTGTTTGATTGACAGGCGATGTCAACAGGTACAGCACAAATGCTCAAATGCTGAACAGCAGTTGTTCAAATTGCACGGTTCAGTTTGATTGTGTTGAATTGCGAAGCATTTATTTAGCTGCATTCAAACAATACACATCAGATTTCAGCAGTCAAAGTGCTTATCAAAAGCAAACATGAAAGTGTGAAGCTTAAGAGCTTCCGACATGAAGCCTGTTTGTATGACTCAAGACTGAGAAATCAAAAGATCAGTTTCACACAACAAGTGATGCATAACCGCATGAAGCAAACACGCCAGCCTGAAAATACACCAGGCTGAGTGAAATGCACAACACACATCTTTGTGATTGAGATATAAACGGCGACAGATTGAAACTCTTGGCATGGCTCATTACCAATGGATTTATGGCAAAATTACCATCTGATAAACTTGTTGTGATTGATTTAGAATTAGAAACTTATGCTTCCGTGGAGGCCGATGCAAACAGCCTGAGAGTTTCGCAGGGCTTTTGAAAATGGCACACAGTGAAAAAATATGAACATATTGAAACAATAATACTTCAGTCGCAGCCGTCTGAGTGAGAATTTGGCTGTGCACCTGTGTATAATACGATTTATGACTCCATTTGTATTGTGCTTCTTTAAATCACCTGTTGCCTGTCAGTTGTTATGTGGGATTTTAGAATTGTTTTCTTTTATTTATACTTAGAGAAACTGAGCTCTCCGAGTCCAAAAAGGCTTACCTCAGTGCGAGCTTTATTGTTCACTATCCATCACAGATAAACGGCTCAGAGAGGCTCCTTGTTTTTAATATGCATGTCTGCTTGTGAGTGTGTATCTGCACATCATGGCCTTTGGTTAACCCGTCTGGTTTGCACTCTGCAAGAGTTTTGTTCTCCGTGGATGCCAAGACTGGTATGTTGCTCACTTGGCTGGTCGATCGGTTCAAACCAAGTTGGTCCTGTTTGGTGTGAGCCAGGCCTCTAGGAGGCACTATGCTTTTGGACTCTTCCTCTCTTCTTTGTTTTAATCTAGACTCTCCAGTGCAGTCCTGTTGCTCAAACCTGCGCTCCTAGTCTCTCATCCATTAGAGCATTTAAAAAGCATCCTGGGTGATCTGCGCAGAGGGTGTCTGCAGAGTCCAGCCTACAGTCACAGAAAAGACTTTTGATAGAATACTAAAGGCAACTAAATCTTACATATCTTATACCATGCACAAGGACAGGGCCTCTCTCTTTTCAACTTCCCTGCTGAGCCATAGGGATCTGACTCTGCACTGAAGCAGAGTGTGATCTGATAAACACTCCATCTGCTGACCCCCAAAGCTGCCCTACAACTTTAAATCCTCAGCGCCTGCGGGGATTCAAAGAGCCCGAGGAAGAGGTCACCTCGGGGCAAATCGAGGACTTATTCACGTAGACCAGCCCAGAGGCAAGACAGAGGCGATCTTGGCAAATGTTCCACTTATCTCCTTGACTTCACTTTGATTTGATGAAAGAGAGTCAAGGTTTCATCCATCTGGAAACTGTATATTTTTTAACATAAGAGTCAGAGATGAAGACGGCGCTGGTCTTTGAGGGAGAGTGGGTGAGACAGAGACATATGCTGTCAGCTGTAAATCACAGCGCCACATTTTCACCTGCTTCTGTTCGTGCTGCTTCAAATCATATCGATTTAACATTTGCTGGCGCATAGGGAGCGAACCTGCCACTTAAATACCTTAACAGAAACCAAGCCTGCTACTCGCTCTATGATGCAGTAAATCTAACTGATTTAATTAAAATGTACGTGACATTTTAATTCACAGTGTGTTTGGAAGCTGAGCTTTCCAGCTCCAGCTCCCTGCAGATTTGACATGGCTGATTTACAACATGAGCAGGAAGACCTGTATTGCCTTCAAGGGCTTAAAGACATAATGGCTTAAAGGAAACTAACAGAGGAGTCAGTTGCCACCATCAGGGTGTAAAAAAACAAAGGTGTCACTTTCCAACAATGCATAGTTTATATGGTGCTTGCTGTCAGTTATAAATAGCGGCACTATGTTGTTATAACGATGGTTAATGAATAATTTACATATGCACTGACATTTTTTCATTTACCACATGGAATATGTAGATATTAACAATGGTTTATAATATCTCAATAAGACAATAGGAAGAGTTGTAATAACAAAATGAGTTACAACATATAAACACAATATATAGAGTATAGACATTAATCCAAAGCCCATACATACAGACACAATAATTCAACCCCCTACCTTTAATATTGTAAAATAATATTATCAGTTCATACATACTTTAAAAAGGTTGATAGTATATAGTATTTATATTTACTGGTGTATTCACATAAAGCATAGTGTCAATGTGTTTTTTTTCAGATAATTATATACTATATATACTGTACTATATATGATAGATAAATCATTTAATATTTCGTATTCAATGATAGCATAAAAATGACGCTGTAGCCATTATATTCTCAGTTTTTAATATTTTGAATCTTTAACTAAATGGATGAATTATAAATGTTCAATACACACACACACAGACACACACACATATATATAGATATCAATATACACATTAAATGTCCTTATTTTTGCTTATAGATGCATTATATAGTGTCTTATAGACAATGTGTTTATTGTTTATATACAAATCAGAAATGCTGAGAGGAATGTGTGTGTCTGAGGTTTGTCAAGTTTGCAGTGCTGAACACAGCACAGCAGTTAGTCAGAAGCACTGTGGCCTTTCTGGAGCGAAACCTGAATGTTGAGGTTTGTGTAACACTGCTGTAGCTTTTCATCATTTAATCTTTCAATGTTAAAAAGGCTTACTTAGCGTGAAAGGATTTCCCTGTTTGTTAGCATGTTGTTTTGAAAGGAACTGCGCTCAGCTGAGTACAATCGGGAGAGTCGGGGGAACCGTTGAGGTTTATAACTGCCATGGGTCACATGTTAACAGTAGGACACTTACAGTTCAGTGGTTAAGATCATTCCCTCCCCTGAAGTAAACCCATTCACCCACTGCTTGGTAAGTCTCAGCGCTGCGAGCGTCCACTGCTTAGAGAGGAAGAAAATGTGATCTTTAACTTTGGCAGTGTTTATCTTTCTTTGACTTTCAGTGTTTTGGTTTTAACAGTTTTAGCTGTGAAAGGAGCACATACTCTCTGTCTGTGTGCGTGTGTGTGTGTGTGTGTGTGTGTGTGTGCGTGTGTGTGTGCGTGTGAAGAACAGGGGCAGTGGGAGAAGCTGCCAGGGAAAATCACAAAGATTGCACGCTACTTTCTTCCACCTCAGATTTTCCCCTGTTTCTCTTCGTCTGTCTGTCTGTCTGTCTGTGTCCTTGTCTCCTTTATTTCTATGGCTGACCTGCTTCTTCTCATGCTTGTTGCATATTCTTGGATGTGAAGACAGGAAGAAAAAAAACCAAAATCTAAAAATATGAAAATAGATATCTGGTCTTTCACTTAAGACCCATAAGCTATGACAAAAGATATCACACCAAGTTAGAACTAATATACGTGTACATGCTCTTCAAATGTATAAGAGGAGATGGATTGAGGATGGTAAATTACAACCATTTTAGACATATTTATTATTATAACAAATACATTCACAGTTAACCTGCAGGTGATGCCTAAAAAAGGGGACGTGCATTTGGCTTCTAGTCTTGTGATAGATTCTACTGAGACTCTCAAAAAATTTACATCAGCATCTTAGTTTCTCCCTCACTTATACTTTCCATCTCCATGCTCCCTCTTCTTCTCCCTCTTTACTTCTCTCTTTATGACCAGTTCTCCCACCCTCTTCTTTCCGAGGTATCTGCACATGAAGGAGACGGCAAACTCTGCCAAGAGTTGCAAAACCCAACGGCTTTCCCCATCCCAACCGGTTGGATCAGACTTCTCTGTTGACATCCGTCGCTACAGGATACGATTTCACTGAGCTAACAAATTTCAGATGGGGAGCTATTATTAAGTGGTCAGGGATGGAGACCTGCTCCTGTTTACTGATGCCGCAGGTATTTACATCCCCTAAATACCAACCAAAAACACTGTAAGAGCTAGGGGCAAGTGTGGTTGTTATGTTTAAACGGAAGATCTCATCTTTGAACCGCATTCAACTGTCCTTGACAGCTCATGTGTCCTTGAGCAAGACACCCAACAAGATTCAAAGATGTTGTCCAGAGGCTGATCCAGACCCCTGACCTCTCAGTAGAGTCAAAAAAAAAAAAGAAAGACGTGTCTTTCTGCAAATCTATTGTGCTTGCTTGGTGTTCGGTACGTGCCTGGGCTCTATGAGTTTTCCATGTGCTCATATTTTCAACGCCAGCAGGAAATATTCTAAATCCAAGGCAAATTTATGGTTTCTGTGACTGTGCAATGTTGAGTGTGTAGTGGTATAATGTTTGCAGTGATTACAGACTGTTTTACAAACAAACCGAAATAGTAACCTTTTGCCTTTTGAACACCTGATGCAGAAAACAGTTTCAATTCACCTTCAAATTTAAAAAAAAAACACGAGCCACGAAGTCGAAATGAAAAGATGTGGAGCGTTCCTAAATCATAGCTTCAACACAAGTTTAACCCAGGCCCAGATAACAACCTCACAGTCCTTGTGGGCAAAAGAGACTCTCTCAGATCAGCCTGTCAGAGCAGTCAACCACACTGACATTTGTCATATTATGATTCAGTAATGAGAGTGTCTGGCGTGAGGTGGTAGCCCCATGATCACAGATGTACACAGAGAGGTTCCAGCCAAGCCACAGGCCCTGTCTGAGTCCTGACCCGCTGTGATCCGTGTGGCTCGGTGGCTTTTCAACGCGTGTTTCCCAAACCTCAGAATGTGAGCCACATAAACCGAGCCTCAGAACTGCTGTGTCAGGAGAAAACATAAGAAATACATGACGTATGAAGAACTGAAGGAATAGAGCTTAAATGAAAAGGCTTAGACTTGTATTTGTAGCTTAAGAAGTCCATTTTGATAATGATGCCAAGCAATTAGCATCCATACAGAGTCCACATAGTGTGTCCACTATTTACACAGCTTGGAGTAATAGAAGCGAATAAGACACAAATCGTCACAGTAGCATTACTTACTTTTAGGCAAAATAAACACAAAACCCATTCAAAATCAAAATCAAAGTCTCCCATCTAAATGTGTTTGAGTATCAGATCCCAGACACAAAAGAACCCCAATTTGTTTAGATTATTTAACTGCAGTTTTTCAGCAGACACATTCTTTCTCAGTGACTGTGGATATTATGACGGAGCGACTGAAACCAGACCAGATCCTCTGGCTCGCACACACGCACATAAAAGCCAGCATGCTGTGGTAATGAAAGATTGAATTCTTACAGATTCATCTTGCTGCACTTATCAAAACTAGTAATATTCCCAATAGTTTTTTTTTTTTTTTTACAAAGAGCTAAAAATCAAAGTGCTGATACTGTGACTCCACTGCCACTGTCATATGTTACCACTTAGATGCAATTATTTGCTAAACTGCACACAATCATGGACAATAGTGTCTATAATTGAGTGGGTTTCATAATATGTGTTTTAGAAAAAAATGTGATCGCAACCAGGAATCTAAATGCTCTTATGTTCAGCCAATGGGACGGAGATAAAAGACATGCAAGAGGGACCAGAGGGAGCTAAGGTAATCCAGAGGACTTCCACTTAGCTAAAGTTATTTCATTTCTATGTAAAGACGCCATGGAATTTGCTGGGTTTTATTACTCTACTTCAATTGCACCTTCCACACTTGATATTAAAAAAATAACATTGTGTTTAAGCAGACTGTTATCTGCTTTACAAGAGTGACTTCAAGTTTCCAACTGTGCTGCTAGAGGGTACAATGATTTTTTTTTTCTTTTTGCTCCACCAGTAAGTTTGGCTTTGCTCATGTTTTCCAATGTTATGTGGCTTCAATTAACAAGTTCGTAAGATCAAGCGAAAACAATCGATCAATTGATATTGTACCCAACACCAACCGTAACCAGATTAACGCACATCTTCACATTTGCTACCGAGCACACCCCTTCAAGTGCTTGGTGAGGTCTGTAATATCTGATAATGGGCAATAAGAGCCATGGCTGCTCAGTTCGCACAGTAAAAGTAATGATTTTTAATTCTAATGAGAAGAAATTGAATCAAATATATTACTGATCCCAAAAGTGTAGTTGGTGATCCATAGCTGAGGCGGTCAATGGCTGTAAAAGGCCGATCGTAGACTGCGGCTGCCTATTAATTTTTCCATGTCTATAAAACTTCTCCGGCAAGCCCGAACTTTTACTTATACCTCAACATGTCAAGAGCTGCCAGAACGACAGGATTTCTGTGAACACGTTAGTGACAAAACAGTAAAAAATAAAAATCCACATCCTCTTTGTAGTCATAAATAATAAAAAAGCCATCACCCTTCCTCTTGCACCCGTCAATATCACTATGACTAGAAGGAGACGATGTTCTTGGCATTGCACTTAACCACAAGACAGACTCTGTCTCTGTGCACTATTAGCTGGAGCTTGACCTGCTCCCAAAAGGCCAGAGGGTCAGAGGTGGAGTGTTGTGAAAGCAGAGGCTGTCGCTGGCTCTTCCAACGCTTCCTCATCTAGCTGACTGTACCAAGTACGTACACACACACACACGCACACAAACACACACAAACATGCACACAAACACATACTGTCTAAACATACAGGAGCAGCTCTGGCTTTAGTGAGTCCCATTAGACACTTCAACCTCCACTTTAATGAACGCCCTCCCCCCCAAATCCTCTCTCTCCTCTACCTCCCAGAGCCAGCCTTGCGGCACACTCCAATCTTAGCGACTCAGCATGTTTTCAGCGCGGTGCGGACGCGCTCTCAATCATCATTAGGGGTTTTTGTGGAGTCCTGGGGTCTGGGCAACTTGCCAGGATGTGTAAAAGTTTCCATGAGGAAAGCCTCGAGTTGCCTTCAGAAGCCTCGGTGGTGGACGGAGATCCTCAGGAAGGTTTAGAATGCCATTTTTGTTGCCAGCGGCCGGGGGGGGGGGGCAACAACAATTCTGTTTTCAGTTTGAGAAAACAAGCAGAGTAGTTTCAAATGCGCAAAAACTTTGAATTGAGGAGGAAACAATCACAAGGAAAACAAGCCTGTAACACGAGGCAATCAGAGCACATATGTCAAATGTCAGAAGTCGGCAGTGGCTGCGTTTTACTCTGTGTTTTTCCTATTTTTGCGGGACTGAGGGCCCTCTGTTTCCCAGAGAGGCAGCTGGTAAAAATCTGGCCCTCTGATTAGTGTTGGTTCCTTTGCTGTGTGCTGCATTCAGCTGCATTTCATGATATCACCCATCACAACAGCAGCTAATGAGAGAGGACACACGGCAGCAGCCTCACAGGAGCAAACGCCTAGCCCAGTCGGCACACTCCATTGGCTCTGGACACACACACACGCACACACTCGCATCAGGAGAAAAATACCTATTAATGCCAGAAGAAGAGGTCAAAGTAAAGGAGTTTGCACTTCGTAATGTGGTCTACATTTTTCCCCATTAAAAAAAGGCTTAGTCTAAGATCAAAAGTGTAAGTGTATGTATATTTAGAGGGACATGTGTGGCAGTGGTTGGATGAAACAACAGTGTTGTATGATGTCACCAGAATTGCTCCCTCAGACGTGTGACAAAGCATGCTGTCATTTTATCATTTCTTTTTTTGGCCTAATTAGTATGGTTAAATGCTCCAAACCGCATTTTTCATCAATGCTATTGTTATGCACATTGATGTCATTTGACTGGCGTTTTTCTCACAGTCTTGGTCCTTGTAAAGTACAGATAGTGGGCTGTGAAAAACTACGAAATGTCTGAAAACTTCGCTTTTTTATAGGAGTCCCACCATGCGTTGTTTATGACAGTGAGTCAACAATGCAACAAGGCCGAGTCAGCCAGCAGTATGGCGTGTTTCATTCTCTTCTTAGCTGTTTTGTCTAAACCAGCTCATCTGGTACTTTATTTCATGTATGACAAGTGAGTCTGAGGAAGGTAAGAGTCCACGTGCCTCTGAAAATTGGTTTCTCCAACTCAGACTGACTGATTCTTCCCATTAAAGCTCAGTGCAGACGCCAGAATCAAGCCTCATGTCTCTCACTGTAGTTAGTAAGCTTCTATCACTGCAGAGGGAAGAGTTTAGCAGATTACAATGGAGACTGTGTATGGCAGTCAGGGGGTTTACATTTCAAACTCCCTCCATGCTAACCAAGCTCCTTGCGGTACAGTAGCTCACCGTTGATAAGTTGAGTGATTTCTCAGGGGCTGCGTAAAATCTGGGCCTGGCCGGGGGAGACACATTTCCTCTGGTTGATGAGAGCCGGAGGCCTCAGCGTTTGAGCGTGGGAGGCGCTCCACTCTTGGGGAAGATCAGTGTGCTCCCGCAGACTCAAAATCACCGGCCCCCAATTGCTGGGGAGGAACGCTGCGCTACATGGCTGGCGTTAAATCACTGCTGCTGTGGTGAGGTCATTCGCTTGTCTTCCCTCTCTAATGGAGCGCTCAGCTCGCTAACATACGGTGATAATGCATGCGGACAGGGAGCGGGACACCCTGTGAGCTGCCTTCCGATCTTATTTGTTTAAGCTTAGGGCTCATTTGAGGGGTTTGGGATAGGGCCGGGACAGAGAGCAGGAGATGCCTTAGGAGTATGCTGTTACCACCACACACTTACAAGGACTCCAGGAGCTCACCGCAGATGCTTACACAGACGTTAGGTGATGCAAAACGGCAGCACATTGAGGTTTTTCAAGGGGCTGCCTCACTGTCCTTGGTCAATCAATACACATTCCTGTGCGTCCCTAATGCAGCTGTAATCACTGGCTGAATACATTTGGCTACATTTGGAGTAAGATTGAGCCTGCTAAAGTGACAGTGGATGGAATAGTGGGGAGGAGAAACAAGGTTACACGATTTCACATTAGCACTGCTATGTGTATTTGGTGTATCTTCATATTGTTGGTGTAAGAGGACACCTTGCCAACCTTATTACAAAATGCAAAATAAAGCTTCAGTTTCACTTGATTCAATAAATACTGAAATGAAAGCCTCGGCCTGCCAAAACTATTAAAAACAGCCATGAAGAATTTCAAATAAGCAGTTTTGTTTCAAATTAGATTTCCAGGGAAAAGAAGAGAAAAAGGAAATGAAATCAGTTTATATAGCTGATAACAGACAGACATCTCCCCTGTCTCTGTGTTGTGTGTTTATGAGATGAGGACTAATGGGACTCATCAGGGCTGACAGATATGCTGACAACTGCATTTCAACTCAATTACAGTTCCACAGCAAAACTCCCCTGGTCCCCTCATGCCTATCACCCCTCTACTCCCAGAGCTGTTGAGTGAAGTGTGCACACACACACACATTTGCACACACTACATCAATTTACTGAACAAAAAGGTGCACAGGAAGGGTGATATTCCTGAGTTCAATGTGGAGTTGTCTTTCCCCCCACCTGCATAAGGATGGAGATGGGGGGGGGGATTTTTAACATTTTACACTGGCATAATGCCATCGATATGTTCTATGTATATATTTCATAACAACAAGTGGAGTCTCTGCTAACACAGATAACAGGTTGGTGACCTGAGGTGGACAGAGGAGGCAATAAACTCGACCATATGGTCCCTTGGGTGTGACTGGTTTCATTGCCAGAGGGAGACCAGTGACCCCACAGGCTCCCCTGATGACGACAGCCGCATGGTGTCGACTCCACGGGGAAAAAGACGGGAAAACAAAGCGTCGCCTCCTGCCTCACAGCATCCCTCCCAGAAAGATGGGGGGAAAAATGGCTCGGTTCAGGAAACCCCTACCCATTGTTTTGCTTCCTTCATTAGTCGTTGTGTCAACAGTTTGGTTCGCTACGCGTGTGCCGCTGTTTTTGTTCTGCTGCACCCCGGCTGACCTCAGTGCTGTGATGTTTTGACAGATTGTTTCAAAATCCCATCAAGGCAATTTACTGTTTTAAAGTAAAGCAGCTACTTGGACAACATTAGCCGGACGGCACGTTACACCAAAAGCAAATAAATCTGCCAAGTCTAAAATTAAACAAATCTGACGTAAATCTGCTGCTACGATTTCATCAGGAAATACTGAGAGGGGTGGGACAGGGTGCGGCTATGTGTGGGGGCTTGCAGATAAGCAAAAGGTGTTAAATAAATGTAATATGCTACATAAACAGCCATTGTCAGCATGCAGAGAACTCATAAAGAGAAGTTTGCATCTAGAAAAATATCTCCTGATATATCAGTGATAGTAGATGGAAACTCACAGAAAGTGTATGCACACCTTATTTCTCGTAACTCACCATCATCTAGGTACATCTGATCCAGGTCCTGGGGCTCCTGTTTGACGGTGATGGACATCGAAGGAGGGCTGGCATCCTCAGGTAACAGGCTGGGTGAGCTGGCTGCTGCCTGTGCCTGACTGGGACTGTAGGCCTGAACGAACGGGCTCTCTGAAGTCCCGCCAGGAGTGGAAGGGTGGGAAACCGGAGAGGATGAGGGGCTGCTGTTGGCGTAGATTGGGTGGTAGCCGTGCGGTCCTGGGCTGTTGAGGTGGTTGGGGCTGCTCTGAGAATGGAGCAACCCTAGAGAAGAGCTGTGGTCTGGTGATGCCGGGTGGGCTTGATTAGGGCAGCCAGGGGTCTCCTGGATGGTCGCCACCACTGGGCCTGGTGGTGCCGCATGGGTGGGGCTGTTGGGGAGGCACTTGCTGTATGCTACGGGAGACAGGTCATGCAGAGTGGGGCTGGAGCTGGGGGATGTCGATGGCATGGCAGCATGGCGGGGCGGGCAGGGAGGGTAACCACCAACCAGACAGGCATCAGGATCGGCTACAGGCATGATGGGAGTCAGCCGGGGCTGGTTGTAATAGGGCTTTGAATGCATGGGCAGCCTCGCAGTCCCCAGAGAATCATATTCATCACTGGGTTCTGTCTTTATTATCGGCACTGGGAGGAAAAAAAAAAAGTAGAAAGAAAGGTGGAGATATTAAAAAACGTGCAGGGAATCCACGTGGCGCAATGAGTGCACGAGTGAGACTGAGTCAAGCAGTGAGCAGGCACAGTTGTGGCCGTGATACCCTCCATAATCCAAACAAATAACCACCAGTGGATTTGGGCTCTGTGTCAACTTGGCTGAGCTCTCTCAGAGAAACCCTCACGCCTCCCAACCGCCACCCCTCTTTACCACACCATGAAAAAAGCAAAAGAATAGGGGGGAAAGAAAAATGGATGAGTCATCAGTGTGGAAAGCCACAGCTGGATCTAATCATGAATAAGACCTATTTTCTTTGGACTCTCCTCCAGCTCTGATATCCAATAAAAGACTACTTTAAAGCACTGAGCTTCTGCTGTTGCTGCTGCTGCTGCTGCTCATGGAGCCCCGTACCCTTATGTTTCCTCCACAGTGAAGCAGTAATTGTTTCTCTCAGGACCAAAAGATAGAGCAAGAGGGGGAAAAAAGGAGATGATTTGATTTTGATTAGGCTGCCTGAGCTCCTTAAGAGCTGTAGAGCTGTGCCTGTGGTTTCAGGAGCTTCAGGCCTCAGCTAATGCAGGAGACTGTAGTGACCCCACTCGATCATCCTGCCTCCACGCTTCTAATTTTTAATCCAGTGTAGATCGTCTGCACTGTTTCCTGATTAGGTCTGACCTACAAGTATCACATGCTTCCAATTCACTGTCAGGTGTAGTTACTGAAAGCAACTTTCGATTAATTAAAATTTTTTAAATAGAACTATATGGCCTGGGTTGAGACATGGATCCATGTTAAAAAGCTCACTGGCGAGTTATTGTGTAAGTATATAAGCGCCGTCTGTGCCAGCAAAAAACTAATAGGGCAGCATTAAGACACCCAAATGCATAGCAAAGGCTTCTGAGCCACAATGGACACACTGTTTCTATTTCTACACATTGTTAAAATGTGTTAATGGGTGTGGTGAGCATTAGATGCCAACCATTAAGAGTTTTTTGGCGAAACTTGCTCCAAGTGACATTTATTCAGAGGCGAACAGATGTCATCATGAATAAGATGCTTGTCTAAACTGTGTGTTTGCGTTTGTACACAATAGAACCTTTGAGAAATAAGAAAAGCAAAGGTTGCAAATGAAATTCGTGATGTGTTTGTGTGCCAAATAAAAAACAGGCATTTCAACATGTTATTTTTTTTTTTCGGGGATGCTGGGTTTGAAAAGTCATTAATCACGCCTGCAGCCTCTTGGGTGCTAAGCTGCGATGCAGTGATAACGCAGACCAGGGAGCACATTTACGTCAGCCCTGTCTGCTGTCACGACCCAGGGACCAGGCCGGGTGTCAGGGGGAGCATCGTAAGGTGAGTCCCATGATGCATGGGCCTCCACTGCATAGCCTGGGGAATAACGAGCAAGTCACATGGTGCACACTACATCCACACTCACTTCCCTCAGTGACTCTTGTTCTCTTTGATGCCCTCTCTGAGGCTATGGATGGCACAGTACCACAAAGCCCAGAGTGTGATGTCAGAGTTGTCATGTGAAAATGTCATAAACAAATTTGGTCTTTTTTTTTTTCTTGCATAATAGCTTTGTTACAAGAATTTTTTTTGTTTTCTGTTAGTTGAGTCAAATATTGACGTTATGCTTGGAATATTGATACACTGAAATATTGAAATATGAACTATTTTCCTGTTGAATTAAGTCAAAACATCATCAAGCTTGTTGGACCCTAAAAACTGATCTCCTGTTCATATATGCAGGATTTTCTTGCAGTAGCTAAAATGAGTGACAATATTACAAAAAAGGGAATATTATTAAGGATGCCATTTTTTAAGATTATACCTGAAATATCCCAAAGCAAGTGAGACATTTGATGTTTGATCTGTGCAAACAAAGCACACTTCTGACTGTTCACCATTCCTCAGGTTTTATACAACTGAATATCAAAATATAAAAGAGACATTTTGTCTATTGTTTGTGACTGTGACTTTATTTAGATGCCATCACCAGCATGCTAACTTAATTTAAGGAAATACAGTTAATCAGCAGCTTAAAGGGGATAAGTTAATGCAGCCACACTTAGTAATCATGTTGAAAAAGACAAGTGATTTCAAAGAAGAGCTTAGTTAAAGCAGCTTGAGGTTTTTATTCCGAATGAGGTGATTTGTCAACATTATTTTCCTGCAGGCCTTTTGACTATGAGCAAGACTGGCGAAATAGGAAATCAAATCCCGCTGGACTAATGGCCTTTCTCTAAAGTTTCAAACATTATTTCCGAGCGTCTCCCCATGATCTGCTACAGATATAAACAGCGGTCTCCCTGCAGCTCGATCCATCTGTGTGTCTCCTTTCCACTTTGTATGTGAGCTGAGAAAACAGATTCACCAGGCGAGTCCCAACTTCAGCTGGCTTTTATTTCCTCCCAACCTGTGGGTTATGGCCCACAGACAGTTGATGTTCTGCACATGGTTTTGTCTCCATCTCTGGCTGTTTCTCCTCTTCTTTTTTTTTTTTGAATTGAACTGATCAGGCCAGATCTGGGTATTTTTACAGAGCTCTCGTTTCCCCTGAAAGGCATGGGAGCCGGGACTTGGATGTGTGTTGTCTGCCTGTATCGGTGTTTCTCATTAGGAGGGCAAGCAAACAGGGCTTATGCAGATTTGTAAATTATCTTCTGACAGAAACCCTCTCTTCTCACAGCCATCGGGCAAGTGGGATTTTGGGAAACAATGGGTTCTCATTCTCATTTACAGTGCTTGTTGGCTGGAAAATAACATTATCGTGCCTCAGCGAAAAAAATCAGGGATGGTCACGTTGAAGAAATGCTGAACTCATCTTGTTCAAGCGGCACGAATCTACAGTGACATTTAACATGGAGCAGGTGGTAGTTCATTAACTCAAAGGTACCTGGTGCACCATGTCCCACTGTGTAGACAATCTGGTCCCACAGTATACTGTGGGCCTCAGTGTTCTGTGGGTGAGTCTGACGAAGCCCAAAGCTGTAGACATGACAGAAACAGTCCAGTCTTTGTCCAATTTTTTTCGGAAAAAAACATGACTGTGCAAATATTTACTGAAAAAAAAAAAGAACAATGTGTGGTTCATCAACTTTTCCTCCATGTGTCATAGAACATGTTTCTGACTTTCCTCTCTCCAACTCCAACCACAAACCAGTGCAGCGGGGGGAGTCTGCACCCGTTTGCGTTAAGAATAGAACTTGATATTACAGAGGAATCTCCAAACGGCCTGTAAAAATAAAGGGGTTCCGAGAAGTTCTTTGCTCCAACTTTGGCCACTGCCAGCACTTTTTTGGCATTTTTTTGTCTTTAATGTGGTTGGTGAAAACTGTTTTTTATTTGAGGAGCAACACGTCACGTCCCAGCTCACGCAACAATGATTGGAAGGGAGCTCGGAAAAGCGAGGCTCAATCCAAGGAGCCTAATAAGAACATTTTTTGTACTATACGTTCATCTCAACATCACAAACCAAACACCTAAACAATAAATGTCATCCTGATGCAGCAGCTGTGCTTCATATTGAAAAACTGATAAGCAGCAAAAAACTGGTATAATTAAATCAACTGCTGCATATATATTTAAGTTTTTAATTTTCATACATTCTTTAAATACTGGTGGAAAGCGGACGGGTCTAATGCTTCTGTCCACTGAAGTCCACCTGTGGGACTGCTTTGCCTATGTGACCTCTGACATACTCTGCAGTGCTAATGACAAATATCAGAGGGGATGTGTCTGAGCGGCTCATATCCTGTTTTGAAAGTTCACTGTGCATCAGTAAAGCAATGTTTTAACAGGTCTACAGCTACCTTCATATCACTGAGACTTATCTGAACCCGTCAGCTGGTAGGAGTATGCATAACTATGGTTCTACAACTGACTAAGAAAGTTATTATTTAACACTGAATACAATATGCAGTTTAAAGAAGATAAAAATATGTTTAAATGCATGAAACATAGATTCTGTATTGACATGTCTGATTTGAGCTAAGGCTGGCATACTTAATAGTTGAACTTCCTTTTTTTTTTTTATCTGTTCAACTCTTCAAATGCAGCCACCCGTGTTCAGCCACAGTCAGAACCCATCGTATTTGCATCAGTGTCAGAGAATAACAAGCTGGTCACATGACCTGAATGGAAAATAAAGGTGGTTTTTCACTAGCATCTGTGTCCCAGAGAGTGTTTGCTTCATCCTTCCGTTGTTTCAAATAAGTGAAGCTATTTTCAGGTTTGGGTTTGCCTTTTTATAGATGAGCAGACACCCAAGTGTGAAAGAAATGTTCTCTCTAAACAACGTCAGTGACCACAAGTGTGCTTGAAGTGGGACAGCGGGCCGGAAGAGTCTTTTCATACAAGCGAGCGAAAAAGTGTTGACAACAGCGTGTGTATACACGCGCGTGTGTGTGTGGGTGTTCTTCACCCCAGCCCACCCCTGGTACCTGGCCACAGTGTTGGTTGTTTCTCTCAGTGTTGACACACACACATACACACACACACACACACACACACACACTGAAACCCTCAAAAGCAAACAGCTTCACTAGGATTTCCTCATTCTTTGTTGCTGCATTGAAACTATGAATGTATTACAGTCAACGTTGTCTAGGAGGTTCTGTTTACTCTGATTATAACCTTTATACAGTATTCTTTATAAATGCTTCTCAGTCAGTGAAAGATGATTAGTCACCATGCTACTAGCATCATGAATGAGGAATCAAAAACATATATTTTTGCTGTTGTATTTCTTTTTTTTTAAACATCTTTTACACCAACTATGGCACTTAACTTGAGAGGAACATTACCATACTATGTTAAAACCTATAATATTATGATACAACCTCCAAAGTTTCGTTGAGAACTTAAAGCAAGTGTTAAAGGTGCAGCAAGTTGCAACTCTGCTCGTGCTTCTCTACTGTAATGTGATTACTTCTGCACTCAGAGCACTTCTGCCTCAGCTGTTATCCAGTGCAGCTGTAATATTACACTTCACATAACTGTTGATTACCTCTTTGATTGAAACACTCAATATTTGTTTTTAGAAACATGCTGTGGTGTTTGTTTTAATGCGTGTCTTCAAAAGGGATGTAAATCTCAAAATAGAACTCAATAGCTTGTGATTCATGGTCTCTAACACTTATGAGTTAATTATGTTCCTTTGAGAAGACATTGGCCCTGCCTGTGTGGTCCACACTGTACTTGTGGTTCACTTGGCAGCGAAAGAGAGAACACAACAAGTCATCTTTTAATTAGAGCCGTGTTTATGCTCAGGGAAATGACTTGGATATGCAGAGTGGAGGCGAAGAAGCCTCTGCATCTCTTTCTCTGTGGGAGTACAGTATATGAAAAGGATATGCTATATATGGCCACAGTTTGTCTGCAACACACTGGTCAAGTTACCCAGAATGCACTTGCTCATCATATAATCAAGCATTTCCAAGTAAGGTCGCGCTCTGCTTCCCTCAGAGCCTCATCCAAAACCCCATTTATTTATCTCCTGTGACCGTAAATTGTTGATGATGATAATCTTAATGTCTCATCTTATTAACAGCTGAAGACTCTTGCTATCCCAGCAGCATTAGACCCTTTTAATTCTAATCAATTAAATCAAAATATCATTGTTAGATTTCACTGCTTATAAGGAGGAGGAGTCGGTTTCGCTGTGGACCAATGAGAGCGGGAGCATCACTGAACAGACCTTCAGCAACTATTGTTCAGGTGCCAGAAAAGCTGTTTAGCGTCTAACAAAAAGGTATGAGACTCCCACCTGATTTATAAAAGCTACTCAGCAGCCAACAGCAGAGGACTCTGTCATTATAAATAGCAAGAATTATTTTGTTTGTTCTGAAGGTTGAGTAAACATGCTTAGTCAACCTTCTCTGGGTTATTGGGATAAAATAGCTGTATTCTAGCAGGATGGTTGGAGGTGATAGCAGAGCTGATATTGTGAAAAGTCAATAGCTCACTATGCAATTTCAGTGCTGAACTCTTCTCTAAACTCTCTGCAATACATTCCTCAGATTCCAACCTGAAAGCCATCTATAAACACTGAGTTCAGGGACACATGATGAACGCAGGCAGAGGTATTCCTGAGTTTTCAGGTTGCTACATGAATGACAGGGCAAAGCGCTGCCTGCAAGGTGCACATGTGTGTGTGTGTGTGTGTGCATGGATGTGTATTTGTGCGTTGATCAGTGTGTTGCTGAACCAGGAGGGTATTGTGTGGGGGTGTGAAAGTCAGGTCGCCAGGGGATTGACTTCTCTACATCAACAGTGCTCGGAGGCTCTGTCACTCAGCAGGTACACCTCATCGCTGGGGAACGCGCTCTCGCTACAGAATAAACACACCTCACATCTTTAGCTCTCACTCACAGGCCAAGTGGTGCCAGGCGCGGCAACAAAGGCGCCGATCAAAAAGCAGCTGCAAATTTCATGTTGACGGCTGCAGTAAACTAGAGCTGATGGATGTCAAGACCTGGAGAATTACTCCGCATAATGAACGCAGAGAGCGCAGCTTGTTGAAAACACACTTCAATGTCACTGGCAATGAAAGGTGGGTAATATTTAAGATTATTACCATTAGGAGGCAGGTAGGTGAAGCGCTGGTACTGGCTCCTCTTCCTCTTGCCGTTGCAGACGTAGAAGTTAACCTGCACGGGGCTGGATATTCTCTGGTTCCTGTACGGCGGGATCTCCACAACAACAGTGCTCTAAAATACAAATAAGGTACAATGAGACATTCAGCCTTTATGAGAGCAGACAGCTTGATACCAGGAAAGATAATAGCCCTTCTGTTGCATTCACTCATCTGATTTCATGTCACTCTCCAAATTTAAAAATGTAGTACAAATTCCTGCAGCATATTAATCAACAGTTGTGTTTGTTTTTCAGCTGGCCTGCATTTTGCATTATGTTTCCAGGAGACTGGACTGGGAGCTGGTCTAAATGAGCTCATCTGGACTGCGTAGAAGCAGCAGTGAAACCCATGAGGTTGGTTGGTCCAGTGCCCATAGCTGTCTATGAGGAAGACCTCAGGGTTTTAGCTTTAACCCCATACAGAGAGCGGAGAGCTAGCCAGTTTATTTGTTTGCACAGCCATGCCTCCCCTGTGGAGAGGGTAGCCTGTCCCCCTCCCCCTCAGGCCAGACCTCAGCAAGTCTGGACGGATGTGAACTTTCAACTTGCTTTCTTTCTGACAGGAAACATGGAGAGAATTTGTCTGAGTGTTTGTGCCTAATTCCTGGGATGGCTGTCACTCTTGGAGGGGGGTAAATTAGGCCCAAATAGGGGAACTTTGACAGGAGGCAGGTTTTTGTTGGTCATCACTGTGGATTGGAAGAGGCTGTGGGGTGGTGGGGGGTTGGATGTGAGGGTTCTGTGGCTTTAGCTCTGCTCTGCCTTCCAGATGACGACTAAGAAAACCTGCAGGTGGCTGATTGGGTGTGTAAAATCTGCTTGTGTGCATGGCTTTCCCTTTCCGTCCTAACCAATGAAAGTTAGCACGCTCTGGAAGGCAATAAAAACACAGTCGGGCAGCAGGCTGGAGGAATTTAAGGTAGTCTGGAGGCAACTGAAATATGAAAAAGGCCAGTGCTCTCTTTCTGTCTCTCCCCTCTAGTTTGTTGGCTCTACAAACAAACAAACTGCTGTATTTGTCTTTCATCTACCTCGCTCACCACACCGCCACCCCCCGGCCGAGCCTTGCATGCTGGCTAATTTTCCAGCATCTGGGACTCCAGCCACAGCAAATCAGCCAGCCCTACAGGCCAATTAGACATTTGAGTCCATATTTACCCTTTCTGATGCAACCAAGTCATTTACCTGAGTGAAAAAACAGCACTAACAAGGGCAAAAACACTCTCAAGTTGCAGCATTCACATGCACGTGGTTCACAGGTGTAAAATGCCTGAGTTAGTTTACACAAACAGGGGAAGTTGGGGGTGGAAAAGAAACAGCTGATGAAAAGCATCCACAATGCAAAACATATTGTAAGCAGGCACAAACAAATAGATTTTTCTGTTCTTGACTCTGGATACTACATGCAGATCTAACAAAGCTCTGCGAAATCTTCATAAACTCCTGAGCAAAACTAGTTTTCTTTGACAACTACAACAATATTTACTTTATGCCTTCTCTTGACGATCGCTCTTTGCACTGTTTTATATGAACACATTCTGAATGTGTGACTTAATGTCCGTAATATGAGCGTACTGGTTTATTTTCTCATTACGGCTCTCATGAAAAACAGCAGGTAAAAGCAGGGGTGTAATCCAGTGTTGGCTGGTCCAAATCACAACACCACAACACTTTGCTGTAAACTAAATGTCTGGCTGTGGTCCGCGGGTGGTGTTGTGTTGTGGTGTGTGTTTGTGTGAGTGTGTGCGCGCGCAAATGTGTGCCTGTTTACTCCTCTATTCCGTAATCCCTGTGTGTGTTTGTGTGCCTATTTGAGATGCAAAAACAGTATGACAGCCCATGTTTACTCCATATGAGATTTTGTGAAAAATTCCATTCAGGATTGCATGAGTTAACCGTCATTGTCTGTGTTGCAGTTAGCAATGCCTTAGTAAAGGTTACATCATTACAGGGGACAAATGAGGAGGAGACAGGGAGAGGAAAGGAGGAAGTGTCAAGGGAGGGTGGGACTGAAGACAGCAGGAGCATTTCCAGTGTGTCATGTCGGTGAGGTGCACTTACAGATTTGGCCGAGTTCTTGTCAACTTTGGCTTCCGTCTCCCACAGATGATGCCCATCTATTGACAAAGAGTAAAATACAATATTTAGTCTGGCTCATTATGAAATGCATCATTATACAAACAGGGTGGTTCTGGTAGAAAAAAACTCACATAAATAAAGAAGCTTTTGGGGTTGATCCCAGTTTTATTAGAATAAAAATTCTTTAATTTGCCAACCATAGTGAATGAATTGCCAATTAACTGAGAGTTGTCTTAAAACAATTTTAAGTTTTAGACTAAAGAGGAAAAACAAAACCAAAGGAAGATGTTATTTCAGGTCATGAAAAGTTGTACAAAGTATTTTTCATTACTTCAGGACTTTTTGTACAGTAAATCATAAAAATTATGATGACATTATATAAGCATAATTGCAGCCTTGTGTTAGGTCAGCGACAGAAACACACCTGTTTAATCTCTGATCTCTGACTGGGACTGCCTTCTCTCTTATTCAGAGTCCCTCTCCATGAAATTCTTTGCTATTTCTATCCCTTCCTTAAATCCTTGATTAGATACTTTACAGTCTTTACTTAACTCGTATGTGCTGCCGTATTTCTATTCTGAACTCTTTTCTGTGAAATTACACAAAAAAACCCCCTAGAAAAAAAAGCCCTGCAGCTTTTGTTTGTTCTCTCTTTCTTCTCATCTCCATCTTGTTGTGGTAAGGAGGTTTCCCCTGCTGCCATGCAATAAAAGGCCTGTGAGCTACTGCAGCTGCTGGGAGCCTGCAAAGGCTCAGCTCACATTCTTTAGGTTTTCTCTGTGATTTCATGCCACACCTTAGCGAGCAGACGCTCTGAGCTCTGCTAGGGTACTCAGAACCAACCACAGTGCCATTTTTTTTTGCTTTTTTTTTCAGATCCAATGAGTCATTTGGGCTGTCAGAAATAGACGTGACACAGAACAGCTTTTGTGTCAGTGGCACAACATGTGAGGGAATAGCATGGTCACCGAGGCACAGCTACTGTATATCAGCAGGGGTAGGTAGCAGCTGTGCTTTTATGGATACAGCAGCATGGACGCTGTTGAAACGTTGTACTTTGCTTCTGGGACAGGAAGCCACCAGATAAGATAATCTGAGTCAGTTTCCAAATAACAGATAGCATAAGTCTAGCAGCTCTGGAAGATGTAAAACCTTTTTCTTTCAATAGCATTATGTTTTTCACATCATGCAGCGGGTGAAAGAATAAAGGATCCTGGTCACGGTTGGCTTATTATTTGTGAGCTGTGGTAGTGGGGGCGGGTGGTCAGCTTTATTATTCAGAGAGTGAACATCAGTAGATATCTCTTTCCAAAATGGCCATATTAAAACTGAGGGGAAGAGGAAAAACAGACGGCGAACAGATCAGATAAGGGATTTCTATCCGAACTGGGGGAAGTAAGACTTGCATATGGAGAAATGTGCCTCACTGTAATAGAGATGATGTGGATGACCAGGGAATAGAAGCAGGGTGATCCGCTTATAGCACTGCCATGGGACATAAGCAGTGATACTGTGCATGTGGCAGGCAATCGAGATGCTCAAAAAGAACGAGACACACGTAATGCTGTGAAAGTGTCTAAGAGTATGGAAGGGCAATTAGAGAGAGCACAGACAGGAAGAAGGTCAGCGAAGGGGAGAGAGACAGAGACAAACAGAGATGAGCGTTCCTCATGTTACGTCTAGGGAAACCAAGAGGGAATCTCACCCGCCTCCGCTCTGGGAGACACTCCAAGAGGGAAACCTTAGACTACGACGTCAACCCCAACCTCCACTGGTAAACATGTTTTTTCAAACTTTTCCTCTTCTTTTTCTTTCTCTATCTCTCTCTTGGTATCTCATCCTTTGTACCTCTCAGTCGTTTCATAGATTACTTCATCAGACTTAGCAGATCTAAAACTAAGACTGACTTGGGAAAGGGGCCACTTGTGGCATACCTTTGCGAGTCAGAGAGCGCCATACGACTGATAACCACAGAACTTTCCATTCACTCCTTCTTCCCTGCAACATCTGCAAAAAGCTTCTGTTCCCGAAAACACCTCCTCCTTCACGCAGCCTCCACCCACGCATAATGCACACACACACACACAGAGATGCACACAGAGATGCACACACACATGCACACACGCAGCTACAGTGTCCTCTACCTTTGTTCTGGCCTTCAACTTTGAATGATAAGAAAGGGAAGCACACGACAAAAGGTGGTATAGAAGTTGTGTCTGGAGAAGTCTTGGCATATAATCCAGTCACATTTACAGAGAGCAATGAATGGACACATGCAGGCACAAAGACAAAAACAAACACATACCTATTTTAAGGCTTTCTGCTCAAAGGTAAACCAGCCATCTGTCTATTGCTATACGACATGACTCACTTGTGCAAATGGGAATCGAAAAAGACTAACACCAACACAGACAACAAGGACAATGCACTCATTCATCAGGCAATTAGACCACATGTAGGGCGAGGCTTCTTGGAGTCATCTCCTCTTCAGTTCTTGAAAACAAATAAACTGGTGAACATGGTGATAACACAGCATCAGTGTTGCTGTTATAGTACATCTAACACAAACAAATCTACCCATTGATCATTTATAATTGATTTAGGTTAATGAGAAAGATGTGGACATTATGTCCTCCACTTGGTGTAAACTCCAGTTGGTAACCTTTAGAGGGAAAGCATCTATTGTAGATGGCAACTTTATTTTTGGGTAAATAGTACTCATCGGGTTTCATATCTAGAACACCCTGCTTTTTATGCAAGGCCTCAGATAGCTGAGTAATGACATCTTTGTCCTCAAAATGACCTTACAATTTTTTTTTAACTTTTTTTTTTTTTTTTTGCTTTCCAGATGTGTTTTGCTTCAAAAAAGTGTTTTGTGGAGCACATCTTCCAGTGACCAAAGAGAGTTCACTTTAGCATTTTTCAGAACGGAAAATATGATTCACATGCCTAATTGTGGAGGTTGTCTTGTGAAACAACCCAGACGTATTTGCAGATTTGTCTCTTTCCAGAGTATTTTTTTTCTCTTTCCTGTTTACATGTGTCAATTTTTTTTTCCACTTTTCAGGATATCAAGGTATTGAGGTAAATTATTAGTCTTGTGCAACATGAGGTTGCGCAACTAAATGGATGACCCTTTCCTATGCTGATGGGTGTTTTTCTCTCATAGATATTCAAGTTACAGCAATAAAGCCAAACAATAAGAGAAAAAATATAGCATTTGAAGGTGCTGCATGAGCCACTGCAACCAATAGTGCTATACTGTTGCTACCTGGACTTAAAATGTTTCTGTAATTTTACACATATTTACATATTTTGTGTCCAGTGAAGAGCTAAAGGCCAAAGGGGTTCCCCCATGACTGATCGCAGGGGTGCAGCTGCTTTCCTCTTGAAAGCACCTGACGTCTGCAGATCTGAGGCCTGCTGAAACTGGAGAAAGGTAGGTCTGCTTCAGATTGAGAGGCTTCCATATAAATTATGACCTGAGAGTAGATTTTCGATGGTTTTATTGTCAGGAAGTGAGTTATTCTTGCTGTAGAACAGCGAAAGTATGAGCTGACTTGACCTGAGGGTGCAGCCTGAGGAGGATGGTGGCCAGTGGAGTCAGAATTTATCCATCCATCAAGACCCCAGCTGTGTGGCAGTGAGTATGAAAATGATCTAAAGACTGAGAGGTACGGCTGAAAGATCATCCAGACTTTTACTTTTGTATAATATTTATGCCTACAGGGAAGACATTCAGGTTGGTTGCGCACCATGGTAGGTTGCACAGCATTTCACAAGCTAGCAGGGGTCACAGCAAGACCTTTACTTAACTCCTCCTCCCAAACTGAATGTATGGTAAAGAGGAGTGTAACTGTATGCTGCTTTCATAATGTTCATGATCTATTAAACTGTTTTCAAACAAAGTGTCACACACTGAGCACCATTTAATCAAAATATAACACCATTCTTATTGCATGGAAGAGGTATTTCAGCATCAGAGATGGGAACAACTGTATCTCTCTGATATGAACCACTTATCTAGCTTTAACGTGTTAAAACAAGAAAATAGAGAGGCTGGAGGCCAGAGGACAATCTAGGCATCTTTCTGTTATGATCTTGATATGATCAATCTGACTCCTTTGATAAATACATGTGCCAAAAGAAGAAACTTTTCAAGATTATGTATTGGCTTGGGCTGGTGAATCTTTCCATAAAAGAAAAAGAATGAGAGGCAAACTTTAAACTCATAAAGTACAAAATCACCAAGTCTTTTTTTTTTTTCATTTGGTAGCCAATAACATCCACTCTATCAATACTGAAAGTTATGATTCACTCTTGCTCTTTGCACCCTTTGACTAAAAGTATGCTTTTTTATAGGGGGTGACAAAGAAGCATGAGAGGCTAAGCCCATACAGAGGGTTCCTCCTACAACTACAATTATTATCTATAATCACTGATTTTAGTGCAATACACCACCCTTGAGCGGATGCTGCAGATCATACCCCTCAGATTTTTTAGCCTGAAGCAGGGGTGGAGGTTGAACATACACTGCCATGGTGCCAAAACTATGAGCCAACAAGTTATCCTAGCCTAGAGCCAAAGGGCAGTCTAGACATACCGCTAGAACTACAATACATGGACCGATTTGAATGGTGTTTAGACTTGCCCAAGGTAGAGGTGTTCATTGTAGTATAAACAGTCTTTGAATGAACTCAGATCACTGTCTGTAAGGCCTGCATTTCTTGAATTATGAAGGTATGAGAACCCAAATATTTCAGCCTTTTGCTGAGGAGTTTCCACATGACAAGAGTAATAGTCTAGGTGTATTGTTGTGGGCTGCGCCATCCTAATATTACAGATTATACTGTAGCTCAAAATTCTCTTAGTCTTGGCTGTGAGCTCGACCAGCCTGAAACAGAGGTGGAGAAGCTGCAGTCCAGGCTGTGTGATGCTGCCGAGCTCCAGGCAATGCTCCAATCCAACCAGATGTAAAAACTATCCAGCTCACCAGGGAATTCCCTTACCTCCCCTCTGAGTCAGAGTGCAGGCTTTCCCCTGCTCTCTCTCTCTCTCTGTTTGTCTGTCTGTCTGTCTGTCTCTATTTTCCCTGCCTCTAGCACTCATTCCATCCATGGAAAGCAGGGCAAGCCAGAACACACTGAAATAGGTGCGCCAGGTATGTCCTCCTATTCCAGTGCCAAAAGAGCGGTTTGGGCAAACCGAAGCACTGACATGACCTCAACACATACACATAATAAAAAAGCAGCAAAATTGAACCAAACACAACAATGCAAAAGAAAATGGAAAGTTTCATAAATGCCCACATTGCAGCTATGCGGAGGAAAAAAAGCTCTCAACTGCTGCAAGAAATAAAATGATAAGGCCTATTAAAATACATGTCAACAGTAATTACCTCTGAAAAGAATGTTTACATTTGCAGCAGAAACAAAAATTTGGACTTGAGGTCTTGAGTCTATCATTATCTGGCTACAGTCTGATGAATTTGCTCTTCCTGCTATGTGTGGTTTGTGATGAATTAACAGACTAGGAAAATCAGTTTTCCTGATTCATCTATCATTCATTCAGCTTATGGTTTTCAAAAACTGAATAAATAGAAGCTCTTGTTGGGACCCGTAGAAAATGACCCTTTACATGGCAGTCATTAGCAAGCAAAAGTCAACATTAGAGAAGGATATGATTACTTCTATGCTCCGATATGTCACTACACAAGGTCAGGAGCGGGACTTCTTTGGAAGTCCTTTCTTTCCCTGCCACCCCTCTTCCACTCCCTCTCTTCCCCTCTCCCTCCTCTCTGCTTACCCTCTGAGGGTCTTGTCTTTTCCGTTTCACGCCTCTACAGGGAATCCCTCGCGGATGACTCACTGAAAACACTTCCTACTGCACAACGCAAACAGGCCCGCAGGCTAACAGCAATAGTGTGCACACACGTACACATCAACAAACACTCACTCGCATGTAAGCGGTGGATACACAGAGTTTGCATCAGTTATCCTGTGGGTGATGAAGTGGATCAGTGGGGATGGACGTGGCATTTTAAAAGTAGAAGTAATTATTTTTCAAGGCGCATTAAGGCCTCCCGCAGTGGCAGCAGCTATGAGCTCTGCTCATTTGATACGGGGACATCTCGGGGGGGCAGACAGACAATCAAAACAACATAGAGAGAGAGGAGGAGAGGAAGATTAGCATTAGAGGGTGGCAGAGAAAGATGGGCAAAAGGAAACTATGATTTAACAGCACAACAGGTTGAAAGAATATCTGTAGATTCTTACTTCTATTACTTCAACAGATACCAGCAAAATTAACCATCAACCCTTCAAAGAAATAAATAAATGCACACACTACTGTATGTTTTCATCTATGAAGCAGACCTTATTGTTGACAAAAAAGTCCTTTTGAAACAATCAGCACAGTTAAGGCATAGCCATATTTATTATATGCCCTTTCAGTTAGTTATTATTAGTCTTCTATGGTCATCTTTTCTTATAAAATAATCTCAAGCAGCATTTTCATAAATCTCTAACTTCAGTTTCTTGATGTTTATCACATAAATTAACCGTTTGCTCTCTTTATAGTCACTGCCATTGGCCTTGATCCCCAAAACAAGTGTAAACTAAAGCGGTAACACAGAGCGACGGTGTCAATGACTTGCCAAGGACTAGTGGATGTTTTTTAGTGTCAGAAACTGTTAATGGGACAATTTCTCAAATGTTGATGTCATCCATAATTTAAGAGTTCAGTGATGAATTGTAATCTGCAGGCAATTCCAAAACAGGCATCTGGGTATGTTTATGCTTTAAGCAGCTACATCCTTGAGTGAGCAAACGCAAATGGAACCAGTTAAAGAAATACATGTATTTATGATTTATGTCTGTCTCATTTGTGCTAATAGGCTTTTGTGCTGTGTGTGATCTGCCTCTGACTTAACTTGGATGAGTTTGACTGCGCATAATTATTCACACAAGTTGGATTGGGGCACTCAAAGCCGTCAGTTGCTCCTTCGGATTTGTGGAATTTTCTGGAAGGTGTTTATTGGAGTCAATTTTGGAAAGTGAGCAGCCGTCCTGACCTTTGATGGCAGCTACAGTAATGGCTGTCACCACTGTTTCAAAGGCAGTGATTAGTGTTGTGCCATACAAAGAGCTTAGCTGTACGTATGCATGTGTGTGTCCCTTTATGTGTGTAAGCACATGTCTGCGAGTAGTAATTATCGCGGCGCAAAGCTCTGTATTTCATGGGTGCATTTAGTCATGAACTTTTCCAGGGGAAAATAAAACCAAAGTTATAGAATAAATCTGTAATGTAATTATAATTTTATTGGTTTCTTTTTTCCTCATCCCAGTTTGGTCCCTCTAAGTCAACAATCAGAGAAATTTCAAGTCCGAGAGCCGTCATGAAACAGCAGGATTCTCTGATTAAAATGCCAAAAGACAATATTTTGCAGTGTATTTGGGACATAAGTACTTTTCCAAACTCGTACTTGCTCATAGATAGTTGCCATTAGTGAGTGATGGGTGCGTGTTTCTTTGTGTGCATGTGTGTACAGTGTGTAGGCCTGTCTGTAATGGGCTTTTTGACTTAGGAGACCCTGGAAGTAGTGGGTCGTTAAAGTTTACATAAAAGCAGACTGAGCAGTAGACAGACAACCTCTCTTTCGACCTCTCTCTCTTCTCCTCGACACCACAGAGACGGAAAACAAACCACTGAAATGTAGATGGCAGGCACGAGTGTGGGGATCCCGCTAGCACAGAGCCCCACACTGGCTAATGTCTTTAACGGGTATCAGGGATAGAGGTAAGAAGAATGGAGAATGTGGGAGTCAAAAGAGAGAGAGGGAGGAAGCTGAGAGCCCAGAGTAGACAGAGAGGAAGAGAAAAAGGAGGTAAAAAGGGGGGAAATACAAGGGGTCATGAGTATCGAATAGCTGGAGGTGGAGAGGTGAAGGTGTAGTGTATGTATGGGCTTTCCTCTCCAGGGGATCCCCATCCATGACTAAGTAAAGCCAGGAGGAGGGAGACCCCCATATTACCAAGTTCACCCACCTCTGCTCACCCCATCTGTGACTATCCCTTAACCCCTAAGGTGCTTAAGAGCACTCACACAGTGAGGCAAGGTGGGGAGACACAGGTGTGGAGAAAAGAAACACATTTGTTTTCTTTAATTTTGCTTGTCTTCCCTTCTGTTATTTTAAAAAAAAATGTAGGAAATAATAAGCGATGACTGAAGCCCTTAATCTCCCTCCAAATGTTGAGGCTCAAGTTTGAAGGGGCTCTGTCGAAGCCATGATGCAAGCTCCTGTATTTTCTGCTGATTCAGACCAATGAATTCAGTACTTTTCTGACTGAGAGTTTCCTTCTTACCTGATGATATACAAATGACAGCTAATTGATTCAAGACTAAACATTTAAAAAGGTAAAAAATTGATATGTGATTTAGAAATGGTTAAGAATCCCATTTTCCTTTGTTCTTTACATACCATAATGATATAATAAAACAAACACAATGACAAATTCTGATGAGCAAATATTAGAATGTGTGTTTCATTATGCTGAGTATGAGATTGCTAACTTGCTATCTTTTTTAAAAAACAAGAAAAGGAATATTTTGTCTGATTTCTCCAGTACAAAAAAAGTAAATGGTTTTGCCAGTGATGTTTACAATTTGTTTTGGACAATGAATGTCTGAAAATCTGGTTGTGAAAGTTGTTTGAGTTGGTTTAGTTTAGATCTTTTTCTTGTTGTTATTTGTGTTTTAAAAGCCCAATCAAGTTAGTTTTGCTGTATGCATGATATAATAATTAAAAATTAAACTTTTTCAATTATTGATGATCCTTGGGAAAAATTGTCTTCTAACTAAAAAAGATGTTTTGGCTCTTGTTTATTATCCTGATTAAAAACCTCTTTGTGATTCTGATCTAAGAAAGGAAAACATTTGGGGTGTTTCTCTGTTATCCTATCTTGTTGCTAACCAGCAGGAGCAGCAGCATTGTGTTGCAACAGATTTCAACATTATTATCACTCTGTTTTGCTTTGAATTAGTGGGTGCAATAAAGGAAATGATTATTCACTTGCAGACTTGATTGTCGGTGTTTTTACCATCACTCTATCCCACACAAGGAGGAAAGGCATGACAAAAAAATCTGGACAAAAACCATGACTAAGTGACAGGCAGCTGTGGTGAGTATACTGGGTGGAAGAGAGAGGGTTAAATGTCAAAAGAAAAGGAGCCAGTGAGGAAGAGAGGGAAAGTGAGAGAAAGAGACGTTGCACATGCCCTGGTTGTGATTCATTCCTTAACTTGTGGCGAGCAGCAGTGAACAGGCAATGGAAACTTCAGCAAATGTAAATATGCTTTGGTTAAAAATATAGTGGCTTAATGCACACCACATGTGGCTCTCTGGCAAGGCCTGCACTATTTTGACGGGAGGAGAGACTGAGGAAATGCGACAGAGGCAGTGAGGGAAGGAGACATTTGAAAGAGATATTAAGAAGGGAAATGGAGAGGCAGTAAACATGGTCTGGTGATGGCAGCTTACCCTGGGCCTTCTCCACAAACACCACCTTGGAGTCAAGGAGGAAGTTGAGGCCAGTCAGGACCATCATTTTGCCTCCAGTGGCAGGGCAACTATCCATACTCTGCTTCTCCACCAGTGGAAGCTCCTGGGCCGAGCGCTGGGCTGTTGGAGGGAAACACACAGAGATTTCAATACAATGGGTGAGCCCACTTAAGTTAACTGCCTGAACTCCTTCCTTTCCAAGAAGCACAAACACTGCACAGCCAGGAGAACAGCAGTTGTTGGTTAAAGAAACAGGCTTATCAACTTTATTGTGATGATTTCATGACCCCTAGCTAAGAGGTTTTCAGCCAACAGCTGCTTTTAAAATGACCCTGAAAAAAGGCAGACAGTTGATTAAAACAGTATTTTTTTTACGGTCAGATTGTTAGTCATTATTTTCCATCCAGTAACTTATGGCCAGCCACCTGTCTTTGCCTTCTATAAAGGTGACTAGCTAGTCACCTTTTTTATTACAGGAAGTCTGAAATCCAAGTTTATGTCAGTTTAGGATGATGTTTTTGGTGTTACAAAAAAAAATTCTTATGAAATTTTTCTTAAATGTTAGGTCTGAATGGCAGTTACAATAAAGATAGAAATCAACATTAAAAAAGAAGAAAAATACTGTGACTAAAAGGCTACTCATACTGCAACTGTTGGAAAAGCTGAGATCTATGTTGATCAGTAGGAGTTAGCCTGTTGGAGAAAGCTAACACTGACGTTAACTTGTTGGAGAAGCTAAAGTGAGGTCAGCCAGTTAGCTTTAAACTTATTTTAGCCACTACGTATTAGTTACTATATGTCATCTTCTCAACTGATAATGTCTCTGAAAGAGTGACGCAAAAAACGATCGACTGTCTTTTTTTTTATCGTTAAGCAAGCTAGCTAGCAAATGATAATTGAAGTGTGACGGCTGTTGTCATTTAAGATAAGACATAGGACATTTTGCTGTGATTAAGCCCAATTCACAAACAGAGACACATAGCCCATATTTATTATATAGCTGTGCATGTCATTAGTCATCATAATGCATAATTTTAGGATAGGAGCTAACTAAAGCACTAAAGAAATCTGTCTCCTCAATTATCTTCCTTGGGCGCAAATAACATCACACCTATATACACAAATAAATAAGAAAGAAACAGAGGTTTCTTTCAATGTTCTCACTCAACCATGCCAAAACTGGGGCTGGCAATGGGCCTATATGGAACCTGTGCTAATGGGGTAGTCTTACCACATAACTCGCGAATTCAGTCATAAAATGGGAACCCAGATAGATAACACGTGTTTCTGTACAATGCATCTATTGCCTTCGCAAATTGCTTTGATCATATAAAGCTTATTGGGTGCAGAGGCACTGAATTTTCTCCAGCAGGTAATAAAATAGTAGCTCATTTTATTGGATTACAACAATGGATGCCACCTCTTGCTTGAGTGGAAAGCCAAGAGAAAAAGTCGTGCCAGTCTGTGAGTTTATTTGTGTGTGTTAATGTGTGCGACTTACAGCATTCGATGGGGTTTGAAGTAGTCTGTAGGGACACTGTCCTGCCATTGGGCTGGTTGATGTGCACTCGAAACACCAATCTTACACGTGTGTTTTTACGTCCTATGTCAGTTTCCCCTTTGCGAAGCTCGATGTCTGAATTACGAAGCTTCAGGATACCTGCACAATCAATTCTATGACATAAGGAGAGAGAAACAGAATGAATTTCAAAAATTACATCAGCCTATACAAGCAAAATAATAACTTTAAGATTAAGTTTAGTTTTTGAGTTTTTTGGCTTCACGGCAGACCTGTTGGCTAGTTAATTAGCCAAATCAGCAATTTTTTTTTTGCTAATTAATTAGCAAGAAAAAGCATTAGTTTTTCACACATGATACATCCTAAAAAACATTTTCTACAGAAAGTACTATATGAAGAAAGGTTGAAATGGGAGCAAATTTGATTCAGTGTCTCTGGCCATTTGAGCAGGGACACTGAGCAGAGTTGCTGCACTTTCAGAACAGCAGTGAAGTCCCCGCCGGTGTTATACATCATGCACTGGAAGTTCACTAGAGCATGAGCGTGTCATTATAAATCCAGCATGTCATCAAAGACAGAGTTGGACATTAATGACTTCATATCACAGTTTTAAAGGGTCACAGTGGCCCAAGAATTAGCAGTTCTCTGGACGAATCCTCCTGACTGAGTACACCAGGTCCCATTAGCTGCAGTCAGTACACACAGTTACTCCAGAACTATCTGAGTGCACCAAGCTATTCCAGTCCCTTCACACTTTTCAAGCCTTACACTTCATACATTTAGAGCTTAAACCTCTGTTAATCACTGCCATGTGTGGCAGTAGACCCTTTACAGAGCTGTCTGTCTTTATTTATTTCATTTCACATTTTGGGAGGTAAAGGGGAGATACTTTTTCCATTTCTTCTTGGAAAAAAGGCATTCATTTCAGACATGACCTTTCATGAATTTAAATTAAACTAGTGTGACTGGTAAAAAAGTGAGAGAATACGAATGGGATATGGTTTGGCATTTCACTTATTTTTCATGGTAGTTTTCTGGGCACTGTTCCTGGAACATGGTAAATGTCAGGTTTACACAGAGTAATTTCTCCCCTTGACTTTGGTTTGGACAATTTGAATTAAAAATCTAAAATAACATGTTTTGTTAACTACCCGTTCCTTATCAGCCTTCTATGATGTGGTGCATATAGGTCTTTAAGAAAATACAAGATGATGAACATCGTTGATATGTTAGTGGTATATTTTTCCTGCCTTTATAAACTGAAATATGGGACACTTGGACACTCCTCTTCGGCGAGCTGATGTTCAAACTTGGTAAAAGTGATTCTCTGTCATCATGTATAAGGCATGCAAAAATGTGAGCTAAAAACCAACTTTTTGTAGCTATAATAACAACAGAAAAAAGCTCACCCCAGTTTACATAACCCTGCTATTAGGTCACGGGTGTTTATGATCATACAAGATGTTGCGCTTATTATTCATGTGTATAAGATGAATTTTCCTAGAATCAGAAACATATTGAAACTGTCTGAAAGTCTGAATGCAGCTCTCGACCGTCTGCTTCCCACACATTAAGCAAATGATTGCTTGCTTGAAAGCAGAAATGGATGGTGTGTTATCAAGACGACTGTTAAACAGTTCAGTGGAAAGAGACGGTTAAATGCTTTTCTTCATCTCTGACCTTTCAGATAGTCGGCGGAGAAGGAGAGAACTTTCGCTCCTCTTCCTTTAGCATGAGTGCTGACGACAAAGGGGAAAAGATACTTCCTCTTAAATGTTTTTTATAATATCATATTAATCCTAAGGGATAAATTAAGTCCAGTCAATTTAGGTTCACCCCTAAATATGATACAATATAGAGGATATTGTGGTAACACTGGAAGTGATATTGTGAGGCAGTACGAATGTTAAATTCATCCAACCAAGGAAGAAAGCCACTTTCCAGTTAGGAAACTCTCATGTCCTATAAATATCTTAATTTAATACATTCAAGCAAACATGAAAATGTGTAGATAAATGTATGAATTGAATCATTACTAATTGCTTTTACAAAAATTAGAACGGGTTAAGCACGGAATAAACCTAAGAGTGCACTAAGAGGTAATGGCCTCATGTAACCTATGCTCAGATACAGTGGTTTTATCCATAACACAGAGTTCTGGGCCCCCGTCCAAAAAGGTCAATGCTGCCTAGTCTGAGTGGAGCCCCAGGATAGCTATATTCTGGACACACTACAGAGTACAGTCCCTTGGATTAGTGCAAGTCTGGTGGTAGGATGAAAGAGACCAAGGCTGATTTACCTTGGCCTAGCAGACGCATGGCAATGTTTTTAAAGGTAAACCATATATTTGGGAGAGTATTTCATGTGAGTCTAACCGCACTTTCACTTTCACAAAGTAAAATATGTCTGTCTGAGCTCACTGACCACCAGAGCACTTAATGAGTTAGCCTGTTAGCTAGCACATCTTGTGGTAAAACAATAACATTAGCTAAAGTGTGACTATATGCCTAACTGATTTACATATGTAATTAATGTTACATATTGTAACATCCGTGCTTTTCCTGCTATGACAAGTCAAAATGTCTGCTGTGATTTTTTTTCAATATATTTTGCTAAGCAAGTAAATGCATAAACTTAAATTACATGGATCTTCTTAAATGTGGCAGCATGCAAAGTTTTTAATCACACTTTGCAGGCTGCATGAATCTAAGTATGTGAACACAATGAAAATTTAGATCCTAATTAAGAGATGCAGTTTTGCTTCCTGCAGACTTGTTAGTTACATCATGGTGATCTATACATTCATCTTCCTGGCAAAAATCGGCTGAGTTCAATGTAATGTGTCTTCATCTTACTGAAGAGTACTAAGGAACTCTAAATGTTTCATGGCACAAATGTGGCAGTTACTTTTTAAAATTTTATTTGCACAGAAATTTGACTATCACAAGGGCTTTTGTATTCAATTCCAATCCTTTCACTTTTAAAATCCCATTTCATTACTTTAGAACTAAGTCACCCATTAACACAGTGCATTCACACCAAGTGGGCCTACTTATTTCACTTCCATGGAAATCATGCATCTCTTGGGGTGAAAGTGCAGATCTCACTTTGGAAGGCCTTTTAGAAGTATGTGCTGTACAGTACCTATCATCAGGCATTCTGTTTGTAGAGCTAAAGCAAAGAGGGAGGTGCAGAGAGCGAAAGGCTGATGTGTGTGTTTTTGTGGGTGTTTTATAAAGTAGGGGTTAGTGAAAAATGTGGAAAGAAAAAAGACGGATGGGTGACTTAAGGTCTAAGAGCACTCACATGGCTCTCATGTTGTGTTCAGGCAGCAGAGGGATCTCCAGAATTTTGGTGTTGGATTGCATGACTTCATGGCTGGCAGTTGAGACGGTTTTGCCGGTGATGCGGTGAACTTGGTAGAAGGCATGTGGTCGCAGGAGGCGGTCGTCTGCGGTCCCTATGAACAGCTGCAGGGTGAGCGGCTCGCTCTCCATGTAGCCATAAAGCTGGCAGAAGAACAAAGAAACCCAGGTGAGATACAACATCAGGTTTTAAGACCTCCATCTCAGGCAACCCTTCATTTAGGAAACAGAGATAGCTACCGCTAGCTAAAGGGGACTTTAATGATAGCTCTGAAATATTTAAGGGGCTGCAGAAATAAACCCCCTTTCTTTGTTTGTTTTTAAGTTGGGTTGTTTACCCCTTTTCAGTGGTCTTAGCCGTTTTTAGTTAGGTCTACATTCCTTCAGAGAGGGGTGAAAAAAACTGTTTTGATGTTCATGTCTGTCTAGGATGGGGATCTCCTGGGTACAGAGACACTGGGCGGATGAAGGGGCCGGCTTCCCATCACTTCACTGATCATTAAAACCTCACTGCTGCTATTTAAAAAGTGCCTTGAGAGAGGCAAGCAGTCAACACTGACTCAGTGCAATGTGACCCTGACAGAGACTAAATAAGAAATCAGGGCAATCACTCGGGTTTGCCTTAAGATGGGATGCTCACAGTCTGTAAAGTTTTACAAAACTGATGTTTTGGCTAATTATAGTTTCTTTTTTTTAATATGAGTTGTATCTGCAGGGTGACATCAAAATTTAGAAATAAGAAACTGGACTTTTAAATCATTTGTGTGAATAAAAAATGAGACTATGTGTGTTTAGCAACCTACAAGTGGACAGTATCCAAAATTCTGCTTTTTCTTTTTTCTGTCCAACCATGACACTTATCATCATACATTTAGAGAATAAAATGTCCCCGTATAGTTCCAATAGCTGTCAAATTCAGCAAAGTTTACACCTAAATGCATTAACGTCAAAAAACTTTGTGAAACTTGGCATGCAGATGAGATCCAGCCCCTTTGCCTCTGGGCAGTTATGAACATGCATTATGATTTCCATTAAAGCTCAGAGACTGTGTCCTACTGTGATGAAAGAGACTCCTGTATCAGAACCACCACTTCAAACAACTACCACTTCCTTTAGAAGACCTCTATTAGCTGCTACTGCTCAAGTAATAAAAAGATCAAATCTTTTATAAAAGAGAAGAAAAACCCCTTAGCCATGCATAGTACAAAAAGTACTGTTGACTTTGGGGTCAAGGACGCTGAAAATATAAACTTTAGCTGCCAATTTACATTCAGCACCCTTGGATACTTTTCTGACAGTGTCTAAGGTAACACTGCTTGATGATTTAACCAAGCGCATAATTGCTCAAAAAAAAATGAAAAACAGACAAGATTGCAAATACCAAAGTGTGGTGAAGGACAGCTGATATACTGTGAGTTATTTCGAACCATGATATTTTTTTCCAACCAAATGTGGATGTCTGGTGGGACTGAGTGTTAGACGGCAGACCTCCCAAGATAGGCTTGCTCCATGTGGTGCAAAGTGTTTGTGCCGTATGGTCATACAGGCGTATGTCGGTGTGGACTTAGAAATCAGTCCAACCTAAAAACCATCAGAAAATTTAGAATCCATCTGGTTCAAAGAGAAAACTAAGAGGACTAACTTCTGATCGAGAGGACCTCCATGGTTCCACCCAGGTGGCTACTTGGCCGCATGTGACAGATACTTTGAGGGATCACTTACTATAGACCAGGGCTCACCAACCCATTGCCATCTGAAAAATCCCACAAATTGGTCAATTACCCCAGTGCACAGCAGCTCATCGCTTCTGACCAATTTTCTTTGAGCTCCATGAAAATAGTGGTACCGTCAAATGGAATAAAAGACCCCTGTTGTTTATCTAGCAGACTGAGTCATATAACTAAATGCAGACCACATGTAACCTATGACATAATCTGATTAATGGGTTTATAATTACCTTTCTGTAGGCGGTCAGGGATGGGGTTGTGAAGAAGAGAAAGGTTGTGGAGGACTGAAGAGCTACGTCATTAGAAGTCTGTGGAAATTAAGGCTACGGTGTCATGGACACCTTATGTCTTTGACTTGAGAACAAATTTGTCTGGATACTGGATTAAGAGTTGTCTGGCTCAATATTAAAACCAAAACTTAAACGCCTTTGATCTGAACTTGATGACTGAGCTTTTGGACTCAGGACAAGGCAGAGGATGTGTTCTTTTTCTCCTCCAGTTAAGAACTTACAGTATTAATTATGTTGGATAAAAATAGAATATGACTAATCACTGGAGTGGAGCCTATATCCATATGTTTCAATCGTATCAGCAGCGCTGGTTATCTGGCTTTGCTCTTTGATTCAGATATTAAGGGAATGCAAAGGGAGCGGTTAAGCTAAGGCTGTCATTCATGACCACTTCCAACCGTCCTATTTTTCTCCTCAGCTCCACATAGTGTCTCTAGCAGCTGTCTTGACCTGTGAGCTAGTCACACATGCTAGTCATCAGTGAGTTAGGCCGAGGTCAGGAGCTTCTTGAAGTTCTGGCATCCCAAGGGACCACTTCATCTACGTGGTGATCTCACCAGCAGACCCCGCTCTGCTTGTTATATTTTACTTATGGTGTCACCAGAGGTAATTATCCATAGCCACACATGCTACCAGTTACTTGTATATTGACTCATGAGAGCACTACGGTGGAGCATGAGCTACAAATCTGAAAAAACTGAGCGTAAAATTGCATGACGTCCCCTTATGATTTAATAAAACACAGGCAGCCGCGTTACAAAGCTGTGTCGTCTGTCACTTTTGCCTCAGTAGATTTCTTTGGATTTCTCTGTGACCTCCAGCCATTACCTCAGCCGCCACGTGGCTGTAGTGAGGCCCGAAAGAAGGGCAGGAGGGAGTGGGGGTCTTTATCCCTTCACTCATCCTGTGGTAGTGCACAACGATGGTGGCGTCTACACTCAAAGCCGGAGTGACCTCATGGAGGCGAGGAAGTGATTAATGAGGTCAGGTAGTCCTCTTGGTGACGCTGGTCTTCCCAGCAGCAAAGGAAAGCGGTCTAGTCCCCCCTAGGCGACCTCCCTCGATTCCTTTACCATATGTGCTCCCTGACCCTCTCCCTCAGCTTCTGCGTAACTGCTATGATGCTCACCACAAACGGAGAGCAAAACTTACTTCTTCATTTAATCCTCGAAGGAGGAATAAGAATAGGAAGGGGGTCGAGATAGTATCGTAAACTTTAAGCGTGGGCTGACGACAGAGGCTTCACTCACACACCTGTGACCTCAGCTTCATATTTGTATCCAATGCAGCTTGTGAGGTTGGACAACAGAGCAGCTAATTTTGACCACATGAGCTTTTCTAGCTGTAACTGCAACCTATCTGGCACATGTACTGTATATTTATTCTGAAATTATCTAAACCGAGTTTGAATCAGGGCCTAATTTGCAGCTGTTTCAGGGTGCCAACTTCTGCCACTGTGACAGCTAGATCCATTTGCACCTCCTACCACAAGCCACTGTTGCACGAGCCATTTTTGATACCTGAGACTCAAGTTAAACATTGTGGATATGGCAGCTGATGCATTAATTGCATAATTGTATGCAGCTGTATTGTCTGGGTCAGTTGTGATGATGTGGGGGGGGGTTTGAGTTAAGAAATAGAGAAACGGGTGCATCCCATCAACGTTCCAACATTCATTCCCCATTCCCCTTTGACCATCAGAGAAGAGAAAGTTTCATACCTCTGGATTCAGTCCTCATAGTATTTTTTTCTATGCTACACTCAAATTAGTTGTGATAACATAATAATAGACAGTGTTTTTTCCAGTTGATTAATATCTGTACTGTATTTTTTATAGCACATTTTATCCCTCAGTTTCTTTAGTAGTAGTGACACTCTCAGTGTTGCCTGCATGTGGCCTCAATACTTCAAAGAAAGGATTTGAACATGTAATGTTTAGAAATGACTTGCTAGTAAATTAGATGTGTCTGGCCTGGCTAGAAATTGAGTGTGAATACACTCTACAGGCCTGCAGTGAGCTGCCTTCTATCCCTCTGCAGTGATTTCATCACTGCCTGGAGAAATGTCATGACTCGTAGAGGTCCACGTGGCGCAGAGAACTGGGGGAGGAGAGGGAGAAGATGACTGGAAGCAGCAGAGGAGAGGGGGGAGGCTGGAAGCAGGGGAGGAGAAATACAACAGCAAATTCAGGCTTTTTCCCCATTATCACGCTCCCCTCTCTTTGTCAAGTGCTGACAGTCACACAGCCAGCCTCTGCTGTACCCAATTAAATGTACACTCATCCCAAGTTGTCTCTCCTTCCAGACTTTGCTCCATCACCCGCCTGCCCTGCTTGTGTCTCCAATGCCTCATATTGAATGCATAAGGCAACATATGCAATCCTTTAATGTGCTGCATTTCCATATCCACAAGCTGCTCCTTTTATGAGAAACCAAACAGCTTCATATATCCCTCCAAGTTTATGTTGAACTGAGTACTTTTAGTGTTATGTCATTGAGGGCATAATTTCAAGCACTAGCCCATGTCTAGACCAACAAGGGTCCAAATTCCATATAAAAAGAATGACTTTGTAACCAGCGCAGCCTTCCATAAGAAATATCATCCAAACCTGCACAGACTGTGAGTAAGATGATGCATGAGCGACTGTTGTGCCCTCCAATAGCTTAACTACCCACTAGTGTCTTACCTCATAAATCTGTGGGCTGTCTGGTTATCACCTCAAACCAGTGAAAACGATGCAAATTTTGCTCCATTTTTTCCACTTGCTATTAACTGGTAATTAGTGGTAGCCCAATAGCAGTGTAAGGGAAGCCCCGCAGATGGAGAACCACAATTTAAGAGTGGCATAAATACCCCTTTGGGCAACGAATAACAGCCCTGACTAAGCACTTACAGCACTACAGGGTACACCAAGCCTTTTGAATATCAAACAAGAGGCGGCGGTAGATTTAATGAGCAATTAGCAGCTACAGTATAGGGTGCTACAGGATCAGGGGTTTTCTTTTGAGACATTACGCAGCCAGCAAGCTCCGGATCCCAAGGTGAAACCGCACATGCGAAGAACCAAGCACATGTTTGCCAAGGTCTTTCATGTCGTCGTTGCGGAAACATACGGCAAATTTGATGTGCATTATATACAGTTTCAGAGGAAGGGAGATGGGTATTAAGTCACGCACATGTTAATAGGGATGATGGCCACATCCTGCTGAAATTACACCATGTCTGTTGCTGCTTTAGACTTAATAAGAGACTGACTGAGAGTGTGTGTGTGTGCGTGAGGGGGAAAGCCCTATAGGCCAGTCATTATGCTATACAAACTAGCCATATGCAGGACTGCGCTCTGTGATGCGCGATACGTTTAATACTCCACAGGTGTTGCTGTCTGCTGTTACTAAAGACTGGCAGATGTCTGTGTGTCCGTGTGTTTCCTGACTGAAGCTGAACCTGGAAGTCTTTGCAACATCTTCAACTCAACCCAAATTTAAGATCATAGCTCGGTCATGTCCTCGGTCACTCGGCACAATTCCACTTTTTTCCCACTGACCTCCATCGGAAAAACTCATCAGTCAGTGCCATGGTGGTATTCTGAGTGAAGGTAGACCAGGTTGTTTCCTTTTTTGTTTTTCCCAAAGCACGGCTCATCATCATCATGTAGACGTTTGGCATAGCTGTGGTGAGAGAGGGGAACGTCTAGAACAGTGTGAGAGGAGCCGATAGAGTACCCTAGATCCCTTTAATGGTGTTGCGGTCTGCTGCAGTAAATAAAGTGGAAAAGCAGTCACGGGGGTCACAGAGTGGACCAATAGGGAGAGTGGAGGTTAAAAGGCTGCGGAAGAGGAGGAGGGGTGGGAAGGATGGAGTCTTGAAGAAATGACTAAGGTTTGAAACGGGAGGCCTAGAGAGCTGGTGCAAGCAGCAGAGAGGTAATGAGTCGAGGTAACCTATAATCTTGATGTTTTCATGACTGGATTACAGACACTCCATTCTCTCCACCCACAATCTCCATCCTGTGTGGTGGAGAGCTCTAAATGCAGTGAGGGTGATTTGCTGTAGCTTAGGATGATGTCAGACCTTATAGATGCCCAACTTTCCTGTGTGTTTGTCAAAAAAACACCTCTGCTTGTTATTGAGTAACAAGAACACAACAGTGAATGAGCATCTTGGTTCGAGTATCATTGCTCTCTTCCCAGAGGACATCATACGCTGTAGAAACAGTGTCTCTGTTCATGTTTTTCATCTTGCTGTATTTTGATCCATCATGCTTTCCAACACACATGTCACCATCACTCATAACACGTGTGTCTGATCATCCATGAGCTACAAAAACAATAGAGCCGCGGATGACTGGGCTTCAACCGAGGGAGGCCTGCTGGTGATGGTTTGGGAGATGGTTGAAGGATGAACTGTTCACGAGGAGTGACATCCCCAGCCCCCCCCAGGGAGGGAGGGAGGGAGGGAGGCACCGGTGCATGGAAAGGGGAGGCGGCGTCTGATGGGTGCTGGGATTCTGACTTCTATCCGCCACCCCCAAACACCACAACACCCCCACCAGCTCCATGCTCAGCCAACCTCAGGGCCACCCAGGCCCTAATCAGCAGGATACAGAGCATCTCCAGGGGCAGCCAAGCCCCAGCTGCCTGGTGACTCCCTCTGCCCCTTCTCTCTTTCTCTCTCCACTCACACCAGTCCTTAGCACACACGCACACACACACACACACACACACACACACACACACACTTCCTTAGCTCCTTCCTACACCCGTGTCCCTGTGTCATTATTGACTCATTCTCCTTGAATGCACCTCACCCATCAAGCGCCTGCCACTCATTACTGCAGGGCAATGGGGAATACAGCATGCTCTATCCTCCAAGACTACAGCAGCACGATTTCACACAACATCAAAACAAAGACTAACAGAGACAGTGAACCTCAAATTCATAAGATTCATGACAATTTTTTTTTTTTTTTACTTCAAACTGAGCAGAAACTCCCTGCAGATACAGCACATGCTCTTCCTCTGTATTTACCCTCTAGCATGTACACATGATTGCATAATCCTTATAGATTTATCTTTCTGCCAGCTGCCATGCCTCCAGTCATTTTCACTGTTATGAAACCCTTAAGATATCCCGATTGACTGCACATAAATCACTTCTCACCAAAAAAGTAAGAGTAAAGTGTGAGCTATGTGAGTAGGGGGGGAGGTGTGATGGTAAAGCAGCTGTCATCATATTTTCTCCATGACTACTACTTACTAATAATTGCTCCACATACACAGTAAGACTTGAACACATCCTTGCAAAGTTGGAAATGAGTTGGTGCCCATGTAGAATGAAATAAACAGCTCAAGTCATCAGTCTAAATGTGGACAACACTGTGTATGTGAGGACACGCGGGACGCTTAGTCATGACTTTTCACTCGGGCCCCTGAATGAGTCAGAAGGTTAAATGTGTGTAAACTATATCAAAACCAGTCTCACCTGCCAGCCACAGCTGTGTTGAGTCTGGTAAGGCCCAGTGCGGAGGTGTGAGGGTAAAATGTTGATTCACCCGCATGTTGATATACAAAGGTTTGTAATGAAGAGGAATGATTACCTGTATTTACAGAGAAAACCTGAAAGCTGACAGGCTTGTTTATAACCACCCCGTTGGCCAACAGCTGTCAAGTGCGTTTGACATTGAGCAGACCAGGATGTGCTGACAACATCTATTTACAAAACAGCTGTGGCGCTAACAGAGCTAATGCTACGTGTCTGACAAGGATGGACCACCGACTTGAAACTTTACTGAACAAACAATGTTTCCTCGAGGTGTACTGTTTGCTTTGGCTACACACTAAATGGAGCATCTTCCATCTAAAGCCCTTAAAATCCAACCTGTAACAAAATCATCACCAGTGAATGTCCCTGTTTTATTAGGTTACATGCAGTTTGATTCTAAATTGAAGACATTAAAGGCGGTTTGATCCTTCAACCTTAAGGACACACACACTTGCTGGATCTCCACCTTGAGCAAACCAAGATGTCAGCGCAGTGTGATGACAGTGTAGCAGAGAAAGGAGCTCTGTGCTGTACTGCTGGTCAGACTGACGTGTGCTCTTTTAAATGTTCGCCAAGTACAATAGTGTGAGGCGATGGTTCTGCTCTATACTAATTGAGTCAGCATGCACTGCTGCTCGTCACGGTGAGCTTTTGCAGCAGTAGATTGACTCCCAGCCTCAGGGAACATTAATAACAAAGCATACAAGCACATACAGACACGTATAATGTGCGATGTGGATACTCTTCACTGCAGTGCTGCTGTCAAAAGTCAAAGAAAAGGGCTCAGGGGCTTTCAAAATTTACTGGAGTTGCTTGGCATGTTTGCAATGACTGTGGTATGACATAATGAAAGTTCAAAGTTTTACATATTGGAAATGCAGTTTCTTTTAACAATAGTTTCTGATTTTCTGATGCATACATTAAAAGGTACAAACAAGCTGGTTAAGTCTGATTTATTTTGGTTTATCCATACATATGAGACATACACTAAGTCATGTATTCTATGGAATTAACTGTAATATTTTTGCAGGTTTGGTTTTATGGGAAATTACACATTTCGGAGTACAACTAGGCTTGTTTTTATATTAAAAAAATAAATAGTAGGAGAGTGTCAGAGTCCAGACTACTGAAAGAAATGTCACGGCTGCTCTGACTTTTCTCTGTAACTACAAGCTGTCATAAAATCAGCAACAGCCAAACGTCCATGTCACAAGCTTGCTGTTGGACCAAAAAAAAAAGGACCGTTAATCTGCATGAACTTGTCTGTGTGTTACCACTTATGCTGTAATGACAGCAAATTATTACAGTTTAAATACACAAAGCTGACCTTGTCTCCCGCTAACAGCAACGGGTACAGGAAACCTCAAAGAGCTAATTGAAAAACCATTTGCTGGCTAACACAGTGTTGGTGACGTACCTGTACTACAGGGTGGCCACCAGAAAGCGCCTTCACCGCCCCTCGGCTGCCTTCAGTCTCATAGTGGGCCCTGTGGTGGGACTTGGGCTGCACCTCGATCTGCAGGCTGTATGGACCAGAGCAGGATGGGAGCTGCCAGTCAAGAGCTGGCAGAGAAGGGCTGAAGCAACATGACACATTTTTAATTAAGACAAAATAACGGCACACAATTATTTTTTTTGTCTATTTCTAAGTTATATAATTCAATATTGAAGTACCTTTATCTGGTTAAAATAAACAAATTATGTACTAGGAATCTAGTGTCGATTTATTCTAACCTAGAAAAAAAAAAAATAGAAAAAACCATGTTCCACATTTCTAGGTTTCCTGAAAAAAAACATTAGGAATGATTGACTTTTTTCTATTTTATCCTATTCTAAACTTAAAAATAAAGTTCTACTTGATTTGATTTGTCAAAGTAGGAACTTTTGGTCTGCCAGGAAAAGTCGAAATAAAAAAAATTCAAAACTTGCTTTAAATTAGCTTCCAATTGGGTCACTTCAGTGTAATCCTCTCTATGTCATCATGACTAATAATCTAATTTATTGAAGTCATTTGTTGTCATCCATAATTACTTTGGCCTGAGTGATAATAAGTGGCCTTTTTACATGAAAATTAAAAAAACATAAATCAGGGACTAATGCGCCCTGGTTAGAAAGTGGTGTGTTTGCATTATGATGTGACAGATAAAAACTGACACAGTGAATAAGAAAAATAGTGGGAAAACCCAATCTTTTGGGGCACAAAAAAAATCTGGAAATCATCCTGCCCTTTGATACAGTTATTAACCATTTGAGTTTGATAACTGTAAAAATCTAAAGCACAACCTTTGACACTAGTATTAAAGACAATGGAGTTATACAATGGAATAAGGTCGGCAGTCTCAGAACATGGTATCTCTTTTTCAGAGCTGCAGCTGGCCTCTCGTAACATCATTGTTCTCGAGGAGGAGAGTCAGAGCTTCCCGAGTGAATACCATGCGAACAGATATCTAAACCAAAACAAACATGTGCAAGACAATATTTCTCTATGCCGGATGCCTGGTAAACGCAAACCCCTGACCTGAGGGTGGCTCAACTGAAACCAATCTCAGGCTTCTTTGTGGAACTTGTGGGCTGTTTGTTGACCCAAAACGAACTGATTTCCCCCCGCAGGGCTTTATCTGCCCAGTCAGTGCATGACATCAGGCTAGCAACACAGAGAGAGATGGGCTGATGGCGCGACAGACCAGAGCAGTGAGCCGGCTGATTAACCCACAGACTGCTTCCCCTTCAGCCAGGCCTGTCACCATCACTTCCTGTTGCTCACTATCTTAATCAAACACTTGATTTTAAACAGGAAAGTGAGTTATTGGCTTGGAAAAAAATGCCACAAGGGAACCAGCTGAAATTGAAAAAGCGTATAATGCTCAAAAGTCAAAAATCAATTACATAGTTGAGTGGATGTGTAAATTTTTGTCAGTGTGCACGTCATTGTATTAAATTGGGTTTTTTATGTTTGTGTGTTGGTTGCTTTAGAAACAGTGGCACATATGCTGAGCTACTCCACCCTGTGAAATATGATTTATGGAATAGTTTTGATCTTCAAAGAAAACTTTTAGAAATGCAGAGCATGCAACTTTTGGATTTCTGACTTTTGATATGGCCTTTGAAGATTGAATACTGAAACAATCGCGTCCTTGCAATAAATAAACAACACTAAATGTGGAAACAAAAAAGTAAACCAGTGGGTAAAGCAATGGTGTTATTGGAAGATTTTTTCTATTTTACTGTCTAAAAAAAGGTTTAAAGTAATCCTTAGGTTGAATTTAAAAAAAGAAAAGAATATAAATCTGCCTAAATATATCTGTGTGTGCTTCATTGTCTTTCATGGCAATTTAAAGGCAAGACTACTGGGTTGGTTTTAAACTCACTGCTTCTTTTATCTTTGAAGTCACAAGTGTTTCATCTTGTGGATTCTTTTTTTTACAGTACCACTGAGCTGCTGGAGCAGCTCCACCCACCTGAGGTAAGGCTTGGGTTTAGACCAGGAGTACGGATGCTGGGGCACATCCAGGAACCCTCCACAGTAGTTCTCCTTCTTGACAGCCATGCGGGAGGGGTAGTCCTCTTGGCAGAGCTCCCCATCAGGACCTAGTATCTCGCTTCCAGGCTCCACCTTCAGGCTCATGGAGTGGTCAAGCATGGTTTTCCTGGTCTTGATTGGGATTCCCTCCCCCATGTCTCCCACTCCATCTGTGGTCAGAGCATTAATTGCGGCCACAATGGCAGAGTTGGTGTACTGGTTGGTGTTGGTGATCCAGTTTTCATCCGTGATGCTGACCCTGGGGGAGCCGTGTGGGGAAGGGGTGGGTGATTGGATGGGTGAGCAGGATGTTTGATGATAGGCGGTGCCATTAAAGCTGTACTTTCTCTTTCCCATGCCACCGCCACCACCACCGTTGCCATTGCCGCCACTGCCTCCAATGCAAGATGGGGAGTTAGGCCTGGAGCCACGAGGTTGCGCTGGCCAGCCTTCCTCGGCCACAGCTCCTATCTGAGGGGAGGTGGAGGGTGAATGCTGAGGGGAAGTTGCAGGACCGCTGGCATGTGGGCAGGACAGGAGTGAGGAAGAGCCTCTGGGAGAAACACAGGGAGATTGCCATGGGGAGTTCTGTGGGGAGTTGTCATAGTTGTAGAAGCTGGACTCGTAAGAGGACGCCTCGGAGTTACAGCTACGTGAGGAAATGCTGCTTGCAGGGCTGAGGCAGCTGGGGTCACGGTACCCATCTGCATTGGGCAGTGTCAGCGTCACGATGGAGTTAACGCCTCTTTTGATGATGTGGTCATCACTGTTGCTCTCCTCTACCTCATCCTCCGGATACTGGCTGTAGGCAGTGATCTCAATACGGGGGCTCTCCAGGGCAGGAGCACCATTGGGTCTCAGGCCATGGGGCAGGTAATAGCCTGATGCTGCGTGGTTATCATTTTGGAGGCTGTAGCCTGTTTGGTGGCAGGAAGAGACTGAGATGACTGGACTGGACTGTAAGGTGTGGTACTGGGTGGCCAGACAGGGGTTGCCCACACCCAGTGGGAGAGACAAACTGACATTCGGTGCGTAATTGTATGCATCTGAAAAAGAGAGAAGTATGTATATTAGTAAATGTAAGTATAGTTCATGACAACTTGCCATTGCTAGGGCCCTATCATTTCTGTAAAGCATGGATATGGACCCTATGGCAGATTTTGATAATAAAAATAATTCAACTCCTAACATGGAAAATTGCAGAATTATGAAAAAGGTGGATGGAATTTATAAAACCATTATCTTTTTCCGCTATTTTACTAATTTTCACAGGGCCTCTCCTAAATAAGCAGAGGAAAAAAACAGGCAGCTATGTAACAGTTTCACACAAACAGAGTCATGTGTCAGACGCCCTCTGAGGGAGAGAGAGACGGCACGCTAGCAAGTGTTCATCACTTCACTGTTCTCAGAAGTGCAACCACATCTGGAGATGCCAGATATGAGTTGATTGAAGACTTTTTGACTGTATGTGGGAAGTCACATAATCTGTTGGAAAAATTTAGAAGCTACATCTCTTTCTGGTCAAGCGTTGTAAACAAGGAGGAACGTTGCCAGAACACTTTGTCCTACTTGAACGACTAAATTAACCTGTGTGTTTTGAGCTGCATGTGTCCAGCAGAAAATCTGTTTTATTAAACTGGTGCAATGTTGTGTTACATCAAATTCATTGATACTCATTCAATTTGTAATATTTTCTCTTTTTATTGTTCAAAATCTACAAATACACCCGATGATTGGACACTATTGTATGACAGAATGTGCTTCTGATTATAAAACACAATTTAGAAAAAAAATAAATGGAAAAACACAGTATTTGAAATTAAAATAAAGCAGAACCAATAAATAAAAAAATCAATGGATTTCAAAGGCCAGAACAAATGCCCGAACCCATTATATTACGGCAGTGAGTAAACCTAATTCCTTTTAGAATAATATCATATCCTGACACAAATCTTATCAATATGTCTTAAAGCCAAAGATTGCCTTTTAATAAACATCTGGAGAAGCTTAGCAATCATCTCAAAGCAGTTACTGTACGCGGCTGCTGTGTAGTCGCGACTTGCACAGCCACTCTGTTTGTTTGATCAGTTCATCCAAGGCTCTATTTGGCACTCCCTGCTGTCATATGTACTCTACAGGAATTCCTCCAGCAGTGCTGATGGATGCTTTATTTGATTGATTGCATCACTCACTGAGTGAATTAGGCCCTCCCCTGTGGAAAACTGACAGCACTCTCGCATCGCTCTGAGCTTGTGATTAAGTCAGAGAGTCTGCTGCAGCGTTACACACAGATGCGCCGCGGTACACACACAAACAGAGGGCACGCAGAAGCAGGCACACAAGGAACTCACAAGCAGACAAGTGCAATGACACGCAAACTATGTAGCCTAGCAGATATGCCTCTTAATTTGGCCTTTGTAGCAGCTTGCTGCTGTGTCAACAGTTGCAAACCTCACTTCTGCCTTTTATTGATAACGTCAATGAGGGTAAACTTGGTCAAAGATTGAAAACCATTCAGTCTGAAACCCAGATAAGGGCAATCCCCTTGATGTTGTGTGCTATATTTGTTTACCACAATGTCATGGATCACATGAAATGATGAATCTGTCACACATATGTGGGTAGGCAGGCTAAAATTAGTTTATGAGTCTATTTTCAGAGGGGATTATGAGATTTGCATCAGACAAGTTCAATATATAACAAGTTCAGTGAAGCCTTTAACTGGCCAATCACTTAACAGAAAATCTTAACTTTTTTTGCTGTCTTTCAAATATTCTTAAACATTCAGAAAAAATATATTTGAGACAATATTATTGAAATATACTAAAAACAGTCTGTTTTTGAATGGTTTTCAGCATGCTAAATATCAAACCCTTTCACAGCCTTTGTGCACCGAAACAAACTGACTTCTGAAGTCTTTTCCCTACTGATCCCAGTACAGAGCGCTGCCCTCATGCTGTGCACTACACAGGATATACGATAAAGGAAAAAAGCCTCCATTGCCCTTAAGTACCCACCTGTCTCAGGTTCTTTCTGGATGCCTTGGTTGTACTCAAACACATAGCTGAAATCAAACTCCTGCTCTTCCTGCTGGAAACTCATCTTCGCCCCGCTGATTATACACTAAGTTTCAGCAAAACAAGTAGCATGCCTACAGCACAGCCTCTTCTGATGCTCTTCTCCTCTGATTTGCCCTCTTTTAGGGCTGAACAAATAAAAATCTCCTGCCCACTCCACCCGGTGTGACACACCTCCTTACTTCAGGCCTGACTGACTCTACTTAGAGTTGCAGCTGTTATATTTTTTTTTTTCCTTTTGAATGTGTGCTTGATCAGCGCACTATGCTGCAACACATTTAACTGACACCCACTCAAATACACTGAGGCTTTCACTTTTTGTGTGCCACACAGGATCTCGAAACTTGGCTTTTCTCTGTGACATGCGTCACATCTGCTGAACTAACAAAATTATACCAGCTCATAATTTGCAGGGTGAAACGAATCAAAGAAAAAAAAAAAAGACTCACTGTTGCACTCAAGGCAAAGCCTTAACAAAAATGTTTTGCAGTGCATATGAAATGCGGTGCAGGCAGAGTTAATATGAACACACGGACAGTCACACAGATTATAGCGTGCTCTTTCTGTCCTCCACAATTTTTCTAAATTATGCTATCACGATCAAAACACTCTCTCACCACAACCAAACCAGCATGACTAAAGAATGGATGGGCTTATCCACGGGGATTGTGGTCTAGGCAGGGTTCAGACTGGCGGGACCTAAGGGAGAGATAGGTGGTCGCCCACAGAAGTCATCTGCAGCCTCTGGAACTAAGAACCCTGGGGCCACTAATCGCACATGGCTGACTAAAACACCAGAGGAGAGCGTCTGTGTGTGCGTGTCAGTGCTTCTAAGTTTGTGTGTATGTGTGATAATAAAGCAGCCCTCGGCGTGCTGCTGAAGCTGTGTGTGGTTAAGCTTGTCTCCCTGTCAAGCGAGCTACTCGGCATCTCTGAACGCACACATCACAGCTCTGTCTCCCTCTCTGACACACAACGCAAACACACTCATACACGCACACACATGTCTGTTACCAATTATAAGGCCTAGGACTGAGGGATTGAAATGAATAATAATACATCCCGCACCCGTTCGTCTGAAACCTCAAAGACAAAATGTAATTCCCCAAATCCACAAAAAGCCAGTGACATCAGCACTGGAAGACTCTGAGAATTAAAAGAGACAGACTATCAATGACTACTGATGGACCAAATCAAATTTTACTACCATAAATGCTGAATCAAAGAGCCTAAACAAAACAAGACCTTTCTTTTTCACGGTAAGCCGATGCTGAATCATCCTCTTGGCTAAATTATCTTGAAACAAGGCACAGAATCTGAGACCACCCCTGATGCTGATGTGCAATGCTGACCTCTGACCTCACCGAGCATTGGGAAAGAGATAATCTCACCACATTTTTATACGTATCATAAATAAGTATTTAAAGTTGATGTGAACCTCTCATTAAGATCAGTGCAAGTGACAGCAACAGTGTTACACCATCAACATTCTTTTCCCATGATGAGAGGCACCTGCACAGACAGCTGGAGACACCTAATGGTTTGCATGCAGATTGGGTGCTTGCAACTCACTTTATTTAAGTGAGCTAGTTTAAGCCTCAAGCAGATCAAAGATCAAGTAAAAGGTGTTTGGTGTTTATTTAGTAGCATCTTTTGAAAAAACAATAGTCAAAGGATAATTAAAATAATTATACTAGTAATTAAGTCATTTGAAAGACCCTTAAGGCTTATTATGAGTAAGAATTTATTCAAATGACCAAATATAAAGTGATATTATTAGTCTGCAGCAGTTGATTAAATTTGTATTAAAATTTTTGCAGGTGCACTTCTTTCTTTATTTTTGTTTAATCTTTTCAACATTCTTATTATAACTAAATCTACTAAAAGCAGCAGCTCTTTTTCACTGAAATATCAGTTTACAAAATACTTGACACTGACTTTGGAGTCGTGCACAAGGTTGCATCATTTTGCATTATAGCCACACCACCTGGTGTTAACACATTTAAAATCAAAGGAGTGCTGGGACAGTTCGAGCGCTGACTGACACAATGAACAACGAACATTAAACAGCAAATTTTACCTTCTTCTGCAGACTTCATATCGGCGGCGAAAGAGGTGAGAAACTGGAGTCCCCGCTCCTTACCGGCTGTTGCTCCAAAGCTGAACTTGGGATTGACGCTGAGGCAGAAGGTATCCTGCATTCAACAAGCGATGCGCAACTTTCTCCGTCAGTAAGACTGTAAAGGCAGTGCCGATTATTATACTGCAAACGTTAGATTACTTCATACACCTTCACATAAAAACATAGTTCGCGGTGAAGTTAAAGCAAAGCGAGAGTACTTCTTAAAACCGCAACTTGGTGGACTGTGCGCGCCACGCAGACCGGGGGAGAGATCTCGTGCTTTGCGGAGACCGGCGCAGGTAAGGCTGCTGAGGGGACCGTAGCTGAGGTGTGTTTGGCTCTTTTCAGCCCAGTGAAGGATCTCAAGAGTCTCCCCAGGTCGATGACGCAGCGCGGTTTGTCAGAGGGGCCGGCTTCGGTGCTTTTAAAGCTGGAAAACACCCTCCGTCCTCGCGTCAGTGCGCCGCCCATTCAGGGATGACGCGACCGGCTCCTGCAACCTCCTGGACCGCCTGATGATGTCTTTCACCCTGGGATCCCATCGATGGAGGTGGGCGGTGTGTGTGTGTGTGTGTGTGTGTATGTGTGTGTGTGTGTTTGTGTATGTGTGTTAGTGACAGAAAGAGAGAAAGAGAGAGAGAGAGAGAGAGAGACCGTACCCCAAAGTTTTTTTTTTTTAGTTCTCTTTTTTTATCATTATTTTTAGTGTATTGTTTCTCCATCCAGAGGCACTTCCACTACAACTGTCCACAATACTTTATACTAATATTCATTCTTAGATTCTAATTTATTAAAGGTACAACAGATGCGATATGGCCTTAAGTTATCAATTAAATAATGTAGCCTATTTATTATTTCCACTTCGAGTTTTAAGTCTCTTTATTTCTGGACCAGTCATTCACAACAGATTTTAACAAGGACTTCTTAGCTTCTAAATGCCGTTCTGGAGCCTTTTACCAGCAATCCAACTCACTGCAGACATTCAGAAAATTGAGTTAGGAATTTTGAATGTTAAAATATTCACTTCTCTCTATTGACCACAATAGCTCAAATGCTAAAATTAAATTTTATGAATAAAGAAAATGTTTTTTTAATATCTCATTGTATCACCTGGAGTCCTTCTGGATCATCATCTGCTTAATGACTTTTAATATGACTCCTGCATAAAGTTACCAGTATTTAGTGTATATTATTAGGGCAGATTTGCTGTTTTTCCCCATGTTTTTTCTGTAGCTGACCCTGGCCTTGACTTCCCTATAGAGTTGGGGGAGGAAGTTCGGAGTCTCTAACATGAATAACAGAGTATCGTGTTGCAGTACACCTACTGATATGTCCCTAATAGCCTTCCTCCTTAATGTTGGCAATCATTATTATTATTAAAACATACAGTGTATCCCTGTGATTTAATTTAAAAGTCAAATGCTGTCAAATTTCATTTCCAAATGTGTTTTCCTCATGTTTGAAGGAAATAACGGTTTCACAGATTCGCCCAAAATAACCTCAACACAAACACACACTCTGCTTTCCTCTATTTATCAAATATCACGAACTACAAGTATTACTGTATCAAGTTCATCCCCAGTGAATCTGGGGATGAACTTGCCTTGTGCTTTGCCTTTGTAAAAGGAAAATTTTGAAGTTCACTTTTCAGCTTATTTCCTTAAATGCACTCCTATTACCAATTGCCCCATTACCATAATGTGACTGTGTTTCATAACCGGTACAGAAGGTTGAAAACTCAGGCAGGTGTTCTTGGCTCATCGGTTAAGATTAGATATGGCTGCTAAATGTTAAAATGTGCATAGAATAAACACATTGCATATATGCACATTCAAATATACATTGCTGACCATTAAAATGGAATTCCAGCTGCTGGGACAAACTAATAGTAACACTAAAGCAAATGCCAAAAAAAAAGCTTCTACTGATAAATTAACTAATAATTTGTAGTGATGTGTGTCTTTATGATACCCGATAGACTATTGAAATTAACAAAGTCTGATGAGTGGTGCCAATGAAAGCATATCTTTTTGGCAATTGCAAAACACCAATAAAAGTCTCCATTATGTGAGTTACAAATGGCATGGACACGATAATGACAAGTCAGAAACTTTATGACAAGTAGAGCAGGAGCATCACTGAGTGCTGGGAGCTGCCATGAGTGCAATTATCGATGGCTTAGACAAGCTACAGTGCAATTCCTTTTGAACGGGGGCCAGATTTGAAGGCACAAAATCACTCCCGTGAGCCTGAAATGTAGCTGGCAAGCTAGAGGATGATCACACATAATCAGAAGCAGACTGCCTTTTTGGGGGGCAAGCAGGCTGTGGGGCAAGAGCGAGCAGACTGCACGGGGGGAAAGTAATAGTACGCTGTGTTTTCTTTGCCTACAGTAGCTCGCTTGGCGTCAGCTGTGGCTTGGCCGTCGTGCACGTGTGAGCTCAAAGATGAAACAGCAGCATCACGTACTTCAGGAGATGAATTATGATATGAAGCAGCGTTAAGGGGAAAAAAGTAGCTGCTCTACTGATTGGCACTGTCAGTGGGACGGACTTGCGCTAGTTGTTGAACAACTTTGAAAAACCCTGTGGTGTGGCATGGCTCCGTGGCAGTCCAAAGGCTTATCTTGATGGATGCTGTGCTACTGAGTGATGTACCATTAGCTACAGTGTCTGTCAACAATAGTCAGAGCACTTTAGACCATCTCTACAGTGACAGGCATTTAGCCATCAGGCCCCTAAACAGTCAATACTTCACTGAAAAGACATGTGTAATCTAAAGGTCTGATGGTGTAATGTTTTATATTATATAAGTAACTTTGCTTTGCTTGCTTTAAACAGTCGTTATGTAATTTCTACCATAAGAAGTCCCTCCTTAAAAACCATGAAAACAGAAAATGTAATTTGCTGACATTATAAAGTAGTAAGGGATCATGGGATTTAGTTTATTTTATTGTTTAACAGCCACCATTGCAGATGGACTGACTGAGACAGAGATGCTCACAGACGAGGTGATGTATTAAAGTTTTATTCATGACACCTTAGTCATGTTTGTCTACTTCCTTCCTCTTTCTCTGACTGGCGTTTCCCTGGAAGTCAGTGACAGGCGAAAAAAAAACAAAAAAACTTTTGTTGCTTGATTTTTAAAAATGTATTCCTTTTCTAATGCAGATATATTACATATTGTTAATTAGAGTAAAATTCACCTTTCGTCTGCATCAGTTCATGAGTCTGCCTTTGTCTCAGTGTGATTTAGGCTCAGGTTCAAAATCCTGTCAGAGTTTAACTACACAATAGGTGAGATTTTTATATAAAAAAGATCCAAACTGAGACTGCTGGCTTTCCAAAATAAACCTTATATCATAAACCTTACAAGCCTAAATATAAACCTTTTTTTTTTTTTCTGCACTTGGAGGTGGGGCAAAATCATAAGTTACCAGAGGTTTAGATGAAAAGTGAGTCCTGAACAGCAATAAATAAGAAAGCTTGACTCTCTTACAGAATGTCAGATATTTAGTCTTCTTCTCTCCACAGATGGGCCAAGTAGCAAAAGCATTGTTGGTGTGTTTGTTGAGCTTATGTAGAGTATTCAGCCTTTTAATAAGTTTTCTCTCATTAGCATTTAATGATGTTTCTTAGTGCAGCTTTAATCAAGGAAAAACACAGTAATGTTTCATTTACATTTTAATGCCATTCTATTGTCCTGAGGCTTATATCATTTTCTTTTGACAGCACTGTTGTTAAACTTTGTCTTTACATTAGACTTGGTTAAATACTTTGATGCAAACTGTCAGTTAGGCTCAAGGTCCAAACAGGTTGTTTGTATCATCTGGAGGAATTTGCCTGTGCTGTACATCTTCTCTGGAAAGTTAGATCACAATTTATGGTGCTACTGCATCTGGCCCTGTGACATTGCACGTACTGAGCAGCCACAACATGTCTGCGGAGAGCATTAAAGACGTACTATGTCTTGCACTCAGATTTACGAGCAGCCCTCTGCACGTGTAAACAGACGCATGCTGCTTTTACATTTGCGCAAATTGAGTTGTTGTTGTTGTGTTATGGTCTTTTCCCTTTTCATTCAATGAAGCAAAGCTATCTGTGATACAAATCACAGAGGATATTCTAATATAGAACTCAAACTTCACTCCTGTGTGTTCAAGGTTCTCCTCCTGTTTTCTCCGATTGCTTCACTATGATGCATTACTGTCAAGGGACTGGAAATGTTTGCCAACAGAGCTGATGATATAATAAATGACAAGAGTGGGTTTTTTTTCAGTGCGAGCGCTGTACTTAACGTCAGCCTCTCTACAATGTTTACAACCAGTGGTTTGGCTCTGGAGCCCACCTACATCCTGGCATGGCCAGAAACCATTTCATAGAACTCTCTATAAAAGTTTTTACATGTAAAAAGATGGACCAAAAGTTGACAGGTATGAATTTTCACATCTAAGGCTCTGCAAGCTGTGGGCTTAGCCTTGTCATATTTTTTTGTTAAGACATCAGGAATGCTTCAAGAAGAAAAAAAAAAAGCTGAAGGCAGATATTCATATGGACATGGACACTAACAAGACATTTAAAGAAGAGCAGTGTTGCTAACTGTGGGTGCATCTTCATGATCTGAAAAAAAAAAAAATTCAAGGCTGCAAACCCAAGCTCTTCACTCAAAGCTGCACAGTTAATCCTCCCTTTTTACAACATATAATTCATGTTTGACATATCCGGGGAAATGTGCACACTGGCATCTTGAGTTCCCTACACTGTTATTATGTATTTATAAGTTTTTCTATGAGCCATAACTTGAATCTGGCAGTTTTTAATAGCTATAAACACTAATTTGTGTGCACTCTGTTGATTCAGCCGTGTTTAACCCAGCAACATCAGCCGCAGCTACTGCGGCAACAGACGATTACAAGTCACCTCATTTTCAGCTGAAGTCTAACATGAGTGATGAATGAAGAAGTCTGCGGTTAATGAAGGTAAGTTGTGAGTGGCTGCGGTCAGTTCAGTCAGTTCTTTGGCATAAAGTAGAACACACACACACACACGTACACACATGCACACACACGCACAACCAGTTGTACACGCTTCCCTACTTCTTCTTTTTCCTTTGTTAGTATTTAGACGCATGGAGCTGCACACTGCAGTGCTCACAATGGAGAACTGCTCGGAGCTATCTTAGGCATGTCTGGACACTGCTGTATGTTTAGCTACTGGCTTTTTTCAGAGATTCCTCTTATGAACAGGAAGTAGCGTACATGTCTGGCTTGTAAACTGAAGGACCTGAGCTGTCACGGTCACACGGGCTTTGACTAAGATTCTGTGTTGGCAGAAAATAAGGAAGGAACAGTGTGAGGCTGGTACTTTGTCACAGTTGTTTACATGATAAGCTGCAGATAGATCTTTTTGTTTAAAATGTGTCTGGGGTCTAGTTTCATTGTTGCAGGTTTGGCACAGTAAGTGAGATTAATATAACACTTACAACTATTGCTGGTTTTTTTCATTCACCTTAAGATGGGATACAACTTTTGAAAAACACTTAAATTAAGGATACAAAATCCCAATACAAGCCAGCAGAGACTACAAGGGAAAAACAGAATCATAAAAGTATGATCATGCTTGTTATTGTCTAGATTAAATACAGCTCCTGAGGGCTGAAGTATCTGCACATTGTTTTTTTAACTAATGACCTATTACTGCACTCCGACAGTGCTGTTTTCTCTGCGACTGGATTTGCTGACAGTGTGAGATGTGATAAGAGCTCCACCATGGGCACTGTTTCTTACCCACATGTGTAGCTAATTCAAAACCTGTGGCCAATAACAGTTTCTGTAGGTCAAAGACATACGACCCATGAGACAATTTTCCTACATCACTTCTAACACAGATAATTACTCAGGCAAGACATCTGAGGAGGGCCATATTGTAACTTTCAAACAAAACATTATGATAGAAGCTTTGTTTTTTTTGTTTTTTTTTCCTCAGCACAATGTGTATCCATTCAGTTTTGTTGCAATCCATGTAATGGTTATGGGATTATGAGGGCGGATGGTTTCATTTTTCTAGCCTATGACTGTCACATTCAGGTCCATTACAGTGATTTAAACCCAAGCATATATGCCAAGGCCATTTTTACTGCCGGGCTCTCCAGCTTGGCTGCACTACATTAAAACACATTTATATAGTCCAGCACAGCCAGGGTCCTGGTTATGCGAAAGGGTCACCCACAAATCTGAGCTCAATCTCCCCGCGCCTTGAATCATTTTGTCGACTTAATACTCAGAGACAATTTGTCACAGGCAGTCATTGTTTCCATTGCTATTCCACTTAACTGGAAGATGACAAGATGACAGGAGGTTTATGAAAAAAAATATTGTATTTAAAGAAAAATACAAGACACTCAGTGAATCTCAAAGACATACACGCTTAGAATTAGTTTAGAGAATTTATATTTTTTGCAATATCGAAATTAAACAGTGTATATAGTATTGAGTGGATGGGATGAATCTACATCACACTGCATCACATTTTTAACAGTGATTTTAGGTGGCTCTCTTAAGTGTTTACCAAATGTATGCATGATGCAATGACTGCAGGTAATGATCAAACATTCCCCCTGCTGCAAACTTTGCTTCCATTCATTTCTTAGTGACATCACCGGGTCATTACCTTTTGTGATTGTGACAATTAGCTTCTGTATTGTTTCTGTTAATGTGCCAGGTCTGCTACTTAAAGTAAAACTCATGCCACACATCATTAGAAGGCTTAGATTCTTGCGATTCAGTTTGTACAGATCCTTTAGAGATACCATCAAAACAGCAGGTTCAATTAGTAACTTTGTCAGACCAATGACAAACAAAGTGAAAACCCAAAGGAAGTCTCAACTCTTCAAGGATTTTACAAAATTTAACACATTGACAACATCTGACGAAATGGTCCTGTTACTCTTGAAAACATATGGACAATCAAATCCAGCGAAACATTTTATCCATCACAAGTATTAAAATCCATAAAGAACCACTTACTTCTGTTGGGACTGCAACAGGATCCTAAGATGGCTGCTGAACTCTTACTTCACTTTACCTTTAGGAGCTTTCATTCCATCTCCACAGCCTAAAGTAGCCAAGGAGAGTGTGTGTTGAGAGGAAGGGCCTGCTCCTCTTTCTTTGTTGCAAGGATGAACCAGTTACAGGCTCATGCAGGAGGCCTGTGCAGAATTGATCACTGGTGATCGCTGCACATTGCATGCTGCTTAGATACGTGTATGACTTGATTCAGACCTGATCTGATGTCTGCAAACATGGGCAACAATACACTCAAAAAATCAAGATTGCTGCAGTTTTTAGAGACAGACACCACAGCTGCCCTCCAGCAACTCCACAACCCAGGTCATGGTGGGAAACTAGTGGGTCTCATCTGATCTAACAGACTTATATGCTGACTGAACACTGTGATGTTTTAATGAAACCTACTAATTTAGCTGAATTGGAGATTTAAAACATTTATTCTGTTAGTGCAATACAAGTTGTGTGACTAACACATTTTGTATAAACTGCATATGTTTTATATGGTCTTGTATGATAGCACTGGATGAATTTTATATTTAAAATATTTAGCAGCACAAAAAACTTCTGGTAAGTGGGATGTGAGGATTCTTAAAATAAAATCTGTAGGCCTACAGAGGGGAAGCTCTGACAGTCTGTGACAGATCAATTATGGAAGCTATTGTCTTGTAATTCTGTCCTGTGTTTGACTATTATTATTTCCTGTATTTGACTGACTTTCAATGTATTTCTGTGTTTTCAGAGAGACAGGTCTGCTCAGCTAATTCATATAAAAAGATATGACAATGATTATACGAGAATTTAATATAAAGTTTGAATATCAACAGAAAACACAGATTGCCTGTTTGGCATTTTAATAGGCTGGCCTGTCAAAATTAAAGCATGTTTGGAGACTATGAATGCACAGAACTTTGTGTGTTAACTTTGTTCACTTTGTGTGTGATTTCAGTTCATCAACAGGCCTAATAATTGTGCGATTAAAAACTGTCAGTAAACTAAAAATGCAAATATAATTTAGCAGCAGAGTTTTTTAAAATCAACAATGGCAAAAAAGAACTGTATAGAAGCATTTTCAATCTAGTAAAGCAGTCAGTGGTCTAAAATAAGTATAGATATAAACATTGATGGCTTAAATAGAAAGAGTCCGTGATGGGATAAACACTTAAAATTATTCTCCTAGATGAGAACAGTGAATGGCCTTTTTTTGGGAAACGCTTAGAAGGCTATATCCTTAGAAAACATGCATAAAATCAGTGTGTACAAGGTTACATTATATTCCTCCAGAACGCTTTTCATATTTCATTGTTATTATGACTTTTGTCAAGATGCTGAGGTCCATCAGTGGCCTCAGAAGTAAATTTTTCCAGTAACTGATTACTGATTTATCTGTACTTGTTGCATACATTCAATATGTCAAGAGGAAAAAATAGAGAGAGAGAGAGGCAATTGGTAACTCCATGACCTTTCCTTTACTGGCAACATATCTAGCCAACCTTTCATTTTTATTTTATTTTTTATTTTTTTACTTTAACTCTTCTGAGACTTTGGTCATAAAACAGCACAATTTGCTGTGTGCTTTATTACTCCCAATAGAGGGAAACTAACTGATTTTGGAGACCTTTTACCTTTCGCTTTGTCAACGGGCCAGACGTGTCTTCTTCTATTGATTTGATGAAAGTTTTGTATGAAGACACAACTGTAAATCACACAATATATTTTACCTTCCAGTCCAATAAGTGATCAGCCCCTATAAGTGATTCATCTTTTTCTAGGTGACATACTGCATTTCTCCTAATTGGATTTGAGGGGATTTATCATTCACAGAGGACAGTATGTTCACTCCTGTGCTGTTTCTTTCTTAAATTTTGTCTAGTTTGTGCACTGCTCAGATAAAGATTTGACCTGCTGTCACATTAATCGATGCTGCTGTTTTGGAGTCAGTTTTGGATTCCTCCAAACTGTTTAACATGTCAGAGTAGCAGAATGTGTTTGCACCTCCTTAAACTTAGTCACAAGGCAGACAGGTTGGGTGGTTATACAGCAAAGATTTCACAGATTTTACTAGTGGAAACAAGATTCCATTCATCATGTTATTGTTCTGCATTTTTTACCACTTTAGCTCAAGTTTAACAAGAGCAATATAAATATATCATTCATGGAATCTAAACAGATTGACATGAGGAAGCTGCCAATTGAAGTTTGTGTGCTCCAGTGCTGCTGCAGAGGTATGATTTACACACTCTTTCAAGTGCGGACGCATAGAAAGCTCGAGCCAGGTCACTTACAGAGCTGTTGCTCTGAATCTATGACCTGTCCTTGGTGTTGGTATTGACATGTCATAAAAAGATTAAAAATAGCTCGATCCTGGCTTACAGTGCTGCAGCAAGTCACACTAGTCTAAGATCGGCTGACGGTCACTCTGACTGAAGAGTTTAGAAAAATAATAACCCCTTTTTGTGGGGGCGGTCAACTGAAGGACCAACCAAACCCCATCTTCTTCCTCTTTTTTCTCTCCTTTTCCTGTCTCCAGTTGATGCCTTCCTTTCGCGCTGCCCCTCTGATGGGATCCCCTCTTCTGTTTCCTGCTGTTTGTGTGAGTTGCTTAGAAACCATGGCAGCTGTCCAGTTGGGAGGGATTTTTTTCTTTTACTGGTGTGACAGGGGAGGCTGGAGGGTTACAAGGTCAGCATATGGGTGGGATGCTTAACAGGTTTTATGCTGGCATTTTGATTGTCCTCCTCTTAAGAACACAAAGTGCAAACAATAGTGTTAAATTGTTATACACGCTAGCCAATTGATTCGAGTTATATAATAAAGAACTTTGGAAATATAAGTCAGTACATCTAAAAACAGGGTTTATTTTTAGTCATATTTGTGTTGGCTTACCTTATGAACATTATCATATCATGTCACTGTTTGATGTACCTATTTTTAATGTTCCTCTCCTCATATTTTCCCTTAAAGTTGCACCAAAAAATGCTTTCATAACACCAAAGGAAAAAAAATGACCGTGAGTAATGTAGAAGATTTTGCACATATGAACCAACAGAAATGTATCATTCAACTCTACACCCAATCACCATATGTGATGTTTAATGTTTATTGTCCACTTTAGAGTTAAAGTCAAAGTCTAGGTTGAGGCGAACTGTCAATACCCTGATTTCTAGCCACAGGAAACAACTGTTAACAAACGAGTTTGGCTAAGAGCAATGCACACTGCCCAGGATAAAACAGCAGACAGACAAAGTTAGCAACTAGCCAGTAAAAAATGGTGGAGCTTTTAGCATTTAGCAGCTTATGAGATTCTTCCCTCAGGAACTAGTAGAAACAAAAACAGAGTTTAAGGGAAAGTGAACAGTAGATTTCACATTTGCAACGTCACCAGACACGGGACTCTCTAAATCAATGCTAATACTCTGTATCAGTTGGATGTGTAAATTTGAAATCGTTAGCTAACGTGCTTGCCATATCATCTTTATAGAAAATCTGGGCCTTGAACATAAACTTTTGTATAGCTTTTGTTTTTACTAACATCTGTATGTCAATAAAAATTGTCACCATCCTGCAGCCAAGTCTGTCATTTATCCTGTCTCCTGAAAGAGATGATGTGTTTTCCTGAGGTTTACTATTCATAATCTAAAAATGGGATCCTCTATAGCACTTGCCAAAAGGAAATAGAGAAAAATGAGAAATGACATTTCAACAATGCAAAACAGTTTGTTGGCATAAAGCTCCTGGAGGATTTACCAGCACGGCAGCATGGGTACTTGCATGGTGATGTTTTCTGATCGCAAAATATCCTGTTGCACTTTGAATCTCTTTAATGTGATAATGCGTCAGTGTTGTGTTCAAAGTTGTGTCGCTTTAATTCATGATTCCCCCTAAGGGGTTAAAAATCAATTAATGCAGGCTGATTGTGAAGCGCTTAAGCTGCTCTTTAAATAGTGATCTTTCTCAACATTGTTGAACATGTGCACACAGCAACAGCACAAACCCTCGTAAAGAATGTTGTGATTCACTCTGCGTTATTAGTCAGCTCTCTCCTTTGATTCACCCCCATCTGGCTCTGATAGCACTGGGGTGAGAATGTATCACATGAGGAATAAGCCACATAGTGTGACGCTGCTGAAGAGCTGGACCACTCGGCTGAGGCCGAGGCTTGACCTTCACATTCCTCACATCACCTGTGTGCTGAGACCGCCAATAGATGTCAGGTTTACATGAGGCCGTGTTCTGCTCTTTAAGGCCTTTACAAGGTTTAACAGCAACCACACACACACATTTAAAAGCATGTGTTAAGTGTGCACAGCAGACATAGTCCAAATTAGAAAGTGTGTCCCAGGGGGCGTAAACACAGACAGTGCAGACAGTGTAGTTGCAGCAGGGAACATGGGTTGTGGGAGGTGGCCTGTAGAGAGTACAGGCCATCCAACAATGTGCAGGGTGGAGTAGGGGCCTTCACCATTGACTCATGTTTTTCTTTGGAAGTCTGTGTTCAAAGAGGAACTCAAAAAAAACTTGATAAAAGGGCCATTTGCTACATTGGCCCTTTGAAAAGGCAGTTCTTCATCATGGAGTCAGTAGCAATCAACAACAAAATTATTAAATTATTCTTTCTAAGCTATTAAAACTATAAATAAACTATAAGAAGCTATTAAATTGAAACAATAATCTTTGGTGTTTTGGTCATGATCAAATGTGCAATGACAACTGCTGGGAAATATGTAAATTGATGTCCATGACACGATATGATACATTTAGTTAATTCATGAGCAAACTCAGTCTAGACTGGAAAGCAAAGCTCCCTGAATAAGATTCCTTTTCATTAAAAGTCTCAAACCCTCAGATGATTTGCCTCACAGCAGCAATGCAGCAACTGAACAGCCCTCAGTGGTGTGTCAACAACCATGCAGCAGGTAACGTTAGGCCCTTCATAATTACTGTTCACTGGGCCCCATCATAACTACATAATGCCACTTGTGGGTCCGGATGAAAAATTCATCAGGTCAGAATGACTCACAAGTGCCTGAATTCATACGACATATACATACATACATCAGCTCTTGAGGAGAAAGAGTTTTCCTTTCCTCTCAGCCCATTTTACACCATTAAAGCCCTGTTGAGATAAAACCAGACATAATAAAGTGCTGCTCCTCAGGGAGGGAATGTGCTGCCCTGCTGTGGATCCATCTGAAGTCATTCCCCTCAAACCCTGCAGCCTTAAGCATCTCCCCAGTCTCTGGAAACCTGATCTGGTGGTGTGTTTTTCACTTGAATCCTACAGCGGTGTTCCTGACCTCAGACAGTGATCCCAATCAGGAGGAATACCCTGATGCTGCAGTTTGGACCCTCAGCACTGAAACCAAAGAGTATAATTGTGTAATGAGGGAACCCTCTCCAGGAAACATACTCAAGTAGGAAAACTGGCCTCTGCTCCTGCCGATAACTTACATGGTTTATTAAAAAAGCACTATTTAAGTAAGTAATAGTCTCAATTTACAAATTACTGTTTTGTATTCAATGACGGTTGGGGTCTGGGATTCTTTTTTTAGTTGTTTCTTAGTTGAGGCAGCTAATGTTACAGCCATATTTGCTACCCACAGTGCAAATCAGCATTTTTAGTTCAAACATTGTCATAATTTCTTGCATAGTGACTCAAATTCTGAGGAATTATAAACTTGACAAGAAAACGGACCAGTGTCTTAAAAAAACACAGACGCCTGTGTGGATTGTGCTGCAGTAGTGTGGATGTTTTATAATTTATTAAAAAAAAAACATTAAAGAAAGAGCTTAGGTGAAAGTCAGTGCACATTTCAGACAATAAACAGGATACTCTCTCTATGCTGCTGTCCTGTGTAAGCATGCGACTGTATCCAGGATTAGCCTCGGCTGTTTTGACTTTGAATGGGCAGGGCGGGATTGTGTGCCCACCTGCTAGGCGCTAGGCGTTTACTGACAGCTAGAAGTCGTGTGTCCTAGTGCTGCTTACGCTATGCATACTGTAGTGTTTTCCAACAGGGCATGGCTGCAGCCATTTGTGTGTACACAAAGATAAGTTATTATACAGTGTGATGCTTGTTTAATCCATCCAAAGCATTAATTAAGATAAACAGATTCTTATGAGGAAGTGTTTTTTTTTTGCACTTGTGGTATAGTGGATTAGTCTGTCCTATATATTTACCAGAGTACATGATAGGATGATGTGTTGTTTTTATAGTAGACCCACAGGCATGATGGGTTTTGGGATTATGATGCATAACTCTCCAGAGAAAGAAATTAGATAGTGAAAGTCTGCATGCTTTTATGGTTTGTTAGCTTGTCAGTTCTGGCAGCAGGAGGCAGTGTTACTCAGAAGCTCCCATGTGTCACAGCCTTGCCACTATCTACGCAACTGCTGCAGCTTCTGGGAAGTTGTCTGGGCCCATAATCATCGTCCAGTAAAAGGAGATCAGAAGCCGCAACGCTGGCAAAGAAAAAATATACAAGCATGCTGGGAAATGCAGACATGTGCACAAGCAAATGTACAAATGTAGACAACTATGTGAGCTACACACAGGTGCGCACACGTGTCAAAGAAAGGTTTGTTGCCAAATGTAACAGCTTCCTCTACTCTTTCAATTAGAGCTGTGTGTATAAATACATCTGGATGTTATAGATTCACACATCGTCGCCTTAACACGCACACACACACACACACTTTCACGTCGCCATCCCCCATCCCCGTAAGAAAATAAAGCTCAGGTCTTGTCAGAGGGAATCCCTGGTTCCCCAGCTGAGAATACACACTCCATATGGGCCCCTCCGACACAATCATCCAACAGTCTGAAATCACCATAACCCATCATCGAGAGTGACTCAATGCCTCGGCTTTCCACACTTCCCAGAAAGCCATGCCAGGCCATGAGTGAGGAGACCTCCAGACGAATGAGAATGAGATTTCCTACTTTTGCATCGTTGGGGCTGTGGATCGCTCCACCGCCGTCGGAACACATTAGTGTTGTGTGTGCGTGTGTTTGTGTGTGCATGTGTTCCGTCTCGTGGCTTTTCCGGAGCTCCGAGATTTGTAAGGTGGAAAATTATCCCTGAAAGTATTTACATATCATCACATGAACCAGATCTGTGTCCTAACTTCACATTAGGTAGTTGTGCAGACTGGCTGCCATGGTGGCTTATTGAGAAAGAACCAGACGGTTACGAAACTCACCGAGCAAATAGGTTATTATGTCTCAGTTATGGTTCCATGATGTGGTTTCAGAGAAATACAGCTCCCGATGGTTGAACAGGGAGTTCTATCAGGCCCACCAGTGCAGGCAAACCAAAAAATGACCACTTCACTTTAGAAGTTGTTTTTGTCTGTGTAAACTGTTTACTCAGCTATGAAATCAAGTGGTAACGACAGTACAGAGTGATTTTGACCAAAGAGCAATGCATTCCTCCTCCATACATTATTTTGCCTGTCAGAGTCATTACACATGAATCCTGGTTATGTAACAAAGATTCAGGAGAGAAAACTTACCTACGATCTGTGTATTTACTTACGGTTTCAGTCAGCCTTGACTCTAAGTCACGGTTGATGCACACATAAGTGGCTGTACTTATGAAGCACAATATAAATGATAGGTAGTTTCATGATACACATGTTCTCACAAGAATAAATGTTTACAGACTGCAGTTTGGATTTGTGCTGTGATCTGTGGTTGCTGAAGCCAAATTCTATTTTTAAAATGACTTTTTGAAAAGCACACACGAATATGGAAAGAATAGCCCCAATAAAACCAGACATGTCTAACTTTATAATGATGTTGATGTCTCTGTAACTTCAGAATCTCTCCGAAAAGGATTAAACCTGATGCCTGCTTAAGTAATCCTGCTGTGGACTGGCTGAGTTTGCCCACAGGATGTTGGCAGTTCACTGGTGGCTCATCTGAATACTCATGTCATATTTTTATTTGCTGCCAGTCTACCAATAGCAACCAATCTGGTAGGGTGTGGGCTCTGTTAAGATGAGTCAGAGAAGAAGACAATAACTGTCTGTAGTGCATTTATTTGACATTGGCTTAATCGAGTTGTTTGGAATACATTAGGAATAAAACAAACTGATGGTTGGCTCTTAAGTAAAGGAGCAAATTTTAGTAACAAATTTAACCTGAATCTCAACATCCTTGATTCTTCTAAACACATCATTCAAACCTCGTAAAAATCAGTTTTGTCAAGGATGACGTCTGTTTCAATCTTTTACACATGCATGCATGAATACACAGCAAAGACCTTTATAAAGTTATTAATAAAAATAAATTCCATGACAAATGCTTTCAACTGTTTCACACAATTGCACTTCAAGAAAAAAACGAGTCAATTTTTTAAATTCCTTTATATTTTTCTGGTTGATTTATTGTAACTGCAGTATCTTTAAATGTAAATTTCCTTTCATGAATTATTTTTCTGGCATCAATTTGGCAAAGCGTGAGACGGCTGTGTATAAGTTCAAGGGTTACACACTTTATCTGTATTAGTTTCCTGTAGCCAAAATATTTGAGGATATTTAATGGATCTATAGTCTGACTTAAAGAGGTTCAGGTATAGAATTTGCTCTCATTACATCTACTCACCTGCCAGCCTTACCATTGTTGAGTATTATGGCATATAAATAATTTAAAGGAGCTGTCACTTTGCAGATTTTGTGGCTTTTCGGTGTCCTGACAGAGCAAATGTCTGACTGAACTTAATGCACCCTGGTCTTTACATTATACAGTGGGTACCAGCAGAGCATTTTCTTCCTCTAAGTAACAGTCCACTTCTATATAAACTGTGATGTCAGTTTATGTGTTGTTGCCGCCATCTGCTGGGCTGAGGGTGAAATACATTAATTTTGCTCTGTACTTTGCAGTTGATAATACCACTTTAAAAATGGACAAACATTAAAAAAAGAAAAAAAGCAGCCATTCCCATTATGTTTGTTTTTACACTCTTCTTTCTTAATGTTTATAAAGTAATATATCACTTCCTCATTAATAATTTATTTATAAAAATATCTATCACACTTTTGAAGCTTGTAGGACTTTTGGAGAACTTTTATTAATGAGGTTTAGAGATACCATCATTGTGATAGAATAGACAAAAAAAAATCATTATGTTTTAACATGGCAGTAGTGAAGCATTACTATTTGGATTTGATTTTCATTGTTGGAAGTAAAAAAAAGAACAAGTTAAAAAAAAAGTTTTGCCTGAAAAATGAGTTTTGACTACACGTAAAGGAAATAAAAAAGAAAATTTGCTCCACCTTGTGGAGAGAACAGTCTCTATTACTCTAATATTATCAATAGGTGAGTACAGTTCAGTTAGTTAAACCATATTTTTTGGGGGGTAAATTTTTTGATTCTAATACTGCTTTTTAAAAACATCTGCTTATTTTTTTACATTTAACCTCGGCTAGTCTGCTTTAGGGGCTCCAAAGACAGTGAGTGAAAACATCCCTATCACTGCATCTCTTATATAAAAAGTTCCAGATCCTGCAGACAGACTGTCCTGCATTTCTTTAGTCTGTTTGCAGCCCTCTCGTCTCTGCTCCCAGTCACAGACTGATCCCATCAACAGACATGCAGCAGTATGGCACATTCCATGGATGCAGAGTGTGTGAAATATGGGAAACATAATAGTGATGGAAATTCAAATATTTTGCTCATATTTCCTAATCTGCCACTTTGTGTCTTTTAATTAAAAGCAGACATAGTGATGTCATGCATGGCAGGCAGGAGAGGGAGCAGGTCTGCTCTCAGGCCTGCCGACGTCGCACTGCTCTGTTGCCAAAATATCAGATATCTTGATATAGAAAAAAAAAACATATGTGGTACTTATGCAGATGTAACATAAGCTAACTCACTAAGAAAATACCTGGAGAGGCAGGTGAAAGAAAAGACAGGGGTATTTTTTATTAGCCAAACTCCCATGGGAGCTTTCTACACTGTTAGCACAATATACCTTTTATACTGCATGCATACAGATCTGTTCAGGAATATTCTTTTCCGTCAGTAAAAGCTGCATTTTCAGTCAGTTAAATATAATGTGCAACATTTCCTATTGAAGCTCAACTTAAGCCTTTGTCAGGCCTGGTTGCCTCTGAGTGATGACCCTCACAGGGCACAGATTGGTCTCTTCTGAAGCAACACTAACTGGTAATGAGCATCCGTGTCCATCAGCCACTTGTCTGATACATGACTAATAAACATGCAGCAGGCTACGTGGGGCTATTTAAAGGCCCAGAAATGGAGGCATTGGAGAGAAGAGGGTCTTTTTCTTGTCCTGGTGTCACTCCATGTCAGCCACGGTGGCAGCATTCATTAGCATGGGTCAGATCAGCGCTGTCAAACATGTGATGGTGTACACATGTGTAAGCACACACAAACACAGACACACAGAGACACAGAATTTATGTGCAAATTCACTCACTTCTACTACTTTGCTGCCACCATGTGGATAAATCATGATACATATGTCTTTGTAAGCAACATTGAGACAGTGATGGTTCAAATCATAGACAAGTAATCCTGGGAATTTACATCGGAGCTCAACTTGATCAAATGTGCAACACTATTAAGAGGGCTTCATTTGTTTAAAATCTTACACAAGAGATTGTTGCAGTTAAAAAAGAAAGAAAACTTCACCCATGTGTTCATGTTCTGAAACATGCAAATGTCAGAAACATTCTTCTAGTATTAGTTCTTTATTTACTTTTCTGATATCCTGACACTTGGATATGCATTCTTTTTTTTGTGCTAATTACAATCCACAGTGAAAGAAGTACTTATATCCAGTAACACAATTTAAAAATACTCTGTATTAGTATTAGTAATGTAAAAGCCTTGAATTCAACATTCTTGAGTTAAAGTGGAATATGAAGGTATCATCAACTAAATAAATATCAAAACAAAAAAAGTGTATACAAAATGGTTAGGCGTTGAATTATGGGGCTCTAAATGTCCGATAAGATGATTTTATCTTTATTTAATCTAATGCAGGCTAAATATTTATTTCTACACATGTATCATTCCTATTAATGCAGGATGACCTCATGTAAATCCCAGCCGAGTTTGGCTTAGCTTCAACCAAAGCAGGTCTGATGAACCACAGTGACTAAAAACACCTGTGCCTGTGTGAAGGGCCTTTAATTTATGATAATGCATCAAAATATACAGCAATAAGTTTACCATATGATTCTTTTGTTAAACAAAAGCACCTAGTTTCAACAGTAATTAAAATACAAAACAATTAAATATACTTGTGCAAAGTACAAGTGCCTTAAAATTATACTAATGTACAATACTTGAGTATCTGAGTATCTCAGTTAATTTTCACCTCTGATTACAATGTAAATCAGTGAAATTTCTATGTATTGCATCAAGTTTCATCTAATGAAAAAGGAAGAGAATCATCATTTAAACAGAAAACATGAAATTTCATTTGAAGCCCAAACACATGAAAAAAGGTCAAGAAGAAGTTGTTTAACATTAACACAACATTTAACATTTTAATTGTGAAACGCAGTCTTGAGAGTGTCATTAATCATTATGGTGTATTTTTTTTTTAATTTATTTTAATACCAAACACATTTATATGTAAATTGTTTCTAAATAACAATTCCAAATTAATTATTTTGTGACATGACAGGTGCTGGGTTTGAGTTAATCCTTAATTTAAAACAACAACAACACAAACATTAGTTATTTATTGACCTATTTTAAGAATATGAATAAATGCCAAGTTTGCTTTGATTGGGATAGCTTATTAAAGTTTTGAACATTACAGGGGAAATCATTTAATTTTTTTTTTTCACCCAGCATGCTTTCAGCAGATTTGAATATCTGAGCTGCGGGGTGTCATTTAAGCACGCCTGTATTTACCGTCACGTGTTACAAATCAGCACAGGTTTTCTACTCAATTTTAATTAAAGAAGAAGACCAAAAAAAAAAAACAAGTTAAAAAAGGTTAAATATGTTTTTTTTTTTCTATTCTAATATTCAGATTAAAAACTTCAGTCATTTTTCACTCTTTGTACAATTTGTCAGAGTCCAATAAGATCAACACCGCAGGCACGGCATGAATACACATCAGCGCACAATAATTTACCACAATGATTAGCCATGACAAACCACAAAAGGATATTACTTTGACCTGTTCATAATTTGCACCATTGTTATGATTATGACATATAGTCTGGACTTACTCCAGGGAAAGCAGTCTAATCAGGCTACTAGTGTAATTAAATCAACCTGCCCTGGGCTCTTATTGACTCGCTAATATGGCCGATACAATATGACTTTTATGACCTGCCTCTCTCAGACACCCATCCATACATGTTAGCCAGGCAATGATTGCCTCAATTGAATTAGACCATAATGTATGAAGCAGCCTGATAATGATGAAGCAGGGGTTGGGAGGAAGGAACTGCAAACACGCTTACGCACATATATTGTCATACATACAGTAATTAAAGTGATTAAAGGGAAACACTGGGAATGCGACACCTGTATTTAGCATCAGAAAAGAAGACAGTCATTACTGTATTTTTTTTTATTTTTTTGCATGCACAGTGTGTAATTTCAGCCAAGGATCTCAGTGTAAAATGGAATGAAAACTTATAATCCTTTCAGCAGCTTAATAAACGCACGAACATGCTGGAAGTGTGTTGTTGAGAAATTACTGCAGTAGCATGACATGTGCAAACATTACAACGCCAGCCTATTTGATTTATGTTTGCACGAGCTCTACAGGATTTATGACAATGTTTCAAAAAACAACAATTATTTCTGCCTCAAATGACTATATGTGAAAAACACATGCTGTAAAAACCACAGCACAATGTACAAAACTGAATGTTATATAAGGGAGCAGAGATGCAGAGAATCCACACCACTTACATTACACATGTGCTTTATTGCACTGCAATGGGTGACTTGGCTTTGGCCAGTCATTAAGGCTAAGTAACACTGGGGCTCTTCTGTCACACACAAACACACTGTATGCTGTTACGGATATCTGCTGGACAAGACAATAGACGTTATTCTGTGTGTCTCTAACTGGATATGGAGTGAGGGGATGATGTGGAGTTCAATAGCTGCTGTGTAAGCTCCTGTACAGATAAGAATATTTTCAGAAAAGTTAGACATTGTTTGAATACTATAAATTAGATATTGTTCAAAAATTACTGTTATATTTTATGCTAAACATTTACGAAAAGCCAACAGGCCGAACATGGAAAAAGTAATGGGTGAAGTTGTATATGTTTCTGTGCATGTAATGATAAATATGACGCTGTCATGCTTTTTCTTTTCAGGATCTGAGAAAAACTCTGTTGTCAAAACATCAGCCTATGGAATTTAAATCTGCATTGTTTACTCTTTTAGGCATGTATTTAGAATTTAATACAGTGTATTTTGTCTTAGTATTTACTTTACTTACAGCAAAATAATAATTAAAGCAGGATTTCGTTGCAGTGCAATTTGTCTAAATTGGACACCACAGTTTAGAAAAATATATTTTTCTCCTTTTTTGTTTTTTTTTTAATTACCATATATTAAATGCATCATAGCCAGACTTGATCCTGATTGGCTCTCAACACCAAAGAATCAGTACACTAAGTAACCTTAACCATCTGAAATCAGTACAGTTGGCCAATCAGGATCAACTGTTTTAAGGACCTTATCTTAAAATAATTAATATAGAATAAAAACGGTTGTATGTAATGTGAATTTGTGAATGGAGAAAGATGTATAAACAAACACACAGACAAGATAAGGATGATCCTCAGCTGGGATGATACTTGCACGGAGCATGCCTTCGCTCTTGTTTTACACAATAGCCTCTCACAACTGTAAAAGAGCCCCTCTGTGTGGCGAACGGTGCACTTCTCTCCCTCATCACTGAGAGAATGACTGTGTGTCTCAGTGTGTGTGTGTGTGTGTGTGTGTGTGTGTGTGTGTGTGTGCGCGCGCTGCAGAGGGAGCGAGAAAAGAAAACGCCTGTGTATGACGGATGGAGAGCAAAAGTGACAGAAAGAGAAGAAGCAGGAGAGACAAGGGAGATAAACCTCCTGCTTCTCCTCCCCCTACTTTTCTTCATTTTCTCTCCTGAATCTCTTCAACATGACATCAACAGTGCAGGCAGACATACAGCACAGCACAGTGCTTATTCATGTATTCAAAGCTAATCCCCAAATGATTTAACCTGTAACATGATTAACCATGGAGCAATTTAGAAATAATCTGTTAGCGTTTCAGAAATAACACCACAGTCTTAATTATCATGGGAAAGGAGGTGGGGGCTGCATTCTGGAGCATTGCTGCAATCATGACGTCAGTTTTTTTTTTTTTCTTCTCTTTCTGTTTTTCTGTCCACATCAGATCTTTATATGACTGGACTTCTGAGGGGCCACAGCTGGGGTCAAAAGTCAGAGTGCAATTGATGTCATAGTGCTCACATGGCTATGGCTGATGCATGATTAGTTAGATATGTACATTTAGATAATGTGCTTGTCCTCTAATCTATTAGGAGCTGCTCTGCTCTTCGCCCTAGGACCCTAATGCACTCCAATGTATTTATGGTCAATAATTAAAAGGGAAAAGCATGCATTAAAACCAGTCTCTACTTAACAGATCTTAACTAATGAGATTAGGATAATGAATAGGCCACTTTACCAGCTTGGCCCGGTACAGTGGCCATTTTGCTGACAGCTGCTGAATATGACAAGGTTAGAATCATAAGCCTTTTCTTGCAGAGGGGGTTTAGGGCATGGATTAATGCCCAAAGAACGGTGAAAGAGGCCAGTCTATTTGTATAAATGCATTAATCCAGGAGAAAAATACACTGGACCTTGACTCATTTGTTTTGGGATTTCATAATTCTATGAAAAATGAGTGGCATTTTGTTTTGCAAACATGATCATCTGGAAAGTTAGTCCCCATAGCTTATAGCCACAAAGAAAAGGGTAGATTTCAGAGGAGCACAAATCAGCCCCCTTTTTTGTTGATGATATGCAGTGGAAATAAAGGTTGAGAACAGAGCAGCCGCAGAGCTCAAAGGCACTGCACTTGCTACTCTCTCGGTGCCTCGTCGTATTCCTGATTTTCTTGGCTGCAATTAGTCCTGGAGAGGGGAGACAAATGAGGGAAAAACCCCAGAGTCATAAATATATCTGACTTCATCAGCACCGATTTTCCCCCTTCCCCCCCCCCTACAGCTTTTTGCGCCACGGCAAAAACGACTTCCGTACATGTACGACATCAGCTGTGAATAATTCAGTGCCGCCAAAGGTTAATTTTCAATTTGCACAGCGAAGGGTTACCATTTCATTTTGACCTGCAAATTGTATCTCCCCTTTAATACCCTATCATTTCATTTTGGGGTCCCTTTGTAGTTTGAGCTGGGGCTGGCTATATTTGGTAGTGGCCATCTGTTTATTATTTAGCTGGTGCTTGGATGTGCAGCCTGACTGCATTAGGGAGCGTGAGGGGTAGCAGGAGAGCAGCACTACCTGGCCCTGGTAGGGTCTTTACCAGTCTCCCCGGACCCATTAAAATCCTGTTAACTTTGATAATCCCTGGCAAGAACTTGGCCTCTGGGGACCAGTGAGCAGGAGAGGAATACTTTAAAGTGCCACTGTTTAAGAGGTCATAACATCTTGTAAAGCTGTGTGTGGTGGCTGCCAAGGGTCACATAATGATACCTGAGAAACTGGACAAAAGGCATGAAATATTACTTTATGTACCTTTTTCCAGTGGTGAAATTCTCCTTTCTTTGTTTTTCAACATCAGAGAGAGGATTTGGGTCCACCTGAGCCACAGTGACACTGGAACATACAGTAGATGGTTTGAGCAACAGCCAGCATCCTCTCTCATTAGCAACTGAACTGTCTCATCTGACTCATTTACATATCCTCACATATAAATACATATACATGCAGCCCAGATTGAACGAAACATTTTTAGTGAAAACATCTAACATTTATCATCCTCCATAATCTCAACAATCTTTCTGTATTTTCAAAAAAACACTATCAAGTGTTCTTTTTTCTCTTCTTTTTCCTATCTTTTCTTTCGCCTTGATGTTTACCTGACAGGTTCATGTTTGACAAGACCCGCCCGCTTACCAATCGGCAATTAATCAATACCTGTAACCATCACATTATCAAAAAGACTTTATATAAATTAAAAATGACATGGGGGATTGAGAAAGCTTTCTCCACCAGAAAGCAAGAGTGGTGTTACTTTTTGCAGTACTTTAAATGTCATAATGTCTTTTTCCACACAAGCAGCCAGTTGTGGTTATGAGGGTAATGAAGCCCTCAGTGTTAACCAAAACTGTTGTTATCCAGTGAAGACAGTCTTGTCTGATCACCACTGCCATTTGTTCAAATGCTTAAAATATCATATTGTAAGTGCCTGTTTTCTTCTCTTCTTTCTTTCTTTTGTGGTTACAAAAATATTGACCTCCCTTAAAAGTAATGGTGGATACTGCGTGTTGCAATAGCATTGCAAATGATCTGCAATTGTGTTCAAACAGAACTTGTAGCAAATTTCTTTTTTCACGTTGGCATTTTTATAGAAGTTTAAACTGTATATGCAGTCTTGGTGGTATTCATTACAAACAGCCCATGGATATAAAAACTGACACCTAAGCTGTAGCTAGTATGCAAAATACGCACAGACCACGTATAAGTGTGATAGCTGAGACTCTGAGACCGCAAAAACTCATCAGAAACAGCAAGTGATTCTCTCTTTTTGGTCTAATCTTGCTCATTTTGCCAGTTGTCTCAGCAAAACTCAGTGCAGGAGGTTGACTGAAAGGTTGGTCCCTTTCAGACCATCAATCACTTTACATCTTGACAACAGTCAGCCCCAACGTTAACAAGGTAGTCTTTCATTTCACAACTATTACAGTGGCCTATGTGGGTCAAGAATGTCTGATCATTCTAGAATTTAGACACAGTAGTTTATAAAAAGCTTATTTTAACCACATTTTATGGACCATGACAGCAGACAGTCATAACAGCTGTATTGTATTGTATAACTGTCATAAAGTTCCATGTTTTGGTGACGCGATGAAAACTGAGCTTTGTTAAACGATAACTAAGCATCTCTGACCGGTGATAAAGACTGTGACAAAAACAGTAATTGGACCTTGAGTAAAGATTTTTTGTTTTGAAACTACAGTCTCATGGGTTGTTTTGTAAAGGACTGATAAATAACTTATTGCTTGAGTAAGTGTAGGCTCACTTACTGGGTATGCTGCCTTCCAAGGACACCAGACAAAAAAAAAAAAAAAAAAGAAAGACTCATATGGGTGATTTTGAAGATAATGACAAATGATCTATTTTTGTGTGTATGAGGACTGAAGTGGCTCAGTGATCAAAGCATGCCATTCATGGTCTAACCAGTAGGCTGTCATGACCACTATGTCTAATTTTTTCAAATATAATTCCAAGCGAAGAAATGAAATAAACCGCCTATGGCGCTGGAGGAAATGAAACCATGTGATAGTAATTATGACTAAATTTCAATGGTTTCCGACCAGATTTTAACAAAACATGTTTTTTACTGCTAATATGTCTTTCTTTGGGATGATTTCTAGATAACTAAATTTCTCAGTGAGAGTAAGCTGGGCTGGTTAAGTACATTAAGAATCAGAACCAGACGTCTTAGCGGATGCTGGGGCCGGCTGGCCCTAACAGGTGTTGTGAGGGCTCCGACATTAACACCAACACCTGGCCTGAAGCCCCAGAGACCACATGCTGCACAACACTATTAGTCAGCTATGTGGATCACAGATAGACAGAGCTAAAGTTGGCTGCTGCCACTTTGCAGAGAGTGAAAGACCAATAAAAGACTAGCTTGGCTTCTTTTTTAGCTTTCCTGATAACATTTTATCGCTGATCTCAAAGCCTTTAGAGGGGATACTTCAAAGCGAGCCTGACATTCTGAGACAGGAACAACTTTGCGAGGCTACTTTCTCCTCCCTGTGTATGAAAATTTAAATTCCTCGCCGCTCAATGGGAAGCAGAGGTTGAAACGAGCCAGAAACCGCCAGCATGTGCTGAGAAATTCCTGCACCCTTCTGGTGGCGATTACCAAGAGGGGCAAAGGAAAGGAGAGAGGGGGGGGTATAATGGGAACCGTGGTGGCACTGCCCTCCATCAAGAGCGAGCCTGGATGGCCTGCAGTCAAAACTATCAGCTCCCTTTCATGATCATCTACTGTACAGCAGCACTACTGTACTGATACTGATGGAGAGAAACTGTGATGCTTCGCCTTTTTTTTTTTTTTTTTTTTTAAGTAACTGCAAGAATGTGTTCAATCCACAGAGAGCCATTTAACATTCTTCTGCAAAATGGCATCTGAGAAAGAAAAAAACAGTCGTCTTTTCCGCAACACGTGTTCGCTCTTTTGATGCCTAAAATGAGCTTAGACTCTGATTTGTATCAAAACATTTAAAGCCACTTAACATAAACAAAGAATTCTGATACTCCCAGTGTGTAACCACTTGCATGTCCAAAACAAAAAAAAGTGAAAAAAAAAAAAAATTTTAAAGAGTGTGTGTCAGTATTAAATCAAATGTATGGCTTAATTAAACAGGGCTCAAGGGTCAAGACAATAATGGCTTTGTCACTGATGACAATTCACTGGCTTCAAATACATCGACAAAAAGACATGATTAGTTGAACCTGACTAAGCAGTTGTCTCAAGGCTTTATTGGCAGGACCAGGCCTCCGATTTCTCATTTTCAAACCACAGCACTGCAGAGTTTTTGCTCTGTCGCTGCTCATCCTTTATTTTGACAGATACAACGTCGACTTCAGGGATTTGCAAAGTTTCCACAGCTCGTCATAGTGTCACCATCTTCTAATCTCGCCCCCTGATACAGACAGAAACCAAGAAAATGACTACTGAGCAATCTAGCATTTATTTCTGCTTCTTCTCTGTTGCGCTTTCCTCCTCTGCTTATGGCATAAAGCTGGACCTCCCAGCCTCCAAAGTGAAAAATGATCCATTGATTAGACTGCTTGCTCATTAAAGGGCACATCCAAGCACTGGGCAATGACCATATGGGGTCATAGGTCACCAAAGGGCTCTGTTCATAGCAAGGCCTCCCTGCAAGAGGACGCAGCAGCTCCCTTTATGATGCTTCATTACATTAGAGGTTAACCTCAGCCCTTTCCTCTATCAGGGGGACGATCAGACCTAACAGGCACTTTTGTTCAGCTCGGGGAAACAGTGGTTAACATAGTAACAGGAAGAAGGTGTGAAAGAGAAGATGTCAGGGAGATAGAGGAATGGGATGAGACAAGAGATGAGGGAAGGGCGAGGAAGGGAGAGGATGTGAGAGCGAGGCCGCTGTGTGGAGGAAGATTTCCTGAGTGTCACTGCAGCACTGTTTCCTCCCCACTCCTTCTCCCAGAAAATTAAATATTGATCAATCTCACAGGCCTACTAACAATGAAGGAGATAAAGAAGAGTATTAAAGGAAATAAATAAATATACACTTGTATCACCTGTCCAAGCTGGGGAGAGGGGTTAGGCCTGGAGGGGAGGGGCAGCACAGATAGGGGGAAGGGTGTGTGTTTATGGAGGGTGATTCCCAAGCTTTGGAGACGCAGGCCCATCCATCAGCCACACCCTGAGCACAGCTCAGGTTTGGCCGAGAGGGTCTAAAGGCAGGCGGGCAGGCACGAGGCTGGGGTCTTCTTTTATCACATTTTTTTTCCTGGCATTAAGCAAACACTCCCTCATCTCTGATCAGCTTTATCTGAGGAGCTTCTGAGTCTGCACAGCCCTTTAAATAATTAACAAGGTGTACATTTCTATAGCTCTCCCGTTGAGAGATCTGCATCTCAGAGCTGTAGTTTATGCCCCTGCTCCTGTCCTCCACAGGGGCAGAAACTACAGGCTTTAATACGTGTGCAAAATCAGCAAGGCCTCACACTACTTTAGTCAGAAATATTTCAAAATAAATGCATAAGGCATTGAACAGTTTAGTTTCCCAAATTAAAACAAACGAACAAAAAAACAAACAAATATCATGTAATATCAGGAAAAACCAAACAGGTAAAAAAAATTCAGATTACCTTATTTTAAAGGCCATCTCATTTTTAATTTTGCAAGATTTTCACATTTTTTTTATACATTTTTATAGTTAGCATCTTTAATCAGTTTGAACACTTGCTTAAGAGGGTTTATAACACAACTGAATGTATCTGTAAGTTGATATGTGGATATTTTAAGTGCTTATAAATTAACAGTACTTATAAATATTCTATAAAAACTTTTTTTACATAACAACTGTTTTTTGCTATTTTTTTCATTTCCTTCTGAATAAATTATAACCACTAGTACGAATTTGTCTACTTACAGCTATATCAAGGTGTGTTTTTATCCCACACAGTCATATATCATTCTGCTTATAAACGCTAAAAGGTGAGCTAAAAAAAGATTACTGATATTTTACCTTCCTTTGATGCACTATAGCAGTATTATGTGGGGGGTTGTCTCTTTTCTTTTTTGACTTAGGAAAAAAACGTTTTGTCAAAGCACAGATAAGATAATCAAATAAGTCTTTAAATTAATTATTTTACTAGAGAAACAGAGGAAACTTCTAAAATCAGCATTCAATCATTTCAATCATTTATTTTAAAATTTTGTGCAAAGATAGTAGTAGTGTTTAAATGTGCTACTGTTATATAAGTGTCTTATAGTATATATGTATATATATATATATATATATATATACACACACACACACACACACACACACACACACATATGTGTGTGTGTGTGTATACACCCACTGTATCATGTTATTTTTATGTTTGGGATTTTATAGCTTGTTTATAAAGTGTGAGAAGGTTAGGAGCAAAGCAAATGTGACCTCAGCTTCACTATTTATGATTTTGACTTTGTGATGATGACTCATCATTTTATGGCTCTGTGAACACTTAAGTAAACTTCTGTTTTCTGTTTTCACTGCTGCTTTACTTTAGTAAACTGAGGGACAGAAATAGGGATGAAGATCAAAGATCATACTGAGCATAATAACTGACTTGAAGTTCATCATCATCATAACCACGCAAAGAATAAAACTGTCAGACCCACTTCAAACTTAAATCACATGACCTTTTAATTTACCACTTGCAATTTTTTCCCCTGACATACACGAGTCAAATTTTAAACTTAACAGAGTTTATAGGGTTTACCCTGCTTAATTGATTTTCACCATGTTAAATAAGATTAACATCGCTGATCATCACAGACGCTCTGCTCCCAGTGAGGATTTTTTTACCCAGTTTATATGGCAGAGTCATTGAGAGCTCTTACTGCTGTGACTGATCTAAACAAAAGCCCATTTCACTTCACCGAGTAATGAACTGTTTGCATTACACACACACACACACACACACAATCCCACACACATGCACAAACGCATGAGAACCCCTCAAACATCCACTGGATGCAGGTCCTTAAACAAATTATGACAGTGGATCCCCCTCACTGATCGACCTTTGCTGACCTCTTACATTACTGATATTTATTACTCTCCTCTCTCCTGATGACACTGTGCCTGTGCTGCGAGTTGAGTGAGTATGTGTGTGCGTGTGTGTGTGTGCGTGTGTGTGTGTGTGTGAGTGCGAGAGGGGTTTTGTAAATCCTGAGGTGGAAGCGGCCTGGCAGCCGGTCATAAATGCCGGCACTATAGGGTCTCCACATAAAGAAAAGAAGGTGCAACAGCCTCTCTATCCTCTCCCACCTCCCCAGTTTCACCACTACCAGCCCCTCCTCCCCCCCCTTTATCCTTCACCGTGGACCCCAACCTCCTCTTAACCCCCCCCCAACCCCCAGTGCCGTTTCACTCATGATCCGGAGAGATGTTATCGCTCCATTTAAGAAAGGAACAAACAAGATTATACTGTAAGTTATCCACGATTACGGCCACAAATCTGGTGCTAGAGCGAGGGAGCGGAGGGAGGGTGGGAGAGTGAAAGATGATAAAGTAAACTGAGTTGCTTTTCCTCTCCTCTCAGTCCATCTCCTTTTATCCGCCACACAAACAGATTTATGGGATAAAGAAGAAGAGGCTTTTGTGGATAGTATATCTTTCAAAAACAGTCAGGCCTTCTGAGAGGAGGGGGAAAAATGTGACAATGACATATGTCTTCAACAGCTGGCGCCTTTTTCTGTCTTATTATGTGTGTGCGTGTGTGTGCGTGTGTGTGTGTGTGTGTGTGTGTATGTGTGCCTGACTATGACATAATCCCTCACACAGAGTCAACACTGTGGTGAGCGTTTCTTAAATACACACGACTTGACTGAAAGGAACAGAAATAATGAATAAAAATGTCAACCTCTCAGATTGTAAATTGAAAGGCCGTTGTAAAGACACTCTGTCGGTTCAGCCGCACGTCCCGGGCGACACACACTTTACATCTGCGCCTCCTGGCTTCTGACTGAGGCTCATCACGAAGACGACAGAGCAGAAAAGAAAAAAAAAAAAAAAAGCGACACCTAGAAGTCTATTCATGTCATACAGTGGAGCGGAGGGGCTTTCTCCCTCGTCTCCTCTGCAGCTACAACCATCAATTTAGCTCTGTGGTGGCCAGTCAGCCCCTCTCTGCCCCAGCTGTGTTTGACACTATTTATCTGCTCTAGTGAAGCAGATCATTTTTGATTATTAACCTCCCACCCCCCAAAAAAAGAAAAGCTTCCCCAAAAAAGGTTAAGACGCAAAATGACAATCTCACACACGATTCCCGCCCGGGCAATCAAACACTTGACTGTTACAGCTGCAGAGCCACTCCGTCAAATCTTCCTTTTAGAGCGCACACACGCATGCACACACAAATACACACACA
>JAQMCX010000057.1:11101716-11167630 GCA_029814765.1 Acanthurus leucopareius | reverse complement strand
TGTTACAGCTGCAGAGCCACTCCGTCAAATCTTCCTTTTAGAGCGCACACACGCATGCACACACAAATACACACACATTTCAGCCCTTTCTCTCTCACCTCGACCCCCGTATGTTTTCACCACAGCATTTTTAACCCCTTTCCCCCCTCCTTTCCCTCTGACCCCCCTCTCCATCTCTATCACTTTCTCGCTATATTTTCATTTGTCTCTCAGTCTCATCTTTGTCTTCCTCTCTCTTCCTCCCTCGCCACCCTCTGTCTTCATCACTTGACTCTCTTAGTCCATGTGTATGCACCCTGCCCATTAAATTACAGTCCTCTCTAATAAAAGGTTGAACTTTCTTTACCCACTCACGTGGATGAAGAATCTGCCAGTTTCCTGCTGTTCCAAATTCCTGCCTCAGAATATTGAACACGCGCACACACACACGCACACACACGCCTGCGCACACAGAACAGTGAAGACCCAGCTATGCCTCATTGTTCAGTTGGCTTTCTCAAGTGTCACACAGGCTAACGTACGAATGCCCCTCTCACACACACACCAGCACATGCATGCACCAACATGATGCATTTGTCAAACCTCTTTTTACTCCGCTGGTTTAAACCTGTCTCCCTGACATCTTCATTCTATACACACCGGTGCCATTATGCCTGCCCATCCAATAAATTAAGCCCATTTACTCTTCTGAATTATGTTATGTTTATTGATGCTCGTATAATTTAATTTCACACAAATTCCATTAAAGATTATGCTCTCTGTCACAGAGCAGCACTTCCAGGAGAGGGGAATCTAATCGGGTTATAATGGATCTGAGACATGCATTACAGTTGGGACACACACACAAACACACACACGCGCGACCATGCACACAATTGTCATCTTAATAATGCAGAGTCAAGCAAACGGATCAATGGCGGCTGACGATGCTGTCAAACTGCACTAAGTGACAGGAAGCTTTCAGAGCTCGCTATCAAAAGGAAGTCATCTCTGGGGGATTATACTGTCTTGCAGCTCTGTGGGGAATAAATATGTCACCTTGGTTCCACAGCTGTGACAGAAGTGACACAGAATGACACTCTGAAATACCACATGCAGGAACCCTGACTGAGCCTGTGGAAAATTAGGTGTAAATATTAAAGCTGTAGGAGTAATATATATATATATGAAATTACACGGCACCATTCAATCTTAGTTAAATCCCTTTTAAGAGTCTTATTATAAATCTGCCCATTAACTTTCATATACAAGTTTCAAAAAAGACTCATTTGGTTGATCCAAATGTTACCTAAAGACACATCTCATTTGCCAAATTAATTGTACAGTCCTCCTAAAAAAAACAAACCTTTGTATGATCACTTATAAAAATCATGAAACCCCTTGGAATTTGCAAAGAATTAAAGTTACAAATCTACCTTCTAATCTCAGATCATCTGCAATGAAAGAAACATGCAAATATGTATACTGAATTTTGAGTTAAGTTTAACTATGTCACACAAAAATTTCTCATTTCTCACTTACACACATATAATACCAGGTTTGTAACCCCCCCTTAGCGTCTCACACCTACATACAAGATATTGTTCAGCATTTGCATAAAGTGTACCAGGCTTTTACCAAATTCCACTGTAAACCCATCAATGATAGTTTTTGATACTTAAAGAAACTGCTTTACCTGATGCAGTACAAAGAGTGAGAAAGTCTTTAGATGGGTGGAGGTCAGACTTCTATACAGGGTTCATTTCTCTGTAAATTTACAATGGACTTTTACTGTCAGAGATACTTTGTCTACTAAAGGTAAACATTTTGGAAATTATTACAGCACTTCTAAAAACATAATACATGAAGTTTTTTCTTGTCTCAGCCAGATTTATAGCATTTGTCAAAAACAAGACCCAGACATTACGTTCAGTGTAGAGGATGAAATGCATTTCTGGCTTTATACATATCATAATAAATTACATATACAGTGACATTTTTAACAAATTTGCATGAGTAGCTGCTTCAAAATGTTTCTCGGGGATGCAGCTGTTTTGATCCGGCTGATGAGATGATACATCCAAAATCTTTCCTTTGTTTGTAGTAGCATAAAACGTGGGTTTCACATCCCTTATTAGAGAACTAACCGCTGAGCCTCATCATGCAACAATTAAAACTGAATAATAACTGCAATTAAGAGCCGGTTGACAATTCTGACGTACTGGAGCTTCACGTCAGCCACTCCTGAATTCTTGCTCCAAAACCATAATCTACCACAACACTTGGTTCCTCTTTCTTTGTCGTGTCAGTGAGTAAGAGCTTAGTCACAGTAAGAGCAGAGACAAATAATGAGGATTTATGTTGGTATTATTTAGATCGCTAAGTGGAAAATAATTGGAGTCCATTACATTTTTTGGCACCAGTGATGCCTTCTTCTTCTTTTCTTGTTTAAACTTCTTAACTTAAGGGATTTCTCTTTCTTTGTATGTTATATAAGCATAAGATTTAGCACATTGCCTAGTTTGAGAGGATACCATACAGGAGAACCACCAGTTTGTGCAGGGACTGTCTTTGTGTTCTTAACTCCATTTTTCTCCTACTTACACTTCCCTTGTAAAGTGACAGGCTTATTAAGAATAAGTTTCTCCCACACCTCCCAATAAGCCATTTGTAAGGCTTGAGGTGGAGTTTATCAACGGCCTGTAATAAGAGGCATGTAGCCCCGCTCCACTGTGGCTTTGTCTTCATTTACCTGCCTGTACATGTGTTGTATTCAGGATTAATTTGCTGCTTTGATATATTAAAAAAAGCCAGAGGATTTCCAGTGGCACACGCTCCCCAAGGTGGACGGCTTTAAAAGGATCTTTTTCTTCATTCCTGCACTTAGGTTTATTACAGATCCCCAGACTGTCCAATTTTAAAGAAATATGCCTCCAAAATAGCAGGATAATTGTTTTTACTTTCAGGCGATTCCTGCGAAGGAAAATCACACATGGCAACCAAGCTGGATTTTATGAAACCTGAGCAGTGGCGCTGCATGATGTGAAGAGGATAGAAGTCGTTTTTTCATGTTCCTTTATTTAACAGATGAGGTCTAATTTTAGAAGCAATTTAAGGGATCAGCGGCAAAACATTACACACAGTTGTCTCGTCTCGACTACTGTCGCTTGTCTAACATCGCACGCTAACATGTTAAATATTCCTCTCTGTACAGCCCCATCATGAAAATGATATTTGCAATTATTGCATGTCATTATAACTGCAATAACAGACACTAGGATGACTAAACAAGCAGCAATCCAAACATCCACTTATCTGTGTACATCTCTTGCAAAAAAGTTTACACAATATCAAAACAAAAACAAGAGCAGAAACATCCATAAACTGAATGTGATGACACATCAAACCGTACACCAAACAGAGCTGTTCTGTCATACACTTCCTGTTGTTTTATTTTTCCAGTTCTGTGTTTATAAGAAGCAGACACAAAGATGAGGGGGGGTTCATAGCACTCCAGACAATATGTGGATAACCCCAGACTCTTGTAGCGTCTTTTTCCTTCTTCAGTGTTGTGTAACATGAAGTGACAAACGCATCAACAACAAAAATCCATGTTTTCAGAGTTTGCCACCATCCTTATATTAGCTATATTAGCATCCTTGCTAAACACACGGATACCTTAAACCTCCAGCCCTCAGTGGGCTGTTTAGTTAAAATGCTCCCACTTGCTGATTCTTTTCCCTGTTTGGAAAATTATACAAGACCTTAGGGCTGATATCTTGTCTTCAATGCTTCCGCATGCACACGTGTTCAGTGGCTGTATTCTAACATACTGGTTTCTTGTTAGTATGTGAATCAGCAGTGGTCTTTTAAAAAACAGTCAGATGTTGGCCAGTCAGATGTTGTTTAGAGGATTATATTTATTAGCCTTTGCTGTGAAACCAATCCCCTGATCCTCTGTCACAGCTATCAATCTGCACCGCTCAGCGCAGGAGTTACATCTTCGTGTATTATAATTTACTTTGATGAACCCACTTTTCCTCAGCCTGCTGTGTTAACGTGTTGGCTTCAGCTGTGGGTTTCATGAGTGGGTGCAGGCAGCAATAATGATGATGATAGTGGAGCAACAGTTTTTTTCCTGTCAACAACCAAGTCCTGTCACTCACACCGAATGTAAAGTACTGTGTCTGGCTGTTCTGCTTTCTGATCTGCTGAGGCCTCTGTAGGAGAACGTATGGCATCTTTGACCTTTTAAAGCACTAAATATCTCTGCGTGTCATTGTTCTGATGATCACTGCTGCTGTAGATTTTCGTGCTATAAATGTCCTTGTGTATAAACAGTGATATCTTACTGTCTAGAATTAAAAGGTCAAGGATCTATTTTTGTGGTCCAAATATTTTAGACTGATTTTTTCCTATTTCACTGTATTACACCAACCACCAAAACAAATCTAATTAATTTTTGTTCATGGCTCAACTTTAGAAGTGTTCGTGCTTCACTGGAGTTTCTTAGTATTTCATTTTTGTCTCCTGGAACAGATTATGATGTAAGTAATGATCAGAATGAAGTTAACTTTTTTTTCTGAAGCTTTTGCTCCTTAAAGGTCTGTGAAGGATCCACTCCTCAGTTTGAAAAGGGCTCAAGGTAACAAAGACACAAAAATTCTTATTTTAAAGTGATTGTACATTGACTGATACTAATGAAATCTTACACACTGGACTACTAAAAGATCAAAGGTGTTTTACATTACAGCACTAAATGGTTGTAAATTTTAATAATTTGGCCTACTCACTTTAATAGTCTTAGTTTAATCTACAGACATTAATTAACAGACTGAGAGGTTTTCTCTGACCATCTAGTTCCCAAAATCCAGATGTGAATGGAGAGGAGCTGATAAAATGCCCATCAGCTCATCTGAGATGCCCTCAGTTATAATTGGCCTCATAGCAGTACACTTTCTGAACAGCAGTGGGTGATTGCAGCCCCCCTGAAATTTGAATCTAGGTCATCTATAGACTTTTTGGCTCTATGGCTTTAAGGAAGAAAGCAGCGATGGCAAGACTTAGGACTAATAAAAACACTGCATTGTGTTCTGATTGTCTGTTTGATTTTTGTACAATGAAATGTTTCTTATTTGAGTTTAGTTTAAATATTGTGATTTTATAAATGTTAATGACATCAGCTGGTCCCAAGCTCTCCAGCCTGTCAGGAAAACGGTTGAAGTCAACAAACACAAAGCTTTGTGCTGCAATATTTTTACCCACCGACTCACAGGCGAATCACTGCACATGATCTTTCCAGCAGGTCATCTATAACTGGTACACATCTGCATTTAGACGCCATTAGCTAATCTATCACTGCGGGTCAATGTCAATACGCCTGGCATGCTCTCAGTTAACAGATGTTATGTGTTGTCCTACCTGCCCACGTTCCTTTCTTTATGCTTTACGCACTGGCGGATACAGATGCGCGTCGCTATGGTTACTTCATTCATCTGCAAATCTCACCGGAAACGTATTTAACCCTCCTGTTTTCCACCACCACCATCCCAATCAAACCTAATTATACCATATTGCTTTTCTTGTCCAACAATAAGAAAGGTTGCTGGGGGTGGGTGAGAGCCAGAGATTTAATGTAATTATTGAGACACCTCTTTCTCCGCTCCGCGTGGCGAGAGTGAGATGCGCCGTGATGGACGCTGCTTGTCAAAATGCCTATTGATGAAGCGCAAAAACCCAATTTGCAGTCATAAGGCAACTACCTTCCAATTATGTTAGTGCCAGAGCATTCCTCAAGCCCAGCAACTCCAATCCTTCTCTCTTTTCTGAGTGGCTAGCCCATTGCCCTTGGCAGACAGGTACCAAATGGGCTGCTCTCTGCATGCTGCCTTTAATGTTTTATTGATTTGCTTAGCATACGCCCCGATTCAACTCACACACTCCAACACTATTGCCCTTTGTACTCACAGCCTGACCTGCCCCACATGAAAATTACGTTATTGAAATATGTTAAATGTGTCACCCCCCTCCTCTCCGCGAGAAAATATCTCACCTATTGATGGATCTTTCAGGGACTAGCAGATTGGTAATATTAGATCCCCACCAGCTTAATGACTTCTATTACTACGATTCCATCAGCCCCTCAACCAATCAATCATATGAACTAGGTAACATATCAAAGCCATGAATAAAATCAAAAAGGGATTAGAAGATATATTTTCCAATTTTCATGTCAGATACAAAATGAAGTATGAAAAGTGGGTGAAATGGAGCACTCAAGAGTAAATCTGCTCTGCCATGGAGAAAAGAGAAATGGAGCAAACATTTGAAAAGAGAGTTGTGAAATTAATGAGCGAAGAAAATGTCACCCGTGCAACAACAACAGAGAGCATGCAGCCACATCGAGTCTTCAGTTTTCTCATCCCACTTAATAAGAGAGCTCACAATCATCATTCAGCTGACTACAGGGGATCCAATTACCTCGATCTAAAGATGGTATCAACAAGCAACAAAGGCACCCAAATATTTCTTTCTAAATCCCATTATAAGTAGGAGCAATGATTAAATCTCACTTTTCTTTTGACCTGTGAGCTGTAAGATGTACAACAATGCAGAGACTTCTCACCCAATAAGCAGAGGATACTTGCATGCCTGGGAAAATGCTTGCATATGCGGCCTGTGTGAGTGTGTGTGTGTGTGCGCATGTGTGTGCCTGTGTGCATCCATGCTCACATGTTAATGATGAATATGTGTCTGCCATGTCCTCAGCCTCCCCAAGCAGAGGAAAGGACCCTCAGACAGAATACACAACAGGGGCAGACACAGCTTATTCCCAGACAATGTCAATAGCTCAAGGGTAAAATCATTTGTCACCGCAGCGAAATCCCTCTAAATGTATACATTTATTATTGTCGCGCTTTAATTGATCGCAGGGCGCCAAGAGAAATACCAAGGGTCTGTAATACTCGCCTATCTCATTTACAAATCACACTTCGCAAAGCTTCAAGGACATGAGGGCCTCCTCTAAGAGAGAGAGGGAAGAAATATCGGTTTTAGCCCTCAATATTGTGAAGTTACACATTAATCTGGCTGTGTGATGCTAAGCAGAAAGATGTATTATGGAGCATATAAAAATCTAAATCAGATTTTTGTTCAATGAAATTTTGAATGTTGATTCTGAAAAAATGTTCGCTCACTATATTATCATATCAAGTGTGGTTACTGAACATGTACACCATGTTTTATCTTTAATAAAAAAAAGGCCTCTTCTCATGTAATTTTCAGGACTTTTTCCTCTATACATTTTCATGCACTTCAGTTGTGTCACTCTTATGTTTCTGTCCTGTGATTCATATGGCTCTCCTCAAAAGATGCCAAACTACAAAGTGGGGGCTTTCCTGTACAAATCATGAAAACGGCTAGAATTTCAGATGCACTTCAGAGAACTGAACGTTTGATATGTCTTGTGTTTATGAGTTACTTCTTAACCAATTAGCAAAACTGAATCAAAACAAATATAATGCTATGTTAGATTCAGCTTTAAAAAAAAAAAAGAGTGTGAGTTCCAAAATTATAAATTAGAGTTTAGCTGAAGTGAAGAAACTGATCTATGAAAAATAGGTTAAATTAAAGTTGTTGGAATAGATTTTGATGTTGTGGTACCTACTTATGATTCATCTGCACTCATGTCATGTGGCCGTTCACTGTTACATGCCTCTATTCCACCATAAAGCTCCAAAAAACAGAAGAACTGAAAGAGTTCAGGTGTTATAGGCAGCGTCTTGCTATGTTACTTCCTCACTATCACCGTGGCAGCTGATAATACGAAGAAGGCAGCAATGAAATACGTATTGTAGTGATTCTCAACTGACCCTTGCTAAGTATCTCCTTAGCACAGCCACTGTTCAATCCTATGTTGGCAGCAACACCAATATATCTCTAATAAGTATTATTTTTGTAGCAGCTTGACACAGTGATATCAAGTGATATAAAACCACACATTTTCTTTTTTCTCTTTGTTTTTTTTTTTATTTCAAACAAGGCAAAATCTCATTTCAGCTTGCAGAACTGCATGCACATGGCACATGATTCTTTCAGCTCCTCTTTAGCTCACTCTCTCTCTCTCTCTCTCTCTCCCTCTCTTACACACACACACCCAAATAGTCAATGCAATGGACCTTTTTGTGGAAAGCTCCTCTTCTCTGAATTAAAGTATGATCATATGTGCCTAGATAAGATAGCCATCAGTTACTGTTGTAATATAACTGTGCTGTTGAGGTTAGCATGCTGCACCTCTGTAGGCCTGCTTTAAAAGTCTCAAAACCGTTCATCCTAAAGAAGTGTAAAGACAGTTGAGGTTAGAGGTATCAGCAAATCAGGGAACCAAGAAACAAAAGAAAACACATACAGAAAAGCTGAACAGTCAAGTGACCAGTGTGATTATCCAGTTAACTTGCTTACATTTTCCCAGGTTCAAACTAGTGCAGAGGCAGCAGGAGAGACTTAAAAAGATTAAAAAAAAAAGATGATTATAACCTGAACATAAAAAAACAAATAAACGATAACCTGAACATGAATCAAGTAAATTTATTAAGCTTTAACCATGTGACAGGAAGATAAAAATGTCACGATAACTAATCTCTCCCTGCTCTGTCACTTATCATTCCAGGTTCTCACCATCATCAGTGTAATGTCCTGCCCTGCATAAAGGCCCCATTGTAGGAGGCTTCCATCAATCTCTGCAGCGCTGCAGGGGTTAACTGCTCTAATTTTATATGATCAGACAACTGTTACTATGTCAGTCCACATAGGAAGTTATCAATTGCAAAAGACCAGTACAGGCCCTTCTCCTAATACAAGCGCACACATAAAAACACACACACATACACACATAGACACACACTTTGTGCTCTTATTCTCATTGGGACCACCTAGGTACAAGAAGTAATTGCTTCAACTTCTCTGAGTTACATCAACACTCTCAACTCCCAGCAATACATCACCTTCATAGCTCAGCTTCTGAAAGCATGAGCTTCATACGGTGACTGTTTTCCTTGTATATGGTAAATAATATGTCATCCACTTTTCTGCATGTCCTGATTTATGATTGACTGGTTTGTAAGGAACAGGCATTTTATTGTAAATTAAAACTGAAACTGAAACTAAATAAGCAGTGAAAAAAATGCTGTATATTGAACTTAAAAAACAAAACCCTTTAGGACAAATTAAAAGCAACACTGAAGTTATATTGTCTGGTCATAAAAAATAAAATGAAACAAACAAAACAAATTTTCATTACTTTTTTTTGGGCAAAAGGTGTCAGGTTATTTTATTGTCGTATCGCAATGTCTTACAAAGGATGAAATTAAGTACATATATTTTAATAGAAGCATTAGGTAACACATTTTATGAATTTTATGTTTTGTATGGATATGTAGCCACATGCATCTGACACATTGTACCTGGCCTCATTTAAGTACCTTTAGCTACTATAAAACTAAAGCAAAAAAACTAAATACATAAAAACTGACACTAAACCTTTTGAAAACAAAACAAAACAACAACAAGGAACCCAGTTTAAACTCGAAAATGTACTTTCAAAACTAACTAAACTAAATTAAAATATAAAAATAAAAACTGAAATAAAATTCAAATAAACTAATTTATAATTTTAAACTGCTAAAGCTTTGTTCTAGTAGCGTGTCCCTCCGCTAGCTGTACTCAGTAACCAACCTGTCTGTACATTTGGAGTCATTTCAGCTCCCTTTTTTTTTCCTCCCTCTCCCCTTCAGAGAAATTATTGTCATATCCAAACGTCGCTGCGATTATCTCTCCCATTTGGCTGCGCTGGTAATGTCTGTATAAAGCAATAATGTGTCTGACATGCAGCGTAAATGCCGACATCTGTTCATGAGCAATGCAGTGTCCCCTCCAAAATTCACTTCCTATTGTGATCATTTTCAATTGATTCTTTATGAGTCATTTCAAAGCTAATGGCTTGTGAGCGGCGTGGTGAAGAGAGGACCTTTGGGAGAAGGTACCCAGACTGACAGAGGGATCAGAGATGAGTCATATACAGAGCGAGACCAAGGGGGCGAAGGCAGAACAAAGTGATCAACAATCTGCTGAAATTTGTGCATAAAGACCACAATCACACAGCTCTCGTCCATGATTATATTCTAAAGTGCCAATTATGTCGCGTCAGAAAACTACAGCAAGAGGTTGACACTCTACAATAAAGCAAATAATTTCCAGTTGGAGGAACAGAAAAACGTTAATATGAGGGGTGGAAGATGGGGTGAGGAGGATCTCAGTTAAAGGAAGTAGCTAATAAGGTTTAATGGTGCATGTCAGGAAGCCACAGTATGCAGGGGAAACACAGCTGGCTTCATTTTGTAAACTATTTGATATACACATCTATCCCGCTCACAATTATCAGCTGCTTTCAGGACACTGGGGACAGTTTAGGAACTCCAATCAGGGACATTTTCTCCCCACTCTTCAACTGTCAAGGAAAAGGCATTAAAATAATTCAGTAAGAGTTGATAGCATTGGTTGCGAGATGTCATCTGCCCCGGAAACAATGTGGTATGTGAAATATGATGAAAAATCCCAACATAAAAGAAGCCTATTAACGCACTTCAAATGTAACAAAAAGGAGAAAAAAAAAACATGGCTGGACTGTAGGGGGGATTTCTGAATTATACAAGGCTAGATTTGTTAGGATGAGGAGTCAGGAGTTTATGTAGAGGTGGGAGAGACTATCACGCAAACATCACGTACCCCCAGCAAAGACTTTTATGCAAGGCCTGGCTGTTTACACCAAGCTTCCCCGGAACTGACTGCTCGGACTCAACTCTCTCCCTGTCAACATTAAGTCCCTCAAACCTCAGGAGGCACAGTTGCATCAACTTATTCTAATTATCATCTGCAGCACCTTCCCTCCCTGACTAGCTAGGAAGACAAAGGGTATAGCCCATCAGAGGCAGAGCAGGGGTGGGTTTTTGCTGAAAGGCAAGCTGGGCACCCCATGAGTCCTGGAAGTCTCCCCCGAGAGCTGTCAGTGACTCAGCAGGTGTTAAAACAATATGCACAAAAAAGTCTAGTTGGATTCAGTACTGACATTAGCAAGCTGGGCTAACTAGCTTTAGCTCTTTACAGCGGGATGGAATCTCCCAAATGTGAGGTGTTGTAGCTACGCTAAGGAAGAAGACAGCTTCAATTTCACTACAACCAACACAGTGTGTGCTTGTGTTGGTAAAAAAAAAAAGAGAAAAGGTAAAAAAGGCAAGGTAAAAAATAAAACTGTGCATCAATAATCTTTAGCTACAGCCTACAGATCTGTGACACACTCCGTCAGCAGAGCCCCACAGAAGTTGACAGCATGTCGCCCACTGTGTCAAATGTCAGTCAACATAATTTATTTAATTTAATTAATCCAACATGGACCGAAGTCTAGTCTTTGTTTCTACAGTAGTGTCCAAAAGCTGCTTTAATATAACATGTGAAATGGTTTGTTTTGAAAAAAGTGAGTTGAATCCAAATTACAGTTTGATTTTAAGGAAGCTGCTAAACGTCGTTAGTTTCTGCTCTGGATGTTAAACTCTTTAATATCCCTCCAAAGCACTCACAAACATAAAAATAATTGAACTCAACCATTTTCAAACGTATGCTCCGCAGCCTCATTTTATTTCAATCAACACAGCTTAACAACATTGCAAATGACAAATTAAAAAAAAAAAAAGTAAAGTCGGAGAGAAAAAAACATTTTAAACACGAGACCTGCCAAATTAAAAGAAAACAACTTGTATTCAAAACTTAACAATATTTTGTAAAACATAATAGACCACTGACTTTAAGTGAGAACATCTTTACACAAGAAATATTTTTTTAAGACCTAGAGGAAACCCGCTCATGAATCTAAAACATAAAAAACATAATTGCTTTGCTTCCAAACTTTAGATCCTTTGTGTTTTTAACAGTTGAGTCTTCAACTCCCTCACAAGGGTTAAATAATTGTCAGTGTCACTGGCAGATTTACAGACTGAAGCACCGGAGGATAAACCACTAGAGGGGACAAAGCTATATTCTCTGGCTGGTGGGATTTACACTGTACTGCAGCAAGGAGAAGCCCATCATTAAATCATTATGATTGCAACCCTTGACTCCTGAGGTTTTTTCTTTTCCTTTTTTCCTTTTTTTTTTTGTTTTTTACCCACCACAGTGAGTGCAAAGAGAGTCTTAAACTTAAAAAAAAAACTGGATGCTGTCTGACAAGCTACTTGCGTTTGATGGGTCTAATTTAAACTATTATGTTCTTGTGGTTTCCTGATCCTATTATAAATATTTAAGGGGAAGTATTTATCATTGAGATACTGTATATCAGCACAGATGGATTTCCTGTGCAAGCAAAGGTCAGTGATTTAGATGTATAAACATGTGAGTGGGAAACCCTCTGTGCCTTGACCTGAGAGTAATGATAAACAGGGGATGTGGCAAAGTTAGCGTGGCAATGAATCCTGTTTGATATGGTTGGTTTGAACCCTTATACATGTTCTTTTCACCTGGTGTCTGAGATTTGTGAAAAGGCACATCACACTCAGATTAATCCCTTGCATGCTGTAGACTCTCTCTCCTCTCTCTCTTTTGCTGCCAGCTCTCCCTCTCCCACCAGCTCTGAGGTGGCCTAAACAAGCGTTGTGGTGCCGTGGCTCACCACTGGTAACGGCAAGTGTTTATCGCGCTGCGCAATGTGCAGGTGACAGTAATTATCAGCAGATGACAGTGGCAGTCCCCAATGTGGACCAGATGGCGATACAAGGCGTCATGCATGTACAGCTGCAGGGGGCTGAGGGTGAGGAGGAGGGTAGAAAAAAACCAAGATAAAGGCAAGGGAAGGAGAAAGTAAAGACACATTAGGGACAAAGCATGCCCCCTGCGTCGTGGCGTGAAAACCACAAAATCGAAGCCTCATTTTACAACCTGTGAGAAGTCAAAGGAAGGAGAAAGTGCAGGTGATGCTTGGAGCAGCGTGATGCAGATCACACTGTGATATAAAATGCCAGCATCCTGTGCATCCTGCATGCCCTGTTGAGGGCATGTACCCTGCATGCCACGTTAGCTCCCAAAGCCTGTGCACACAGTGTGTAAACTCTATTCTGGGGGTAAATGCTTGCACATACAAGCGCAAACGTAAAGCACAGCAGCAGCAGTCACGGCCACTCAGGCAGATATGTGATCAAAACCACACAAAGTGGCAGTCACTGTTTGAAGTCAGTGTGGGGTGTAAGTCAGTGTAAGGAACATTAACAGTTGCTGTTATTACACTGAAGTCACAGATAACAGGATGTGGATTTGCTCTGCTCCGTGTGTGTGTGAAGTTTGTGTGGTCTCCTCTAGCTCCCTAGGGCTTCCTCTACAGCCAGGTTGACTACAAATTTCCATAAATATGAACCAAAGTGTTTAGTCTGTTTGTTGACCATGTGACAGACAGGGTGTCTCGCTGAGTTCCCACCAAATGCATGCTGGGATAGACTCAGGTTACCTTACTAAGAAGATTCACAGGGAAAGAAAAAGTTTTGAAATTTGACATGAAAAGAAAAAACTTAAGCTTTTAGTTTCTGTTTTAGCAGGATAAGTAATATATATTATCACACACATACACACACAAAAATTCAAGTTTAACTTTTAAAGTTCAATTTACCAGGGATGAATTCTTTAACAGGAGTTACATAAACACACTGGATTGGCCTTACAAGACCACTTGTAGCCAAACAGTGATACTGCAACATCAAACTGGTCAGCCTTTACAGCAAGAGGCGCAGGAAGGTGCAGCAAGCAATGAAGCCTTAAAATTAAGTGTAAATATCCAGCATCAGAATTATACATCTTTCATCACTGTGCTTACACTGCACACTGTATAAAATGTGATCCTGTGACTGTTCTTCTCACGGCATTAGGTGTCTTGTTAAATGCCACTCGTAAAGCCCCATTAGTTCATTTCCCTCTTGCTTAATTAACAGCTGCCCCTGACCTTTCCAATAGAGAAGGGCATCTTTATCTTGAGTTTCAACATTACAAAACTAAGTATCAAAGCTGATTGATTACTGATCACTGGACTGAAGGAGAAAGGCTTTGGCACTTTGGAGGGGGTCAATGAAAAATGAGAGAGATAAAGAAGAAAGACGCAAGATATATAAAAAAAAATTTGTAAGTCTCTGTGTAAATCTTAGTAAAGCAAACATTTGGTATAACTTAAATTTATTTAACGCAAGTTCTACACATAATTAACAACTAGATTTGTTTCTATAAAACCCATTGATTCAGTAACAGAAATATTTAAATACACTGCCTTACACTCATCTGTTTTACTGCTACATGTGATTTGCTTTTGTAGTGTAAGCCACAGTGTGTAAGGGCATTTTCATCCAACAAATCCACATGATTGGGGAACATTGGTTGTACCCTTGGGTGCTCTTGGTCCTGTGAAATGGACTTGACTCCTCTGCCATTATAAAGCCATTATGATGTAGAAAAGCACCCATCAGACCTAATGAACAGCAGTAGATCATTAGATTACATATCCACTCCCATGCTGTACAGTCCCAGACAGAAGAGTTGAGAGTTTAGGTGGTTCAGTATTTGCAGCTTTCTTGGCCAAAGCACTTGCAATGATGGACATTCTGTTTCTTAAAGGGGTATTCCACCTATTTTATACCTTTAAATCCAGCTAAGTATTGAAGGAGGTCATAAAGATTTAACAAAACTTGATCAATGGAGTTTGTGTACATGGACATGAACTATCCATTACTTTTTGTGACAGTAAATATGACTACCAAACAGAGAATGTGTGTCTGTGTCATGAATCCCTCATGTGAAAACAATTTCATAAACACATGGTTTTCAAAACAGTCAGCAGGACATTCCCAACCTTAGCCAGAGGGCTTCAGTTTCCTAAACCTGACCACAGATGAGAGTCATGCACTTTGTAGCTCCATCCACCCTGACCTCCTCCTTTTCAATCTGGTGCGGTTCATAAATATACTGTGATATTCATTAAAAAAAAAAAAGTAGTCCAGAAATGTAAGACAGTCATGCGGAGCATCAAGACAATACTTAAAATTCCTGTCAATGTATATAAACTTTACAGATTAAAGGAAATGACCCTGATAACGTCAGCAAGGTTTTATAATATGATGCTTGAGACTTTACATACTGAACAGAGCCAATGGTCTAAGGGATATAGCACAAATACTTGTTCTAAGATGTAATGCATTGTGGGAAAATTAAGCATTTAATATTTTTTTACCTTGACCTAATCTGAGAAATAGTAAAAATGTCTAATTATTTGGATTTTTATTTTTCATTAAAGTCTTTCTCTTCCTTTTGCAAATCCCTCTAACTTGCAGGAACACTGTTGAATGTCTTTTTGAAGGTAAAAGACTTCTATTACTTTTTAGGTTTAGTGATTTATGATTCAGGTCACCTAACTTTATTCACCATTCTCTCACTAACTTTTTAACGAGATTTCTGCCACATTTCATGTTCTTCATCACTGCAGCATTTTTGCACATTTGTTGAGGTAATACCATGCTTTTACTTGAAATTAACCTCCTTATCACGTTGTTCCTGTTATTTTGTCCAGCTCCTGCATGCTCTTCCTCTCTCCCTCTCGCTCTCTCTGACCTTGAATAGCCCTCCCTCAACATAAGAACAAACAGTGATGTATGAAGCACACCGTGTCTCCATCATCCATACGAGTCGCCTTTAAAGCAGGACTCTGATCCCTATTCATTACGTCAAAGTGTGGAAGAGACGTTTCTATTACCAGACCAGATGTCCAAATCAGCCGTGTTGTTTCAGTGCTTACTGTGCCCAGCCTCCCCCGTCCCAGCGTTTATTTACGTAGGGGAGCTCTGGCGGCTGGGGGGGAGTCCTGGCTAATTGTGAGCAGCTGTAATATCACAGGGCCATCATTAAGAGGGCAACGGCTTTGCACACGGATTCATAATCCAGCCTGAAATGGAATAGCAGCGACATCCGCCAACCGCTACTGAATTACCAGATTGTTAGTGTGGCCTAATTTTTCCGCTTTGTTTATGAAAGAGCAAACCGCTCAACGTGATTAGCACCCACAACAGTGTGATATTTCTCCAGAGAGGTGGTCGTGGGCAGGGGGCAGGCCCAAACTGCACCATCAGAGGATGTTCTGTGCATAGAAGTTGTAATCCAGCCTCTAACAGGTGGTTGAAGACTGAATTTAGATCGGATGCTGTGTTAAGAGGCTGTTCTCTCTTTTATTTTGACATTTATTGTCTGAAAATCATTCAAAGCTGACCCCAAAACAATATATCTTGAGCTTAATAGTCAATTGGTTTGATAAATAAATCAAACTCAGTTGTGAAATTGTAAGACATGCAGAGTTGGTGATGTACTCTGCAGGAACATGGAGAGAATATAACCTGAAAACCCCCACCTTGGTCCACTCACTGGAATTCCAGCTGTTTATAGAACAAACCTGAAAATAGAATGATGAAATATAGACAAATAATGTCACAATAACCTTCAATTCATTTACTAATGCTGTTTACACGAGCATTGGCAGAGTGCTTTGGGTGCCCTTTTTGTCATATCTCCTTGTTGATATTTGAATTTGTCAGTGCATGTCAGGACTCCAAAATGTTTTCATAATCTGGTTTTATTATAAGCAACACCGGCCAATGTTGAAAAATGAAGTCAAAAAGACAACAACGCGACCACCGCGGCCATCCGCTCGGCAGACCGGACCGAAGTGGACCACACACAGTGTGTCAGTAAAGCTTTGCATAAAGGAGATATTAGAATACAAGCAAACTGCAAACAAGCCCCCTCCAGCCACTCAGCGTGCTTTCTGTGCGTGTTTCGCTTTTTATAAACAACACCGTCATTGCAATAGCGTGATTTGCAAACGCTTCTTTTCAATATAGGCTTTTTGGTATTGCATGCAGACAAAAACAAACTTTGTTTTGCAGACCGTTAGGATATTCACATCCTGTATTTCAAAGTGTGTTTTGTGAATGCTGTCTGTGTTTGTGTGTGAGAGGCCGAAAAAAAATGGAAAAGGAAAGCAATGACATAAAGGATTTCAATTCCGCATAAATATTTGGAGAGACCTATTTGAAGATATTTTGTAACTGATAAATAATTTAATAGGCCTACTCTGATGTTCTCCTTTTTAATTCATGAGAGTTTAATTTCTGGTTTTGTTTCCTCTTCATTACTTCTACTCTGACAATAACCCCTGAGTCAGGTTTATATTGAGGAGTCACCTTACTTTTCCAGTCATACTTAAGATATCCTCCTCTTGTCTGTTTATGCTAAAGGTTTATGCAGCCAGACAAACGGGGTTATTTCAAGAGGACCCTTCTCCATTTTCATGAGAGAGCATAATGCAGATTATCATCTCTATCAGCGTCCTGATCTCAAATCAGCCCCTCATTACCGGAGCTTAGCTAAGAAGACACAGCATCAATATTAGATGACAATGATGGGGAGAGGTGGAGGGCCGCTCATAAGCTTAAAGGCTCCCATCCTCCTCGCATCACATTGTTCATCGCAGGGCCCAGAGATCCACGCAACACGAGAAGGTATGAGTCATGACAGAGACGACCTGTGTGATCACGGTATAACAGGAACTAGATAGAAACTTTGATCACCTACAGTGTTTTCACACACAAACATGTTTGCATAACACCTGTGATTCAACCTGTAGAATGCTTGTGATTTTTTTTGCAAAACTTAGTCTAATAACAATATAAATGAAAAATCATTTTTATTTAATATATCTAAAAAATAATTACAACCACACAAGACAGTCACCATGATCATGTTATAAAAACCTCACATGTCTATTCTGGCAACTAATGCAAGGTTATAAAATGACAAAATAAAACAATTTAATAATTTTTAATTTTGAAATAAAGTCAAATAATAAAAGCCTAAATTGAACATGTGAGATCAACGGCCTGAATTTCGAGATCCTCTGTTTGACAGCACATCTGTCTGAGCTGTAAAGGAATGCCACACTTTTAAAAACTGGGGCACATTGTTACCAGGCAACAATTACAGCAAATTTTCCTGAATTTATATTTGGGTAAGTGGTACATCAACAAATGTTGTACCCTGGAAACAGGGTCAGATTTTGCTCTCTGTTTCATCTTAAACACTGGAGGAATGTCTTCACATTATTTGGAAAATATTAAAGAAGATGCCATTTGTGTGAGGAGTGTGGCCACCATAGCTGATAAAAATAACAGGAACAGCACCTACAAAAAAAAAAAAAAACAACCCTAAGATATCATCAATCAAACATCATAGACAGGAAATGTAACAAAACTACAAGTCCACAGCGGAGAGACTCAACCTAACAGAGTACCAGACGCCAGTTAGTAAACAAAAATCAGATCAAAAGAAATAAACAATAAAGGCCTTGTTTATCTGGGACATTTTTAATTTTTAAATGACCTTACTCATTAACTAATTAATACACCGAATTAACTTGTTAAAATGATTGACGATAGGTCTTTATGATAAATATATCAGATAACTTATTTCTTCTTAATGCTGCAACTTTTTTTTAGGTGGAAGTGCTTTGGTTACATGTGAAAGAGTTCACTAACATTAAGCATAATCAGATCCTCCCCCGTCATGCAGTCACACTAATGTTGTAGTGATTTATAAACATAAACCATAAACATTATCTTCTCCTAACATTAACAGAATAAATGGCATATTTAAGTACTTTTAATGGGAAATTATGGGACCAAAGTTGTCCTCATTTCTGCGTAACTTCTGCTTTTCTGTAGCTAATAGTTTTCTTTCTCCTCACAGCTCATCATCCGATAAAACCGCACTCTGTGCAGCCGCCACGCAGAGATCAGCCCTCTTTTACAGTTTAGTTTATCCCATCACAGAAAACATGCATGTCCGTCCTTCTGTATGTCCTTCTTCTGTTCTTGTCCATCAGCTGAAGGTCAGAGCATGACTGCTGTTTTTTTTTTTACATCAATACATAACTAGTCGCACCTCACTGCACACTGTGGAGTGGGGGATGATCTTTAGCATGACTTTGACATTATTTTGGACCTCTTCTCTCTCTTCTTTCATCTGCAGTTCACACGTTCCCGTCTGTCTCAGAATGAAACTACAAAGTGCTCCTGCTGGGTTCTCCAGAGGCAGATCAAGGTCAGGCCAGGAGTTGCAGGGGCAGTGGGACTGTACTCTCTGTGTGTGTATGTATATGTGTGTGTGTGTGTGTTTGTGTGTGTGTTGGGGCTATGGGAGGTAGACGGTGAGAGGGACGCCTCAGGACCCTGACGGCTCCGGTTGCCTGAGCCATGACCGCCAGGGGTGGAGGAGGCTAGCCGCAGATCGATCGCCGCGGAGCTGGATCCCTGCGATAGGGGGGCGATTGGATGCAGCGCGCTGGGACTGAATGACATAAGCCCAGACATCTAAGTGTCCCATTAGCAAGACAGCCGCCCATGTCCTGAAGCTTAACCCCCCATAACACCCCAACCCCCCTTCCCCATGCCGATGCTGGCATCTTACGGAAAACGGCTCAGGTGTTCCCCTCAATTGCTCCAGAACGAATGTAACACAGAGGGCAGCAGCTGACTCTGGGACAACTCTCTGCGTGTGGCACTTGTGAACCTCCATATGTAACCAAAGCAATTATATCTTTATGGCCTTCATAAATCAGCCGAGGAAGCAGCAACCCAGAGTGCTTATGTGTATATGTGTGTGTGTGTTTACATACGTGTGTATCTTCGTTATTTGTACGTTCGCATTTGTTTACAGTTAAACGGAGCAGGGGACACCCAGGCCACGTGCGCACTTTCTCCATATTCGACTTACGAGACAACACGCTGTGGTCAGATTGTTGCAGACGATTCCTAAACACATAAGAAATGATGACAAAACAACGAGGCCACACACAGAGAGGCTGCTGTGACACACTGCCTGCTGGGCTCAAACACAAGAGGCAGAGCCAGGCGGAACGAGGCTCTGGTGGAGGAAAGGCCTCACATTTTTTTTATTACTCCTCCACCCTCTGCAAATGAGCATATTTACATGTCCTCAAAAGTCCAACCAACTTTTTAGCATCCCTAATACACATCAATTTCACTTTAAGCAACCTACTGGAAACTTTCTAGAATAGTCTGTCAAAAACACAAAAGCTGTCTTTCTTAAAGACAATAGAAGATCTTATTGAACATTAAATGAGTCTAAGTAATGCTTTTTTTTTTAAAAAGTGAATTCCAGGTGGTCAAAAAGTTGCTAAAATATTATCTGAGTATTATCAGGTCATTTGCTTTTTATCAAAATGTGTTGCTTTTTAGGATGAGCCCTTTTGATGAGTTTAAGAGCTATTTAATCTCTTGACAGCATCTTATAATCAATTTACATAATTTATGTCTTTGCCAATTGCCTTTTCAGTTCCTTTAATTTATTATTATTCATATTATTGTTATTCAATTGGTTTTGTTTTCAATATAATTCATTTTTAAAGCTTTTCTGAAAAGGTGCAACACTGAACATGAGCAAATTTAAGTGTCAGGGTGTCCCAGGGTGAAATATGCTGTAGGGGCCACTATTGACCTCCACCCACCACACTGAGTAGATTGTCACCTCCAAGTTCCCATTTAGTAGAATACAAACAGCAGACACACATTCCATGTTCATTATAAACTCAGACACACACAGATCAAACAGCACTGCTTCTCTGTAGGAATATTACAGGTTTTACGTGTCAGTTTATGACGTGTTTTGATTGAAAACAGCTAAATTTGGAAAAACAAACTATGAAAGCAGAGTTTAATCTAAAAGAAGATAATAATTAGCATTTAATATATAATGTGTGTTAGATAAGTAAAAATTTTGTGTACAGACAGTTGTTTCATATTCTTGTAGAGTCTGAGGGGCTCACTTTTACCTACAGATCCCTACCTTATAAATGTTGTATAGACACACTGAATTGCATTAAAGGTATCTATTTTTAAAATTGTAGCATGGAAAAAAAGCATGGCAGCTTTTTTTAAACTTATTTGTCTTTCCTTTTTTTTTTAGCTTAGAGACAGAAAGATAAATAGTGTCCTCCTTAGTTTATATTATTTGTTTTCTCTACAACAGGACCCTTTACCCTTGTAGTTTTACTCTTGAACTGCAACTTATTAATTACCAAAACAACATACAACGACTACCTGGGTCCTCAAGGATGCCTGGGGTCCAGGATCTCAGGACACTTGGTTGCTTTACTCAGTAGTCAATCCAGGTTGCTGATGAACCTTTATATAACTATAATAGTTATAATCTAGTTGCAGCTTGAGCCATTTTTCTTTAACTTTTTGCTCTATGGTATTGGTGATTCATACAGTAAGTGGTGACATAAAAGAACACCACACTCATCCTGCTACATGATTATGTCAGTGAAAAATAATGCATGCGTTCAGCCACAGACTTATTGGACTCTTTGTGTTAACAGAGATGTGAGTTACACAAATGATGGAGTGGAGAATGAATCAGAACAGGAAATGCTCTTTTGCTAAGCCCTGCGTGTGGCCAAGAGAGACGGCCATAAACAAAGCTCCTCTTTGTGACTCCTCTTCACTCTCTAGTGCTCTCTCTCTCTCTCTCTCTCTCTCTCTCTCTCACACACACATTCACACACACACACACACACGCGCACGAACACAAACATCTAAAACCCAACAGCTGGTCCGATTCTCAGAAGTCCTTCACTAATCTTAAAAATTAAAAAAAATCTGTTAATATTTTTTCATAGTCTCATCAAAAATGTCACACTGTAGTCACACTGACGGGGAAACACATGTCTAGACAGAAACGTGGGACATTTGAGGGAACAAAGAGACAATAAATATTGTCTGTATCTGAATTATGTAAATAATAAATACACCTAGGAGCACGAACCCCAGACCTCCAAGCAACTGCAAATACCAAAATAGTCTCAGAGAGCTCTGATCTTGGGAGCAGATGTTCAGGAAGTTACTCTTTTAGTCTTTTGGAGGTCCACAGATGACTCTTTGGATGAATGCTTTTTGGAAGGCTGCCATGCGTACAGTAGGCTAGTGCTTACTGAATGAAAAAAGATATAAATTTATTTTGGATGAGCTAGTTCTGTGTCTGTCCAAATGTCCGGAAGCACAAACACAAACCTCAAAAATGACAGAGAGAATGACATGTGAATCATACAGTTATAAAAACAAATCTGATTAAAAAAACGAAATAAAAAAACATCCTGTTACCCCAGTGGATAATAAGCAAAAGAATGTTTAGAGAAAAAAGCAGCAAATAAACTTAATTTTGCATGGAAAAGGTCATTTCCTACATTTGTTGTCAAAATTTAACTATTTTTGAGTGAATCACATTTTGCTATTCAGACAATAAAAAATTAAACAAGTCCCAAGTTGTAGTGTTGACGCTCCTCAAAATCAAAAGCAGGAGGAAGACAGAAAGCTGGGGGACAAAGACACAACACTGTCTTGCTGCTCCTCGGCCCTAATGCCTTCTCCCTCTCACTCACTGTAATTGCAATGCAATGATGTCAGCATGACAGGTGAGACTGAGTGCGAGACATCGTTGAATAAGCAGCCGCCACAGTATCAAGAGCACAAAAACGTATCTGAGACACTCTATGGGGTGTCAATTTAATCATGCTTAAACCAGGTATCACCTTCCTCCATGATTCCACCATTGACAAAGAATCCAGCATACCGCGTTGCACTAAGCAGAGCTACAGGCTCCTGTTTGATACGTATCTGTGACTTGCACACTCACATACACACATGCAACACTTGCCAGCAAGTGTTTGATGAACGGCGACATGGAGGCTGTGGCCAAGTTATACGTCACTCTGAACAAACAAGTAAAATTAATATATATTCATATATTATTAATCAAATAGGTTAAAAATGATGGAAAAATCCAGGATTAGAACATAAAAATGAGTTAATGCAAAGTACAAAGTAACTGCTATGACTCATGGAAGTAATCCCAGACACTCTGTGCTCCGCCTGCCTACCTGTAAAGTCAAACTGAGTCACAGTACAGACAATCCCCCGCCCCACATACACACCCTTCCACCCGTCACTGGCCCCCGGCCCCCATAGACAGTCTGCGGGCAAACAAGAAATAATTCATACGGCTTCCCACACAGGAGTGGGTGTCCTGTATCAGCCTGTGCGCTCTGCTGCCTGTCTGTTATCGCCTGCAATTGAGGTAATCCACGGGACTATTATACTGCAGCTTATTGTACAGGAGAATATGGCTGCCTGCTGCACCACCACAACGCCCCCACCACCTCACTTCATCACAGCTGAATCATGCCTCTGGAAAGGTGACACCCACCAGACAGACAAACTCTCAGCCCACATTTGCACATGTACAGTATATGTGTGTACTTAGCTGTACAGTATAGGTGTAGCTGTATGAAGAGTTGTGTTACAGTAGTGTGACAAAGACACACATGATAAGACTGTATCCTCCAAATGACTGCCTGTGTCTGTGTAAGAAGTATTTTATTGTTGGAACTTGTTAAGTTGAGCAATTTTAATTTACTGTGGGCAGGTTAGTGTATCTTTAATATGTATGATTTACAATAAGTCAATCATTTGTTTTTATACAGTACTGATCTTGATCTTTCAAGTAACTATTTAATATAGTTGCCACATATGTATTATTGAGCAGCAAAACCAAGAATTCCAAATAAAAAAGAAGTGAAGAAGAGAAGAAAATGTTGCAAAAATAAAAAAAAAATTCAATAAGAGTACAAGTACCTGAAAATTGTACTTTGGTGCAATATGTAATACACTGAGCGGCAAAGTTCAATTTAGTATGCAGGTGATACACCACTTAACTTCTGTGGAAAACAGATCTGCCTAAATACCAAGTATTCAAGCATCAAAAGTAATATTTAGGCAGCAGGACTTTCACTTTTAGAGTGATTCATTACTATTTTTGAACTATGTGTGTGTGTGTGTGTTTTTCTAATTTACACCTCATTGAGTGACTTCATCTATGACAATTAATCATATGTTATCAAATGATCATGTGTGAATGTAAAAATTATGAGCTGTAATAACAATTGTCAAATAAATGTGGTGAAATAAAGAGTGCTATAGGTACATCTGAAATTTAAAGCTGAATGAAACAAAATAATTAACAGTTTAAAAGTAAATTGTAGTAACCATATTTTTTCATATTTATTCAGCACTTGAGTTTGTTAACTTCAGTTGGTTTCTTAACTGTACATTTCCTGTAACTAAATACAGAAGAGTTAACTGACTACATTCATGGACAGACCGAATGTGCAAGCACCTTGATGCCAGTCTACAAAATATCTGTACTTTGCAAACAGTATGATCAAATTTGAAGAAAAAAGGCCCACGAGAAAAAAGAAAAAAAGTCAAATGTTAATACTGCACAATAAAAAAGTATTTGCAGGTTTAATAATTTAACAGACTAAGTTGCAAACTCCCACAAAAATCCATGCTCTCACAGCCTCTCATGTTGCCACGGGGCCAAAGAGTGCATTGTACAGGGAATTGTCAACATTCCCATGATGAGCCTGCATGCCCTGTGGTCCATGGAGGTGTCGAGATGAGGTGGGGACCAAAATTGATTGTAAATGCTGAATTATTCAACCGAGCCCTCCGCCATTTGAGTGAGTTTCTTCGGTTACGTTGAGAAGAGCTTTTATAGCAAAACAGGAGAAGATTATCTTCCACAGGCCCCTGTGGAGGCCCTGAACGCCTCTCATTAACGAGACAAAGCATCTACAGGCCAGACACACAGATACCGACACACTGACACAAATTTACACACACACACAAGTGGCAAATTTCTGACGCACACACACTCTCACATATGTGTGCAGACATGCATGCCAAAAGTGCTGCTGCTGACATTGATATCTCATGGGTGTACACACACTGGCCATCTTCCAAAGCATACAGACCCGCTGCTCAGAAATAAAAAAAAAAAAAAAAAAAAAAAAGGGTTGTTAAAATAAATGAGTGGGAAACAGCTAAATTATCTCATTTTTGAGTTCTTTTTAAGCATTACGAGTCTCTCAACACTAATCCCTTAAAATACATAAAATGCTTATCAAAGCGCTGCTTCTCTGATGTGTTCCATTCATTCGAGTGTAACTGAGAAGCCCTCTGCTTACTTGAACGCAAAAAGAAAAGGAAAAAAAAAATCAAAGAACAAAAAATAAAAATTAAAAAAAAGAGCCAGCGAGAGATGCAGGCTAATCCTTGGCCTTAAGCTGTTAAAATATCCTCGAAAAATGTACTTGTAATGTCTCTATTTACATATTTACAAGATTCCCAGAGTGCTCTTTGAATCTTTATTCATAAAAAGACATAAAAAGAGATATCATGAACCCAACCTGTCAGTTCAAGGGCAACATTTGTTCTTATTTAAATATCATTTCATTCTGCCCTCAATCACAGCACGCGCTTCATTATAAATAAAATGAGCAGGAGCTCAATAAAAGTAATTAAATGTAAATGCTTCGGGTTTACAGTGTTGTGGACCTGTTAATACAATTCAGCCTGACTCCAATTACAGGAAATCCCAATGACCTCATGGCTCAGAATAAATCTTTCTGATCACATTAAACAGGGGAGCGAGTGAGGCGTTCAGGGGGGGCTGTAATGTACTCAGCATGAACTAAATGAGAGGGCTCAGGATGCCAGAGATATGACTGCACAACTGCGGGAAACTCTAGCTTGGCATTGCAGGCCTTTTGGCCCTGCACCATCATTAAATGACTCGCTGAAATTTTAATTCTCTGATCACATTAAGTGCTTTGGGAAGACAACACACTCCGCGGCGCACATCTCAGTGGTGTCATCTCTTAGTGGACAGGGATATGAAGGTCCCTCAGTATTGGGATGCTCGTGTTTTTTTCAGCGCTGGTGTCTTATGAAGGATTAAGTTACACCTTTGCTTAAGATGACAGGTGTGTGTGACAGCTCATTTCACCACCTGGACATCCTCACTGTCCCACTCATCACTTAGCAGCATTAAATCAAACAGGTGACATGTCACCACAGGGAGCTGCACACGAGTGTATCGCTATACTTCTAAGGGCTGTCATTAGATTTGTTCCTCAACCTGAGCCCTGGATCACACTCTCAATCTGCACGCAATGAAGAGCCTTAAACTTTCCCCTTGTTCTAACCTTACATCTGTTTCTTATAGTGTATAAAATAACAAATTGCTTTACCTGTTTTCATCGCTGAAAGGAATGATCCTCATGTGAGAAGAGGAGTCATCTATCACTAAAACTGACATTTTGTTGTTGTTTAATTTAACATTTTTTCTCTATTTGCTTTCAAATCATGCATGTATATGCACACACACATTTGCTAAGATGTTGTGAGGATATAAAGACCCACAAAACTGCCTGAAACATTTTTCATAAAATATTTGTGACAAATTGATTGCGGTACTTATCAAACTGATCAAACAGCACATTTTGAACAAGAAAATCAAATAGCTCTTTTTATTTGCACTAGTTTTTCAATACATCAGGTCCAGGTCATGCTGATACACAGCCCTTTAAAACATCCACCCTGACCTCATCAGTAATTACAGGTCATGCATTATGGAAATTGGTTTTGTGTTGTTTGACAGGGTCAATTTTCTGTCAATATTTTTGATGTTTTATCACTCAAGGTCCTGCTGTAGTTCCCTTCATGTGTGCACATCGTCAAAGAAGGCTGAATTCACTTCTACGGACTAGTTTAATAAAAAACCGAAGGTAAACTCTTCATTGTCCACATATTCTGAAGACAACAAATGATGCCTGGCAACGGCTGCCAAATCAAACATAAACAAAGGAGAGACCTCTTTACCCTCTGGCAACCCGATGAAAGCGAGACCCACTGAGGCCTGAAGTTTTGGATACTTCGTTTGTAGGAAGAGTTTTTTTCTCGACCTAATTGATACTAGTTTTATCCTGTTTCAACCCTCTGGGAAGCCAAAGGTGATGTTTTCATAAGAGGATCATATAAATAAGAGCTACACAAGGAGAGGACCCCTACCAGCAGAGCATCATGGGAAGGGGCTACAGGCAAAGCCCACACAAGACGCTGATCATGACACCAAAAGGTTAAACATGGACATCATGCTTGTGCTAGAGCTCTCTCTGACCCTCTGACTGCAGTTTGATTAGAGAAAGTATGTTTTGGAAATGTGCCCTTCTGGTTAAAATGATAACAGTGTCACAGACTTTGAGGGAAATGAAATGAGTGATACGATCTGTAACAGAGATTATGTGTTAGGGACTTCATAATATGAGTAAAGAATACTTTCCTCCATGAAAACGGATGACTTGATGTGGATGCTGTGGGAGATGTTGTATGTTGGTGCAAATGCTGAACAGCTGAAGACAATATTGAATAATAAAGTGCATGCATGATGTAAAAGGTCTAAAAGTGCAAAATTAATTTCCTTTTTGCAGGACTTCTAACTTCTAACATAATTCGTCAATTGTTATTTGCATTGATTTAATACTACATGGTAAAATAATAAGCAGGATTAAATTGTGGATTGTGTATAGATATGTACATGACCAACAATTATCACTAAAAATAAAAATCTCAACCTGAAAATGGTATCACAGGTACAATCAAGGGACCATCAAAGTCAGTTGATGGAAATCTGTCCAACATTTTCTTAGACAATCTATCACAGACCACAGTGGCAGGTTAAACAAAAAACCCCCAGCATTTTAGAAATCAGACATTTTTTTTTGCAGCATAGCAGCTCCATTTACAACACTGCAAAATTGCAAAGAGAATAACAAAAAGAAGATATATGGTACATATAGCAATAAAGTTACGATAAAAAAGAAGACACTGTGAAGATCAATGTGTTCCATGTACAATGAAAAACTGTGTTCAAAGTTACAATATAATTTTCAGAGTTCATTTAGCTGTACCTACAGCTGCAGATACTTTCGGAAAGAGTTCTTTAGGTTGTTTTTGTAAAAGGTGACAGAAATCTGAAGCTAAAGCTTGCAGTGCTTTTGACCTCTCAGTGGTATTATCTGATTACACTGCTGGCAGCCAAACAATACTACACCACAGAGGAGCCAGGACAGGAGCTAGACATACTGTACACACATTCACTAAGCTCAGATGGCGAATGTCTTTCTGCTCGGTGAAATGCAGCATGTGCAAAGGAACACACAAACCAAAAAAGCCTGTTCTGAACTGAATTAGGTATGAAAATGTTAACTTAAGGAAGTTAAAGTATGCGTTTTTGAGGCTGCAAATAAAAACATGCATAGTTGATTCATATTTTTTTTTAAGAATGAGAATAGTTTATTGGGCCATAGCCATATGATAAAGGAGAAATAAGTAGAACACCCAACTTCTGGCTTTTATTTTGTGTGTCTCTCACCAAGCTGCTATGAAGGTCAAATGGTTATATAATATTGCTTTAAACAGATTCTCCCTCATAGTTAACAAAACTGCAACCAAAACACTTAAAAACTTTTTTCCCTTTGTACTAATGACCATATTCCAATAACCAAATTTGATAAGTTGTAAAAAAGGTGTAAAACAGGAAGTGAAGCAGTTGGTGCCTTTTTCATTCAAACATATAGTGTGACTGTATGATTTCATAAGTGTTCTCATCCCAGGTCATCAAATATTGACACTGATTTGTCAAAAAACACTCAGACATCTCAATCAGTCGCACAACTGTGTGCAACCGAGAAAACCTTCCTGCCAGAAAGCCTTTTTGTGCTTTAGCTGAAGTATGATTAGGTTTAGAAAATCATTTTATGATCATTTTATGTGTAACCTTTGGCTTTGCATAAGTCTCCAAACTACTATGTACAACTACTTCCTCAGTATACCTAATCTGCGCTTCCGTGTTGCTTTTTTTACCATGTCTGCTTGAGAATTTGCTCTGGGTCTCTGATATTAAAGCAGATGAGTTTACATGTGAGTTAGCCGAAAGCTGGTGTGCCTCATACTGAAGCTAGCTTTAGTGTTTGGAAGTAAAGGGATGTGACAAACTTAAATATTTGCTCACCTGGAAATAAGTTTGAGCTAAAATACCAAGAATCCTGTATTCGTGATAAATATGGCAGCTGGTGACGTTACTGCCTATAATTGGCAATTTAATTTCCAGCTGTTTAACATGCTAGTTTTTGGCTCCTACCTGTCATGATAGTAGTCTCGGAGGCGGAACTAATGACCGCGGCACTAATTTCCGCCCGAAATTAATTAAGCAAACTTCGGCAAATGAAGCGCCAAGGACGTAAGAAAAGCGGACGAGCTTCAGCTCTACTAAGCTATATAACGTTACATGTAGGCAGATGAAACGTAGAAGAGAGAAAACATGAAGAAAAACATGTGAAAGACGATTTAGTCTTTCTTAAGCAATACGCAGCCTTTGAGGTATGTTTTGGTTGAAGTTTATTTTTTATACAATAAAAAGTGCACTAATTCCTTGAGTTTAATATTAAAGTTGTGACTGACTTTGATATATTTTAAGATTATAATTTTACATGCTATGTTGTGAAAATTGTGTTTAAGTGCAAAACTTTTTTTCTGTTTAATTAATTACTTAGAGACAAGTAACAAGTTTTGTTGTTAAATGGCTATGCTATCTTGTTGTATATAGATGTCCTGACTGTTGTATGACTGTATGGGGCAGCAAGTGTAAACACAAGACATAGTCATGTTCATGTGTTTAATCATGTTTAATCATACATGCATTTGATTTCTTAATTTCTATACTATTTTCTCTCTGTAATCCAGTTCTCATGGGTTGCTTTGGATGGATTAAACACAGTTTTTTAATCATGACCCTGTGCCTCATGCCTATCCTTGGAGGTGGTACAGGTAATTTCACTTTTAATATCCATTTTAGTTGTACATATTGTGAAATCTATGCTTTCAGATGTTAAATGTATCAAAAGGGAAACATTATCCTAAATTTGTTTTTACTTTTCCTCCTTTAATTACATAGACCTCTTATTTTTTTATTATATAATTGTAAAATATTGTTGGAAGAGTTTTGAAATGTTGAGTCAAGGAGGAAACAGACCTGAAATGATTGCTTTTCTTAGAATATAAATGTTTTTGTATCATGGTTATTTTTGGCTATATGTAAATTAGTGGATAATACTTTAACCACATTGTAATTTACCATGAAACATGACCTGTCATAACAGAAATAAGGAGATGTCAGTTTTCTGTCATTATGCATATCCAGAATGAGCTAATCGTCACAGATCTGGCAGCTGTATAGAGCCAGTGAGTTTAATCTGACCGCAATGACATGTTTGATTGGTCAAAGCTGGGGTGGGCGGGTGCCAGCGGTTGGTGTGTGAGGAGGGTGGCCTTCTCCTGTGGCAGTGGAGAACAAACATAAATCTTCTTTAACAATCTATTTTCCATCATACTTATTCACAGGGGACATCTCAAAGTGGTCTTTACCCTTTCTGTCAATGGCTGCCCTCATCCATCAATTTCATAGAGAATTATACCCCAGATCGATGTAGTTCACGACCGCTGAGCATTTGTCGAGAGGTGGTGGAGGTGGTGGAGGGGAGGAGGAGGAGGAGGGGGCTGTATGACCTGGCGTATGCGTCGCTGCATGTTCTCAGAGGTCTGATAGCTACTTTTGGTTGGCAACCCACTGATGCCTAGATAATTCAAAACCATGCAGCATAAACAAAACAGTGTTTTTCCTCACCATTAAACTCTTATTTTCTTGCTGTTGACAATGAGAACCAATGCAAAGAGAGAGGTCGGGCATACGCGGAAAGACTCACAAATAAATGGGGATGATTGAATGAATGAATGGAGCCATTCTTATGAAAATGTTTTCATTTCACCCTGATCCCATGTGTGCAGGAATTCATTTTTAATTAGATTAAAACACTCTGGTTGCTATTATTCCACAATGAGCAAAATAAAACCCGCCATGAAATGGATCACTGAAATTATACATACTCACTGCAGCCCATACACCAGCCGACAGAGGCCACATCACACAAGGCTTTTAGTTTGGCAAATGGCATATTTGTTCTTATCATTAAAACAAAAGATCAGAAAAAAAAACATACACATCCATGCCCTTGAGTGCATGGCATAGCTCTGCACAGCCTCTTAAACTTCAGTCATGTCCTTGTTATCTGCTGTTGTCAAAAGCTATTATTCAAAAAAATAGAAGTTCAATTTAAGGAGAAGGACACACTAATAATGGGTGTGAGGGACAAGGCCCCATCTAGCCATTATGGAATATGTAGCAATACCATTACACACCCCTCTGACAAAGATATTCAGGCTGGATAATGGAGCTATGAAGAGCTGCAGCACAATGCATAATTGCTCCTTCTGAAACATTGATGAATTAAATTAGGGGGTGGTGGGATCAAATTCATAAATCAAATTACAGTACCTTTGCTTCTGCATGCTTAAACAGTTGAGGACTCTTTAAATGTCGCTTTTAAATTGCAGGGGGGCTAAAGTAAATGAAGTAGGCATAATTATGTGTATCTTCTCACTCCACCATTGTCTTCAATGAATTTTTTACAAAGGCGACCATTAGCTACAAACTAATACCAGTTAAGCCCAAGCAAAACTGAATTATTAAATCTGTCAGCCAATATCCTATTACGGCCTACTTATGAATAGTTGATTTTATTTTGTATAATTGACAAGGCTTATCGTACAGTGACGCTTTCTGTGGCAGCTTGTGTTTTGAGATGCAGCGATATGTGTAGGCCTGCGGTACAAAAGGTTGACTCCCATCAGGTTCATTTAATGCGGTTGGTTGGTTTCCTTACAGGTAGGATCTTATGACCTGTCATAACGGCCTCATAGTGCGATGGAATATCAGACAGCATGACATGCTCATATGCTCGCTGACAAAGGCTGAATGCATAAAAGACTGTAATATCACCATCTACAGAGGCAGAGCTTGGATGTTAAAAATAAATCGGTCTTGTAATGTAGACTGACAGATTTACTTTTTGCAGAAAATAGCTTAACTGTAAAGGAAAAATGTAAAAATTCAAGTAAATAAGTACACACAAATATGTAGCCCTATTTACTTTCTTACATCTCTCTTATGCAAATCCCTCTCCTACACACACACACACACACACACACACACACACACACACACACACTTAAGACATTAAGTCCTCAACCTGCACTGGGCTTGTGAGGGATATTGGCATGTACACGAGATTGATGAAAATTACTTCTAGAGCATTTATTTCTTCTAATACCACTGAAAGAAGAGTGTGCACTCAGGAGATATTTGATCTGAATTAGGGAAACTGATGAAGCAATTGATTAATTGGAATTTAAGCCATCAGTCACCGGAGCCATCAGCAGCATCATTTACATTCCAAACAATCAGCTGATGGCCCAATAGGACACTGAGTATTAATACGCAGGAGTCAATGCGATACTGCCACGTCGCCACCAACCCCTATTGACAAGCACAATGACACTTTTAATCCCCACTTGATCAAATTGCATATATTTTGGGATTTCCTAACCAATTCAATATATCTTATGAATTTTTAATCTGGTAGGAGGAGCGGGGGGTTAAGCAGTAGAGATTTATCTTTTTTTTCCCCTTAAGGTGAAACACACTGAAGACAGGAGGTGAAGACAAGATCCATCATTAATTGTTGATAACTGTTGTTATCCCTCATCTTTTGTTTCATTGTTGCAATATATATTGTGACATGTTCTTATTCATACGTTGTATGCCACACACACACACGCAGATCTGTGTAGTTTTTAAATGCATCACAGCTCTGCTAGATGAGCTCAGGTGACACTTTCATTGACTCCACTCAAACACTTTGTATGAATTCAAATTTTTTAGACTAGATGTTATCCAAAATAAATAAATAAATAAACTTTTCTTACAACTAATAATTAGATTGCACTGATCATCACTTTTGGCTATTTTATTCATCCCTTAAAGTGGTTATTGTTTTGTTTTCAACTATCTATTTAGATAGTTTCTAGGTAACTTTTTAGATTTCTCAACACACTGTTCAGTCCATATTACCACATGCACTCAGACAGCAATTTTATGTTGCCACTCTATGACGTCTTTAGCAAGCAATTTAACCCAGTAAGTATTTGATGCAGTGACAGTGACATAGAGGTTAGACTTGTTAATTTTGACAACCATGCTAACAAGCTGAAAATGTTCCCAATATAACATTATCGTACTGTAAATACACATAAACAGCTGTGGAAACTAATGCTTCCCAGGGTGAGCTGCAACATAATAACTGACAACAGAGTCATGTAACAGGAAATTCTTTGCATAAAAATAGAGACTCTTTTAAAAAACAAGCAAAAAAAAATTGAAATAAACAGTACCAAAAACACATCAGTGTGTGCTGTGAGTCAGACTATGAGCCATGATGCTGCGACTCATTAAAGGACATGCATAACCTTTAGCTCAGTTTCAACAGACTACAAATAGTTTTTGTTCTCATGCTCTGGCACAAATTCACAGACGCAAACATGAATTACATGCCGGGGCTATATGATTCACAGAAGGCGCTGATTGTTCTTTCAAAGTGCCCATTACAGAGGCCTATCATTGGAGCATCAAGCCCTCCTTCCCATTGACAGTGCTGACGTTTTCCCACTTGGCCTGAGCCCCCTACTGACAGCAACGCCAGTAATGCTCCCTCCCTCCTTCCGTCTCTCTCTCACAATGTTAGATTTTGCTGAAGAAGTTAGTCATTAGTTGAAACAGCAGAGTGTTGTAATGAAATCTGCAGGCCACATCAATAGTGTTTACTGTTGCCAGTTTGCTTTGCTCCATGCTTTTTTAATTTATTTGTTTGGTGTGCAAGCAGTACAGCATCACTGTAATGATGTTTGCCCCCGCTGACGTGTGAGTATAAGTGACTAAACCTCATGCAATATCTGCCTCTATGTGGATCACGTATCTGTAACATTTAATAAGCTGCTTATCATGTAGGTCAATCAACACCTCATCAGATCACACTAATGGATCATTCTCAATAAAAGCACCTTCCTCTAGTTGGTTAGCCACATCACTGGCTGACTCTGAAAATCTCTGTTCCAACAGGGTTCCCCCTCTCCAGCCTAAAGCTCTAATTAAGTAGCCAGGGCGCTAAGTTACAGGGAAACAACCACAGGAGACAGGCGGCACTCCTGCAGCAGCGGCAGCAGCAGGCCCACTCGCTGCGATCGTTTCCTCAGACGGGTGTCAAAACACCCCCAGTCTGCCTCCCATCAAGTCTCCTGCACAGAAATAGGAAGTGAGCCTTTGAAAGGCAAGATTAAAGTTTTCTGGAAGGACTGCTGGCAGCTGCACATGCCCTAAAGATAAACTTTATCCGGCTGCATGTGCAAAACTTCGCTGGAGCCATTTGTCATCTTCGAAAGTAATACATTTCCAAGTGGCTTGGATTTTAGACAAGAACATGAAACTGGCCACCGCAATGTGGTCTGCTAGTGGTCCACTGTTTTGATGCAGAATGAGGAATCTAAAGTGCAAAAAAAAAAAAAACCTGCACTTGCACACATATGCAATGTGTTTCTTAATTTGTTGAAGTTTTCCATCTCATCAGTTCCACTGTTTTACAAATTGTTCAAAAGCTCTTTATCTGCTTTATGAAAGAAGATTTTCATATTCTAGACTTCTCTTAATGTTATCTGGCTTGTTCATGTGTGTTCCAGGTTAGATTCACCAAACTCTCTTATCTGAAAAATTCTGATTTCAGCTAAAGACATGACATTGTAAACTGTACATGGTTTTGGTTGAAGAGATTTAATCCCTTGCCAAATTGATTTTCCCCATATTGCAGGATTGTACTGTCTGTTCTGTTCTTTCTTGGACAAATTTTATCCTCTAAATATTGAATTTTTCCTGTTTGAAAACAGTAGATCAAACAAATATAGCAGTATATGAGTATTAGTAGACTCCAAACAATATTAAGTTGCTGATAATGTCGTCAGAGCATCATTGCACTGTAAAAAAATCAGTTTAATGTGAGTTCAAGAAAAATGCCTGATTAGGCAAAGCAGTGCATTACTTAGAAAGGAGACATTGGATGTGACAGTCAGGGACGGATGCAGATGTTGTACAACTGGTGTTATAGAACAGCAACAGTAGTCAACAGCAAAGGCTGTTCCCCTGAAAGTGACCTGTGTTAAGACCCTGAGGCAGCTGTTTGGGAGGGGAGCTTAAGTTGCTATTCCATCATGCAAATAAAACATTAAGGACACACACACTCACACACGCACATCTCAAAACTCCTAGTAAGTTGGTAAGACAATATGATGACGACTTTTTCTTATATTTTCGTAAAGATATTTTGGTTTTTGTATTTAAACTCCAAATTCATTCTGATTAAGTCATTGTATTTCTCAACTCAAACAAGTGTTTTGTTTTTTTTTTCCCTTTGTGGCCCATGATAAACTATCTTTATATTATTGTAATGTACTGTACAATAGGTCTGGACCATTGATATTTATTGTGTTTGCGTGTTAAGACTTCAAGAGAAGAAAATTCAAAATGAGAAAATATTAATTAATGCCTCAAATCCTCCCAAACTACTCATATGACACACTTTTTTTTGCAACAGTGGTTTTTGCACGAGGCTCATAGTCTCTGTGTGTATGTGCATAGTTTCAATATACTGTATGTTTCTAAATGAGCAGTCACGAGAAATTGCTATTCATACCCACTTAACCCTTCTGAGCACACACAGACGCACAAACACAAACGGACAGACAGAGAGCATGCACATACACACCCCTCGTCAATTCAAGCCCTTATGCCAGCTGGCCATCTGGTCAGAACATGATCATCATATGCAATCTGCCCACCCAGGCTGGCACTGATTCACCAGACCAACACTCCAATTACCCTCATCATGCCAACAGTACAGCAGAAAACTAAACAGCGCGCACACACTTCACAATGGGACCCACCTGTGCAGGGGTGGAGCGCTTGCCAGACAGACTTGCAAAGAATCAGTGTGTCATAGAAATTAAAATCCTCGGCTCTACAATTAGATACATTTACAAACATAGCACAAGACTTGATTAGCCTTTATACTGAGAGGAGGAAAACGCTGATTATATGTTGCAAGCTTGGATTCATCTCACTCCGAATCATCTGCCTACATCATCACAATTGATTAGGTTTATAAGGTCGTGACCTTTAAATGATCAATAAGCAAACACGGTCAATACCCTGTCCATCCAGGTTGCATATACTGTTGATGATGCAAATATGAAGGAAGAGACAGAACATTCCTTGAAACCCATACATTTTTTTGTGAAGTTTTGTTGTGAAGTTAAAAGCAGAAGTTTCTAAATGATTGATTTTGCCTCATCGGTGAAACCTGACCACTGTGTCTGTGGCCCCTATCAGCTGGTAAGCCTACTGGCTCAACACTGATCTATCTCTCAGCCCATCTCCCTTTTCTTAATTTTAATTTTCCCATTCCTAACCCCTGCTAATTCATCCCCTCTGCTGTATGATCCATGGACCAGAGGCCTCTGCAGCGCAGAGTGCCAGGAAGGGTCACTGTTAATTATATCCATTTAATACCCACTTATGTCTGCAGCGACGTCTTCCTCCCGGGGTCATGCAGACTTCGCCCTGCACTTTATCCAATAATCTCACAGAATATAGGCTCGGATATTCCAAAAGATCAATGTCATTAACAAGGAGGCACAGAACGCATTTGATTATGGATGTAATTAGTACAGGCTTGAGGGGACTTGCTCCTATACACAAAGAGGCAAAATCCATTTAGTATCAAAATTGCCTTAAAAATGGACACCACTTTGAGATCATTTTTGCAACTGATGACCACCGTAATGCCATTAGTATCACTAATGATGGAGAATTAGGGCTCATATACATAATACTCATGTCTAACTTTGACAGATAGAGAAGAGCATTAAGTGTGGCTGAAAGCAAGTTCCAAGTTGTGGTGAGAGGGTTCAATTTACCGTCGCCAGTCGCTAATGTTGGATAAGGTGCTCGTCTGTTCTTTGCCAATTTACCTGTGGAAAAAAAGGCAGTCCTATTGGGCAAGTGTCTCTGAGGACCTGTGAAAGGTGACACTGTGGATGCTGCATTAAGAGGATGAGCTTTTAATAATTCTGTCACAGGGCTGGGGAATATCTGGCCGGGATCACTTTACAGCCCAGCTGAACTGAACATCCAGCCATCTCTCCAATGAGAGGCCAGCCTCATTAAAACTCCGTCCCCTGCTGACTTTATCTCTGCGTCATCAGATCGCTCTTCCCTCCTCCATTTCTTTCTTTCTTTATTTGTCTCCAGCATGGTCTCAGTCAGCTTTTTGACATCACAGACACACCTAGAGGCGTTGCTGTCCATCAGCGATGCACTGGTGTCAAGCAACTAGGTCAGCCACGTCTCAAGTGAACAATAACTTAGTGGTATTATACAATTTAGAAGTCTTCAAAATCAGTTTGAATTGCCAATCATGCAACAGTGAGCCTTTGAAATATCTGCTGCAGATGTCAAGATAAAAATTCAAGTTACTTTCAGGCACAATAAGCGCAGCAGTTTTCTCCTAATGTATGTGGAGAAGCGACACATACCTCTTTACTGAGAACAGTCTTGGCCTCTAGTGGAAACCTGTTGCGAGAGATGTGAAAGGGAACAGACAAAATGACAGGACTGAGGAGAGTTTCTGTGGCTTGTATTGGATTGCATTGCCCTGAAACTCAAGCCTGTGTGGTAACAGGGTACAGCCACTTAAGATAGCAAGATAGCCACGATGATGGACAGTTTAATTTTTTATATAATATCATCAATGGGCTATGCCCTGCGGCAGTTAAAGAGAGGAGACAGAGTCTAAATTCCAAGTGTAAAACATTCTAAAAAATTGCTCAACGGTGGATAAAAATATTCACTTGGGATGATATTAGATTTTTTTGCTCCTTTAATTTAATCCCAGAGGCCAAGGTAACTAATAATCACTGCCACACATGGTTCAAATGTCCGATCTTGTCGCATTTATAGGCATCAACAACTAACATGTAGTCGGTGTACATGTGTACTTTGCATGTTAACAAAACCTCCCATACTTCATCAAACATCTCATAATTCTCAATTATAGGTCTGTATGCGTCTTGTAGATTAGAGGACCTCAGCAAATGATGGAAAAAAGGAGGGGGAAGCGTGCTGCAGAGCGTCTAGCTGATTTTACTTTATAGTAGACTACTTAACCGCCGTAAATGCACACATGTTACAATCCTTCTCTGTTTTCCATCAAGCTGCTGTGTAGTGGCTATGTTAAATGTAGGTGGTAAGCTCATATATCTAATTATGCAATAGCCAAACATTTTTTGTTAATGAAATGGAAGGAGTGTAATTGAAAACTTCAGCATAATTATTGCTTGGTGAGTGGCTGGCTTCGGAAAATTGCACGTGTAGGAAGAGGTCTCAGCAGGGGTGCCTGTGACTTATGAATCGAGCCATTTCAAAAATCCTCATAGAGCTGCACATGTACACACACCCTCACACATTATTATCATAGTTTAACAGGTAACAAAGTACAGCAACGGTGCAAACAGTATAAAGGAGCTTTAAGATTGTAGAAAATTCATGCTTTCCCATTTGGATAAACTGCCTCATTTACTTCAAAAAGCAATTCACACTCCCATGATTGCATTTAAAAACTTTCTCAAAGCTCAGCCTTGTATTTTCTCTCTATATATCCAGAGTATGTAATGGGTTAAAAAGGTAAACATACGGATAACGTCGGACATCACCTCATAGGTTTTTGCGCAGAGTAACCAGAGCAGCCAAGACACATAAAGCCGGGTCAGAACGGCTTGGCAGCAGCACTAACAATGTTTGTCACAACTGCCCTCTTTCCATCCCAAGCTCAAATGAGAGAAGTCAGAGAAATATGGGATTACCATGAGTTATTTATGACGCTGAAACCCAAGAGCCCTCTTTATGAAATCATCTCTGTTGATTGGGTGTTCTTTGGTCGCGCAGCATCTGATATGATTTTAAAAGGTTTCACATCAAAGTGGCTTGTGTAAAGTATGAGTAGTTTTGCACACATTCAATCAAAATACAGATCTTTATCAGCATCATGCTGATTGACATGAGCGGACTGTTGTGAAACAGATACTGCGGCTGTCATAGTCATTATGGATTTTTCTGTTTAAAGATACAGCGAGGGAGGGAAAGCTGGCCTTTACACTGAAATGTTCTTTAGCCTGCAAGAGTGCAGGGGATCAGAAACCTGACTCAAACTGACATAAGGAAAAAAGACAACCTTTTGAACTGTTACCTTTAATACATCTTTGAGGGGAATCCATAAAACTCGATTTTTACTGATAAAACATATTTGGTATATTTGCTTAAATTATACCATGTGATGATACTAAAACATGGTAATTTAAATAGCCGAAGCAGTAGAATGGCAGTATTGTTGTTGTATAACCAGGTTCGAAAACCTACACCATAAAGAGAACAGCACAAGGATACAATCAATGGTAGTCCATAGTTAATGAACTTTCTGACCTTTAGGAAAATGTACACTGCTTAACCAGATTCTGTGTATTTAATAATTCAGTTAGAGAGTAAGAGAGCTTAATAGAGGAGCATCTCTCACCCAATATAGTCCAGAATATCATTTTGTCCAGAGACAGCAGTTGACATTATCTTGCTGTGGCCAAAAGAAGAAAAAAATCATTATGGAGACATCCATTTGTATAGGTTTTAATAAAAAAGACAAAATAAATCTTAGGCACTGGACTAATGGGAAAATCTATGCAGGCAACTAAGTCCTAAATGAGGGTCCTGGACATTTGGAGTCATTAGTGTGGAGATTGTGGTCAGAAAAGTGAATTTACATGTATGGACATCACTCTTAAGAAAGTATGTGGTAGAAGTCGAGGCGGAGAGTGGAGAGGAGATACTACAGTAGCTTGATCTGCCATTGAGATCTTCTGAATGGGAGATCATAGGTGCATTATTGATGAGTCTCAGTTTGAGTTTCAGCTCCAGAGGAAATGATAAGGTGTAATGCAATGGTCCACTGTGATCATGGACAGCTTTGTCCTACATACTGTATAGCAGGCGGCTAAGGTGGCAACCTGCTGCAACACCATATCTATTGTTGTCACCTTTAATGTGCTCATTTTGACCATGGTGAGACAAGCTGATTGTTGTTTGTTGATTATTTCTTGCCTAATAGCCACAATCATTTCTAAGTCCTCAACCTGTCGCATGTAAGTCAGAGAAAATGTAAGTTATTTCCCAGTAGACTTCATTGACTTATCTAGAAAAAATGATCATTAATTTTAAATCTCAACACTCCTACTTCTAGTTAGAACATTAATACTAAGATTTTCTTTGTACCTGTGGAAGGCAGCTTTGCTCATGCTGGCATGCTAGCTTAATAGCATTCATTTTATTCATCAGTTATAGTCAAAAATTAGAAATGTTTGTATTTTTTTATTTTTTTGTTTTACATTGCTCCTGCTAAATTTATCTCCTCTATTATCTCCGGTGCTCTCTAGTCTGCTTCTTTAAAATAAATGAAAAGTGAGGTTGAAATGAATAGATCTGTTTTCAGACCAGATTTTGCAGTATTTGACATTTTTCACTATTCAGTATCAGTACCATCAGCTTGTATTTGCTTTCAATAGGGCTCATAGTTTAATTACTCATTTAATTTAATTTTTCTTTGTAATTTAATGTAATTTTTGTTTCTATGCATGTGAACATAAACAAATAAAACATTACATATATTTCTCTCAAGTGTTTGTTAGTGTCGCTTGCAGGTGCATCACTGAATTGATTTGTAATTTCTTTCACAAAGAAAAAGTTAAAACTTTATCATAACAAGTCTTTCTTCAGACAGTGATGTCAGCTGCTTGCAGTTTCTTTGCATTCTGAAAGCTAAAAATAGCATGAACACACAACAGGTTTCTGAGATGAGACATGACAAACTGGCAAGATAACCAACTGACCCTTGTTGTTTCAGAGAAAAGCTTTAACACTTAGTTTATGAAATCAAGAGAATAAGCAATGCCCAAGAAGAAAGAGGAAAACAATCTGCCTCCTTAGCCCACTTGATTGTTATTGCACAGTGCTTACGGTGTTTTCTGGGCCTGCACATGTAATCAATAGCCCCAGGCAATTTTAAGCGTGATCAGTTTGGATGGATTATTGCTTGGCAGGAAGGCTTTTACATTGATCCTCTCATCATGTCAATCACTGACACTGACAACTCTGAACTCCTCAAATTCCATACATCAGCAAGTACTGTTCACAATCGGGCTGCATCAAAACCAGTATGAGGCAAGCAGTTGCTGCAGGAGGCAGCTGCTGAGGCTGGGCATTTGGTTTCTCTTTAGCTCTCTATCACTTTCAGCAGACACAACAAGGACTGTAAGAATTTTATTCTCCATTTGAAAAAATTACCAAAAAAGTGAAGTCCACTTAAAGATGGAATTTCTAAAAATCTGAAGCCTGAGATCACAAGTAAACTGTGTTGTTAAAATACATTAAATGTTATGCTACACTTGTTAGCATTTGAATTCAGTAGGAACAGAACAAGAGTCCACTCCGCTAAATTTGTCAAGTGCTACTGCTGGAATGGTTTTGTAAAACTTGACTTTATTCTTTCCTGCAGCTACAAGTGGAGGTTGAAATCTCATCTAATGAAGAGCAGATAGCAGTGACTGGTTTAAATCAGTGTTGGGAAACTGGGGCTGGCTGGTGAAACACAGAGCGAGTTGTAATATCCTCAATTTCTCCCAGCTGGAGCAGGCTAGTAGCATGTAACTGATAGTGTCCGCATGCATATTTCACACAACAGCCCAGGTGTAGGGTTTCAGCACTTGTAAGGAGCTGAACAGATTTGACAAAGTTAAACCTCAGGACTTGCAGGAAATTAGCATTTAAAGACTGTAACTGCAGGTAGTTCATGGCCAAAACCTGCCTCATATGACAGCCTGAAAATATTTCCTACTGTTGTGTTAATGTTTTAACATGTTAACTAATTGTTCTCTTTATTCCAAAGGAACGTTCTATTGTTGTTCATAACTTTAACCTTAACTCTACAACACATTACATCTTAAGTGGCAGAGATGTTTGGCATGTAATAAGAGTGCTTTATTTTCATTCACAGTAGAAATCTTTGTGCTTTCTTACATGTTGCAATGTAATAATAATATAATTCAATAGGCTGTTGCCAATCTGTTGCCTGGTTGAATTAAGAAAATTTCTAAAAGCATTTCATGTCACTTGATGCCTTTTTTAACCGTAAATCTTCTCAGTTATAAAAGGAGATCTACTCTGCCAAGAGCAGACCTTTTTGCAGGAGGGACCTTCAGATGTGCACCGTAACTGTCATTTTCCATTTCCCTTACAAGGAGAAAGTTACTGGAAATGTTGAACAAACCACGACACACATATCCTACCAGCCGAGATCATTTCCAGTGAAAACACCTTGTTTATCACCAACTTTTACAAATCATTCTATTTTAGGATGCGATAGTTCAGAAATCATACACTATATCAGTTAGTGCACATCTGACATAGATCCACAAAAGACAAAAGGGGTTGAAAAAAAGCCAAAAAGAGTGGATCATGATGCACATAACAACACTGCAATTACTTGCAACTCTATAGGCCCATACACCAATAACACAGTTAAACCAGCCGATTAAGGCTGAAATAAGTCAATATTTATCATTGCATAACTCAATTGCAAAACTCCATTTTCTCATAATGGCCTCTGATAATGAGGAAGCTCTCCACGGTCATGTGACCAAAGTGGAGCCCAATCATTGGACTGTTACAGTAAGTAATGACAGTTTATTGGCATGGAATTCCATAATGGCACAGATCAATAGCAACCCAGAAGGCTTTCCTCTCAGCCGGATTTGACACATTTGAATAAGTGCCGCTGAGGGGGAGCTGGCTTCTGTTGAGAGGAGTCAATCCCTCAGCGAGAAACGACATGTTAACCAGAGTGATATTCATCTGCCAGGAAATAATCCAGGATGAAACAAACTCCAATAGCAAGTAAAAAATCTCAATAAGAACCCTCAAAACTTTCCTGCTTAAGGACAGAGGTGATAATCAAAAGCCATGAAAACAGTCTGAACAAGCGATGCCCATACGTTCTGAGAATAAAAGATACAATCAGGCTCGTGCCCTTCTCACCCCTCCTCTTCCTGTGAGATCTCTGTGTTGGGAATAGAATAATATAAGGCTTAAGGGAGCAGGTTGTGAGATAAAAGGCCACATCACAATGATGATCTCTATCGATCAGCAACCTTGGGCACACAGAGGAGGTCCAGCATTTGTCACGTCGGAGCTGAGCCCAATAGCTGATCCACGCCGCTCTCTGATGAATTGGCCCTGTTCGCCAAGTTTGTTTAATTGATGACGTGTTCTCTTTCAGGTGGACCACCACTATGTCCCACGCATTCATCGATTTTCCAAAACACCCCCACCTTTCCCCAAGCTTCTTTTTCCCGCTTTCTTTAAGCACCTCGCTGCAAAAGATAAACCCACCCCCACCTTGACTAGACCTCCACAATACAGCAAGAGAAGTGTCCTTCAGCCTGCATCTGAACAGCCTGTTAGACTTTTAGAAACAGATATACAGTGCTTCTTTGTTATTATAGAGGCCCACCAGGTGTATCAGCTTAAAAGTGTTTTGAGATGCGAGCAAAAGTCAAGAGGGTTTTCTCTCTGCTCACATTCCTCAAAGAAAAGATGGAGCAGTTGGCAGAAAGTGGTACTGAAATATCCACATTTATGCACACACAAAAGCACACATGGCACTGATGTAAAATACAACCCTGGCTTTTTGATTTCACATTAAGAACAGTGATCACTTTTCTAAATCCTTCATTCTCTTTGCATTCTGTGGTGAATGGCATCAAATTTAGGTTTCACAATGAACTAATAGACACATTAAAAGGAATTGTGATGTAAACTAGTAACCACATGCAGGCAACTTCTTTTGGGTGAACAATACCAAACTGCTGATTCCCTCACTGTACCAAACTCTCAGTGTTTCAAAATGCTAACCAGGCTAAAGAGCATCATGCCTCAGCAGCTCTCAACAATCCATACAGGAAAGAATTTTTGAATGTGCGAACCGCACAATCCCATTGCAGGGGATCTGAAGTGCGTAACTTTGTCATCTTGAGAGCCTGCATGAAAACTAACCCTTGCTGGAGCAGCCAAGCAACCAGTCAAGGTAGGCAGCTTTTGGCCATCAAAGGGAAATTCCAGCCTAATGGGGTTTCAGAGTTTCCAGTGTATCCCTCCACCATCCACAGAGAACAGTGATTACCTGAGGAGTGTTATCAAACACACACACGCACACGCACACGCACACACACACACACACACACACACACAGACACACACACACACAGGCACAGGCACAGGCACACACGCGTTTCACACTCTCTTAACTTTGAAGTTTGGAGTTCAGGTGGATGCACATGTTTAAGACCAGCAAAAGCAAACGTTGGAGGGAGTTGACAGTGGAATGAGCATGAGGCTTAGTCTGCGGCATCATTATGGGGCTTTGATTTAAAAATATTTATAAAGGTTAGCCAGTGAAGCACCCCAGCAAGCTACGGATTGACGCAAGAGCTGAGACATGGAAGTAAAAAAACAAACAGAAAAAAAAGGCAGCGCCAACAAAGGCAGACGAATTGTGCAAAAAGGCACACTTTTGGATTTAAAGCACCTATCTCAGATCCCAGAGCCTTGAGAATGGGATTGGATTACTGTCGGTTAGATTTACTCCTGTGGCTCTTTGCCACTACATCATCGTAGGGCCCCCTGCCTCTGGATCAATGGGAATATTTACTGCGCCTGTTTCAGGGAGACTTTCACAGTAGGCAGGGCATTAAACAAACAGCTGACAGCCCCGTCCCAGTGATGGCCTGTCTGTTCACACTGTGCCATGCCCAAATGTCACACATATTCACTTCACACAGGTAGCACAATACAAATGAATTGCAGATAACACAAAATAGGTCCAGGCAATTTGCTCTGTGTGCTGAACAAAGAGGAAAGCTGCCACGTTTCAAGAAAGGAAAGAAAAAAAAATCCCCGAGAAATGCAACAGCATTTTGTTTACTTTTAGACAATTAGCAGTGTAACTCTAAAATTTTTCTTGTTAAAATCCTCTTAAATGGACACACCTCAAATGATTCCTTGTTTGGTTCCCCTGGTCGCTCATAAACTCTCTGTTTTTAACAGTAAGACAAAATTATGCTTCACATGTTAAAAATTCCACTGCAGCGTATTGCTCATGGAAAAAAATCTGGGTAACATGTTGAAGTCTTGTTATGGAAATAGCAATCCAACAGTGTCATATTTATAACCTCGTATAACCCCATGTTGAGCTGGAAGGGCGTCATAATTGAAATCACTTGAGGTAAAAACCCCTTTTTCACAGAGTATTTCTATGAACAGCAACAGCCTATTGAATTATATTATAAATTTGAGAGAATTGCCACTTAGATTGTCAAACAACAGTCTTTACATCCTTGTTTTCTGGCTGTCTGCAAAATGATTTGCTAAATACGAGCGCATGAGTCGAAGAATGAGTGGTATGCATTTTGTTTCCACTCAGATATTAGCAAAATAAGTGCCTTCATAGAGAAAAACAGTCAGTATGAAATTTCTTCATTACTTGACAATTCCTCTGACTAAGCCTGCGTGATCAGCTGACATTGCAATGTCAAACAATGGGCTTACAAATGACAGCACACATCAGGGAATCAGCCAAAAGACCTCTGGAGGGCAGGTTTAACTCTGATTCATCCACATGAAAAGTAATATGTCTGTGAAATTTGAGAACAATAACACCAAAATAAATACTTATGGCAGCAGTGGTGAAAGCTGATGTAAGCTGGATTTTAATGGACTGATCATCACGTAAGCTGCAGTTGATAATGTGCTGGTTGGCCTTCTGGCTTTGGAATAAGAGTCATGATGAACATTGTCAATGCATTGTCTCCTGATGTATATTTGAGCATTTTTGCTGTGTTATGGTTTTCAGAGTGGCTTGGGAGATTGTCATGTCCAATAACTGTAGCTAAAACATGTCAGCTGCTCAGAAACACCAGGTCAAGCCCCAACAGCAATTCATTTGAACTGGCTGGATGGGTTAACACAGAGGAAAAATTTTGAAATCAGATCTCAGGTTTTGTTTTTTTAGAGTGGCTTCATTTCTTTTCGCCCTTCGAGAATGATTTATTGCCATGTTCCATAAACTGACATGAAAATGAGTGTAAAGTCATGGTAATCTTACTTATGTGGTGAGGAATTCATGATCAAGGCTTTAGTCAAGTGGATCACATCTGCCAGTCTAGCTGCTACAGATAAGCACTGAAAAACTCTTTTGTTCCCAGTGATTAAAGTTCACATTAACTTTCATCTTCCACCTGATGTGGCTGCACATAGTTCACCACAGATATTTTTTTCTCCTTCTCTAAAAGTATTTGGTGTGATTCTGTTCTGTCTTCTCTGTGTTCAGGAAAGTGAGAACATGAGTATTTGTGTGGGAGTGTGAGATTGTGTGTGTGTTCACACACATGTGGACCATGTGTCACTTGTACTGCATTAAGGGGGGCTGGATGCTGGGAGGAAGTCACCACTGCTCTACCGATAACACATGTACACACACACACACCCTCCCACACACACACAGAAACACAAACATATGATGGTTTCATGGCATCCAACACAGCATAAAGCATGAACCCGACACATCACTGTCTCACACATCTACACTGCCAAAGCAGCAGGAAAAGTGATTTCTTAATCTACTATACTATTACACAACAGCAATGGCGAGTTTAAGGCTTTTATGGTTTTGTTTCCATTTGAGCTCATTCATTTTTAGTAGTTTTGTGATCTTCCATTTAAAGAGCTTCAGCCTAGATTAAGTGTATTTAATTAAAACAATTAACTGTAATGATTAAGCATTTTGTACATTCATTACACACCATCACTAATTTGGGTCTGACTAATGAATATACTATTATGTTTCAGATATGTTTCATTACATTTGCAGATCAATGGATATACTGATTTATACAGTGAAACACACATACACACAGTAATAATCCAAAGTGAATTTGAGTTGATCTACATTTTTTTTTTTTTTGCAAAGTAAGTATTGCAAAATAATAACAATAAAAAAGGCTTTCACAAAGGCAAAGTTTTTTTTTTTTTCCAAAAGAAAGGTGTATAAAGGTGTAATTTCTGTATTTCATACAGTATAAGCGGACCATTATTTCTGAGGATAAAGCAAAACAATTGATTTTGAAAGGTAACTGCCAGTGTCTTACCAATTAACTGAATTTATTAATATGGAAATGTCGAAAAATTATCATAAACTTAAGCAGTATTTATGTTGAAAATATTCGACATACCTTAACATACCTTTTAAATTGTGTCTTTCTCTCAAAAATTAATTTAGATTCTCTCAGGTTCAGTTTAGTACATGCCACAAAATCTAATTTCTGGACCCTTTTATTTAGCCTTAATTTTTTTTCACCTTTAACATGTTGATTTGAAGAAATTTAAATAACAAAAATAAAGATAATGACAATAAAGATATCTTGTCATTGATTTGATCATCTGTATCTGGTATTTGAATTTAAATTTATGGAAATAAACGGGTGACAGAGAAAGGGAAGACATGATGCAGGAAACCATTCAAACACACACCTGTTCTCTTTTTTTATTTAAGAAGGTTTTGATTGAGTGATGAGTTTGCACTCTGACAAGTAGCACAGATGCAATAACAGAGAACCGACTCTGCAAATTGTAGGAGTGGTACGCTGGAAACAATGAAAACAGCATGTGATAGATAGCTCAGTCAAAAGGTTAACGGTAACTCACAGACAAAATGTCTTGTTTTTAAAAAGTGCATTCACAAACATGACAAATACTCTCAACTCATGATGTCTATTTTTATGTGATACAAAATATGCATACCTGTTTTAGATTTGTCTGTATTTCTATACATAGATTTTTCTTCAAAAGGATCACTTCTTTTTTCTTTTTACAAAGGTTAAAAGCAGGGTTGTGGTCATAGCAGCTTCGGATATCTCTTGCCTCTTTACCGTGTAACAAGATACACATAGTCTTAACAGATATCCAAATAAAACCTACCATTTTCTCTGTTGTTCAACTCAAACGACATATTGTCTTTATTGAAAGAGATATTCATAAGTGAAGCCTGCAGTTTAGAAAAAAAATGGATCAATAAAATGCTTGGGCCTTTAAATATATTTTTGTATACCCGCTTTTTTGTCAATATCATAAATACTAAAGACACAGGACAATATTATAAGACAATGCTGGGAGACTAAATGTAAAGATTAAAATAGTTCAAACATTATTTTTTTCAAGTTTTCTAGTTCATGAGAAAAAAATATCAGGCGAGCACAGAAACACTATACTTCAGTCTTTTCTTCAGTCTATCCATGGCTCTTTTAAATTTAAAAGAGCAATCATAAACACGGTTGCCAAACAACGGCCAGACTATCTTTTACAAATCTGTTCTTTTCTGTTTTAGTTCTGTCCAGACAAGATGCTTGCCCATCATTGTAAATGAGGCAGGATCCTGGTTTCCAAAGGAATTTAAAAGCAGTCAAACATACTGATAAAAACCAATAAGTACCATGCAAATCTTGCAAGACAACATATTCTCAAACAAGAGACAAAGTATTCTTCGTATAGGCAAAATATCAAGTGAGGAGGGGATGGGTGGAAGGCAAAGACCTCTAATCAATACTAAATACTATATTTCCAAAACCAAACAAAAAAATTTAATCTGTACATAATATAGTACGCATGAGTTCAGACTGGATCAGCAGTTTGTTTCCTTGTTGTAAGAGTCTTGGTCATTGCCATTCGCCTACCTTGGAATAACACAAAAAGTCTTTTTAATTGATCCCAATCTCTTTGTTCTCCTCCATAAATCTGGAGAAGGGGCGGCTGGCCCCGACATCCAGTCCAGCCTTCTCCATACCCGTCATGGGAGGGCTGCTGCCGGCGTGAACACGGTCCATTCCTCCGGGCATGGCTCCCAGTGAAGTGATTCCTGCACCGCCGAGGCTGACAGGCAGCTGGGTGATGCCTCCATTCTGGATCACAGATATCTCATTGTTCTTCATGGCCAGCCCGTTGGTGATGGCAGCTGCATACTGGTTCCAGAAGCCCGGATCCACATTCATGGCCCGAGCTGCCAGATCCTTCTGGAACATCTCACTGAACTTCATGGCATCCCCACCCAGCAGGGCCATGGGATTCTCCACAGACAGTCGCCGACCCCTTCGGGCTGGAGCGTTGTTCCACATGTGGGTTCCCATGTGAACCTAAAATTAGTAACAAAAAACATCAAGGGTGAGTCATTGAAAGTCACAATTCTTACATCCAAGGCAAACACTAGATGCAAATAAACTGTTTATGGATGGGAATGCGTGGAAAAGGCCAAAATTTTATGCAAAAGCAAACAAGCATATTTTTTTTGATTTTATATTTGATCTCTGATGAACTAATATTTTATCATGAAAAGGGACATCTTACTGGGATATAAATTTCAAAGTTTTAAAGCCTTTTAGTTATGAATATGTAGACTAACTTAAAATGTATGCTGGCTGTGTAATCTAAAATGTTTGCTTTATTTAGCAGACAATCAGGAGAAACAGTTGTTCTTATGTTTAAATAAATATAGAATGTTACACTGTATGCATCTTCATAACTCATCCATTAATCTGTTTTAGGGTCACAGAGAGCAGGAGCTGATCCCAGCTGGCATGAGCAGGTGGCAGGGTACACCCTGGACAGGTTGCCAGTTCACTGCAGGGCTAATATATAGAGACTAACAACCATTCATGCTCATATTCACACCTACAGGCAATTTAGAGTGGTCAGTTAACCTAACCTGCATGTCTCTGGACTGAGGGAGGAAGCCAAAGCACCCAGAGGGAACCCCAGCGACACAGGGAGAACATGTAAATTCCACACAGAAAAGCCGTTTTCTAACCCAGAACCTTCTTGCTGTGAGGTGACAGTGCCAAGCTCTTTGGAACCCCATTTACTTAACAATATAATTAATATGTTATTTAAACTGACCTTCAAATTGCCCTTTGTGGTGAAAGCCCTTCCACAAATAGAGCAGGCAAAAGGTTTTTCCCCAGTGTGTGTGCGCTCATGGATTTGCAGAGCACTGGCAGAGGAAAAATTCTTCCCACATGAGTGGCAGTTGTGCTGCTTAGGAGTGCGTCGTGGAGGTGGAGGAGCCAACATAGGGTTAATACTGGGGCTCATGGTGGTCTGGGGTGCTGCAGCAGGGACCTGGATGCCCACAGGCAGGTGCGAGTTGTCACTCAAAGATACTGACTTCCCATGTCCATTCATTTCCATTTTGATCATGTTTGATGCAGTGCTAGCCAAGTTAGGCGTGCTTAGCCCTGAAAAAAAAAAATCAAATTAATTTTAGAATGATATCAGAACTGCACAGGATAAATCATGCGCCTAATAAGACTTCAGTTCTTTATTTTTAAGTTATTAAAATGTGTCAATATTTTCATTAATATTTGCTTCTCATTTGTATTTATTTGGAAATTTTGTAAAGCTTTTCATAATGCATTAATTTTTGGTTGATTTTGCTCATACATACCTCGATCTCTATTTAGAAACAGCATGTTAAAGTGGCTCTCTTCCTTGATAAAGTGCCTGCCAGGTTGAGTGGCAGTCAGGTCAAGTGCCCCAGTTCCTTCAATCGCTGAAAGGGGAGATGGGGTCTCTGACTTTTCCGATTTCACTGTTGCCAAGCCAGTTGTATTGTTCTCCTGACCATCCTCTACTGTCATGGCACTGTTGTTGTTATTGTTGAGTGTAGCTGGAGACTTGGATAGCTGGCTCTCAGAATGGCTGTGAGCTGGGGACAGATGCTGCATAGAGCCAGAGGACTCAGACAAAGCAGGGCTTCCCAAGCTTTGACCTTCGGCATCCCCTGCCACAGAGAGGGAATCCGTGGCAAAGCAATCATTCTCTCCTCCAAAGCTGCTGCCATTTTGCGTAAGCTTTTGAGCAAATGAACGGCTCATGTTGGCAGTAGAGTCAATCATCTTCATCTGGTTCTCCATTGCAGCAATGCTGGAGATGATGGAAGTTGGTGGGGAGCCCCCTGGTGAATAAGGTTTAGATGGGTCATCTTCCATTTCTTTTAAGTCAGCTTCATCTTCCATAGCTTGCTCCATTTCATCCAGAAGGTCATCATCATAATTACTCATTGCATCTAAGCTCTTCTCGTCATAAGAGAGGTCAGCGTCCATCTCTTGCAGGTTTTCAGGGACTGGGGTGTTGGGAATCTGCCCTCCCATATGCATACGGATATGCTGTTGCAAGACAACAGCATTGGTGAACTTCTTCTGACATATAGGGCAAGAGTGCTGGACCCTAAGGGGGGGCTTGGATCTGTGAACACCGAAGTGTGTTTTCAGATTTCCCTTGGTGGTGAATGCCCGCCCACATATCTTGCATTTGAAAGGTCTCTCACCAGTGTGGATGCGGTAGTGCATCTTGAGAGCACTCTGGCAACTCAGAACACGATGACAGATGACACACTGGTTTGGGTCAGTCATCTTCTTGTCAATATTCTCAACAAGCTGTTGTAACTTTGATGTCTCTGAGGTTTGCATAGAGTCCAGGAGGCCTCCAAAAGGAAACTTGGCCTTAAACTGGTCTGAGAGCATGGGCAGGACAGGATGAGAAACGGGATTAGAAAGAGAGTTGGGGCTAGTAATGGGTTCAGTGACCTGGCCACTGCTGGTCGATGTGGTGGAAGTGACTGTAGAGGACAGGACCACTTGAGTCACTGTTGTTGTGGTGGTGGTGTTCTCTCCTGGCCGGGTAGAGCAGCTTGGGGGCAGGAGAATACCTTCAGGTTTCAAGTGAGGGGGTACATCACTCCCTAGGATGGGTTTTGGGGAGGGTGAAGTAGTGGTCATGCCAGAGTCAGTGACAATATTAGGGGACAAAGATGCACACTCGCTTGATGGTGGAGATGGCCTCTGAGGGGACCTGTTGAGCGGAGTGAGGCTTGGAGACTCGCCAAATCCCCCTATCATACTCGGCAGCGTGGGAGGCAGCTGAAGCCCGACTGAGGTGGGAACTGTGGGAAGTACAGGTTTGCTGTCTAGCCATGTGGTTACAGGTTTTTCTGGGGGCAAAGACATTCCATAAGGGATGCCTGAGCTTGTAGGTACGTTGTCCAGGTACTCTGGCACTGGGTAGGGGTTCATCTGAATATGTGGGTATTTCTCTTTGTGCCTCTGGAAGTGTACTTTTAAATTTCCCTTGGTAGAGAAACGGTTGCCACAAATGTTGCATTTGTAGGGCCTCTCTCCAGTGTGGGAACGCAGGTGGATCTGCAGGGCACTGTCACTGCCAAACACCTTGGCACAGAACCGACACTTATGCTTGAAGAAGGGGTCCTCAGAACTGGGTTTAGTGTCAAACACAGACACATTTGGGGGCTTCCCCTTGCGGTGCTTCATCAGGGCAGAGAGTGGGTCCAGCGCATTGGCCGTGGCTGCTATGCTCGCCAGTGGGTTAGGGAAGATAACACTGCTGGATGAGCTGTGAGGTATCAGTGGTAGACTGGAGGCAGAGCTCAGTAGGCTGCTGTGGCTGAGTGAGGGAGGGGTGGCAGAGTTCCTGGGAAGAGCTGCGCTGCTGCTGATGCTACCACTTCCTGTTACACTACTACTCGTACTAATGTTGTTTGTGACTGAGGATGAGCAGGAGGGAAGTAGAGATGACAATCCAGTACCACTGGGTGGGGAAAACACTGGGTTATTTGAGGATGTGTTGGGGATTGAAGAGTTAGACTGCTGACTGCCATTTTGTGGTGTTTGAGGGAGAGGCCCTTCTATTGCTGAGGTCAGGGGTGAAGGGCCTTGACCATTGAGAGTGGCTGGCAACCTAACAGGCAGCTGATGGACAGGGGGCGTGATGAAGTTGTGTAGTTGAAGCTGATTTGCGACAGGAGGGACACAAGAGGATACAGACCCCTGGTTTCCAGCAGTACTGCTGTGATGGTGGTTTAGAGCAGGCTGTGAGGCAGACTGTCTGTTCATCAGAGCCACCTGACTGCGTATTTGTTCTATCAGCTGCAACTGGTGTATCTGCTGCTGTTGGAGAGCCATCAACTGGTCCAGGATCATTGGAATAGCCATGGTGGAAACTCCACTTCCTGCTGCTGCCCGTACACTTTGTGAAAACTGGGCAACTGCAACCCGGGTGCCATGCAGGGTCTCTAAGGTAACATTGGTGCTTGGCATGGCGTAGTTTGTAACAGTGGAGGGGACAACATCATTGAGCTGAGGTAGAGAGCCATCTGGCTCAGGAGATGTCACATCTCTCTCTTCAGGATCCATATTTTTTTCTGGAGAAAGCTCTAGCTCCATCTGTTCATCCTCCTTTTCTAGGACATTAACCCCATTTAGGGTTGCTGTCTCTGGGATGTCATCCCCCTCACCAGCAGGACTGTGGTTGCCCTCCCTGGGGTCCTCACTGTCAGCTTGCTCGCTCGGGCAGCTGGGGACAGGGGAGGGCTCTGTAGGATACTCTTGAGAGGGGTTAGGTGTGTCCTCATTGTCATTCACAATGAGCACCAGAGGGTTTTTGGTGCAGTTCTTTAAATGTTCACAGAAGTCTGACCACTTGAAGAACTCAGCACAACACTTCTCACATACATGCGTCTCCTCACTGCCACTGCGGCTCTCATTCCCGCTGTCGGCATCATCCAGCACATCACCTCGGGCTACAGGGAGTTGAGGGGGGGGAAGAGGAGGGAGGTGGGAGCAAAAAAAAAAAAGAAGCATTAATGAATAAATAATCATTGAAGGATCCACACATATTTTGCAGTGCAATGCTGCAAAGATTTAACCTTTGATTTTTTTCTCTCTTTTAACATAACCAAAATCAATAAACTTTTTATTTTTTTACTCTGAACAAATTGCCCTAGTTCACCAATTCTCAAGACCCAGGTTTGTGCATTCACACCCTCTCTATAGAGCCAGCTAATAATTTTCTTTGTGCAATCCATCAAATTATGAGGGCCTATCAATTGTGGATACTGCCGCTTAATGAAATTCCATAGAACCTATTGATTTCCAATATTTCATACAATTCACAGCTGCCTCATCTGTTGGGTACAAATCAGGACTTTGATGGCCCCATTAGGATTCCCCTCTGCTATCAAGCCCAGTCATTTCCACCTGAATTTCAAATGCCTGGGTCTTTTCAGTTAGCATTGCAAAGGTAATACTTTAGCCTAGAGACTGAGGTATGGACTTTATAATGAAATATCTTTTATTATGATGTCAGAAAAATTGTGTTGTCAAAAGTAAGCACAGAAATCTGTTAAACTCACAACCCTTTTACACTGCCTGCATTATTCACTTTTAAATTTAAACATTTAAAATGAGTGATTCAAAAATATACATATCTGTTACTTAAAAAATTTGGCCACTTCATAGTATTTTCTTAATTGTTTCAAACACAAAACATTTCCTTTTGATTGAGCAAAATAGTGTTAACTTTCTCTCTCTGTGTCTGTTTCTCCCTCTCTCTCTCTCCCTCTCTCTCCTTTCTTCTATGGTCTCTGAAGTAAGACTCAACAAATTACATGCTAGTGCCATGGCAGCAAAGTCTCTGATTAGTTACACATGTTTAATCACAGTTGTAGGAAGCCACTTCCTCTTCCACATACAACCATCAAGAGTCAAACAAGCCAGCATAAGCTCTGAACATTGACCTAGTTCACACCTGATCAAAACCATGTAAAAATGGTCTCCTGTGTATGTTTATTTTTTGTGTTCAAGCATAGTTATACTCTATGTGAATGTATGTGTTGTTCATGGGCGTATACACGTTTCCCTTTCATTATACGTAAGAAGTGTGCTCAGTCACCGTCACAGCATCCTGCATGTACTTTATTTCAGTTTACACTCATATATATTTATACCATACTATAATTACTTGTATTGAAAATATATACACACTTTACACCATAAATAGGGTTAAAACAATTTGATAGGTTGAAAATAAAAATAATTTATAGCACATAATGATGATTCCTCTTTAAAAAAAATGCTACAAACTGGGTTACATTAATATTTCTTTGGTAAGTTCGTAGCTTTGAAAAAAGGGCTCATGGATACTAAAAGTGTTTACAATTATTTGTATAATATGTATGAGACTGTAAGTGTAAAAACACACACATAAAACATTGTAAATAAATCAGTAAGTAAGTATGTAAATCAGTGAAATAACTGTAGTATTTATGCAAATTTACTTCAACTAATTATTGGAGTGCAGCCCCCAGTAAGCTTAACCAGCCTGAGAATACAAGAGATAAAAAGACGTGTCAACATTATCTTTAAAAGCTCCTAGAGAATCCTGAACATTACAAATTGCACATGTTTCTGCAACATTAAAGGTCCTACTATGCTTTTTAAGTGAGTAATCATGAGAGGCTTACACTCATTTCAAAGGTTAAAATGGAGCAAGCCATGGTGAAGCAGACATAAGGCATTCGTGCCAATTACAGTGACTCATTAGTAAAGAAATCCATCACTCCTCCTGTAATTTCTGTCCAAGGGGGGCATGAGCTATCAAGGTCTGGTGTCTGTAACTTAATTAATTATCAACAGAAAGGCTTTGGACAGGCTCCGTGTTTTCATCCTTGCTGGGGGCAGGGCTGACAAAACGAGATATTATTTTACTTAATCATGTAGTGTATGTTGCCAGGTAAATCTAGAAAAAAGAGATTAAAGCAAAATAAAATGCAATGACTTGCACACTCTCAGTTTGATTTGATTTCTATAGCCCAATCAATGTCAGATACCTTTGTGATTTTCCCGAAGTCTCCTTAAAAATCCCATTAAATCAAAATAATAATAATAAAAAAAAATCAGTTTCTTCATTTCTATTCTATTCATTCATTAAAAGGCTAAAATCCTAAAAAAAATGGAGACATAGAAAGGAACGAATGAGTGGGAAACGTCAGCGACACGTGACAGCAGGCTAAAAATCTCCTTATCCCAGCAGCGGACAGCAGAACTCATTTCCATAATTGAGGGTTGAAAGGTCAACGCAAATGAGTAGGCATTGTGTTGAGCTGATTAGTTATTAGAATGGTATTACTGTCAATCTCTTTTATTCATTCATACAATTACAAGTGTGGGCCTTTGTGTGCCTCTGACCTTTCTTCACACAGACGTAGACAGACAAAGAACACACACAATTTACATGTGTATGTATGGAAACACCGACAACACATAAACACACACACACACACACACCTGCTTTTTCTGTTACTAAAGAATATCTCTTGGGTGTATTTAAGTACATTTGCACAGGCTTTCCCTGTCACATTTGCCCCATAAAATGCTGCATTTTTCTGACCTAGAATAGAGAAATGATCATTTCCCAACTCTAAAAAAATTTTGAATTAAAATTTGAATTTCCTGGGGGAGTTTTTTTGAAAATGTCCCTCTAACTTGGCATTTTCAGTTTAGTTAAAAAAAATAGGTGTAAGCACAATTAAAGGAATAATTTTAAGATTTTTCTGTTCTATTCTACACCCTTAACGGCTCAAAACACTTTGCCTCAGAAATGTGCACGCTGACACTTTGAAAAGATTTAAGGAATCATACAGGTTGCTTTATTTATTTTGTCTGTGGTTTCCAACACTTTGAACAACTATTCATTATTACAGAACTAGCTAAACTGCTTTTACATTTGATTATTTTTATACTTTCATCAGAAATATATTTTAACACTGCACATGCTTAAGCTTTAAAATAATTCCAATTGCATTCTTGATCACCTTGAAACAGTGGTGTGCTGCGCAGCTGTGTGAGGGCAGCATTTTATGTCAAAATTTACATTTTTCACATTTTCAAGACAGTGAAAAAGTGCGTGTTTGTGTATGTGTGTTCGTGCGTGTGTGTCTACGGGGTGGGTATTGATTTTCCTATAGCATGAGAAAGGAAAGGATGAAAAAAATCCAATCCGTTTCTCATTCCTTTAAGAGTCTTCATTTACTCTTTACTTTAATATTAAGCTGAACGCAGTCAATAGGGGGATTGTAGACATTGAATCTGAGTGTCTGCTATCTTGCTCAGCAATCTTTGGCATGCTAACTGAAACCGTTAATCCGACATATTATAGCAGATGAGGTATTCATGCTTTCCACTCATTCTGTGAAAGCCACACAGCCGAGCACTGAACGAAGCATTGAGCAATTACTAATTCTCCCATTCTTAACAATTTCCACATTCACTTAATGAATTCACACACAGACAACGACACTGATAACATTCACTCTATGCTAAGGTGCAGTTGCTGGTATTTAGTTTTAAAAGGTTTATTTTAATTATTTTATTTACTACATTTGAAATATTTCAGTTTAAATCTGTGATATTTTTAATTTAATTTTCACTATAAAAGACAGTAGGAACAGTCTTCTCTAAAAGGGGCCTGCACTTAATGCTGTCCCTCCTTCTGCCCCTGTAAAATGCATTCCTCTCCAGCATCTATAGCTCAGGACCCTTAAAGAGAGACACATCTCTGTAGGTCCTGCCCAAGTTGGGAGGGGAGCGTGTTTTTTTTTTCTTTTTTTGAGAAAAAAAAAGAGGCCTGCTGGGTTCAACAGTGTTGGAATTCTTGAGCCAGTCACATTTTTCCATTGTATTCCCTCATCACACACCCACCACTCTGTCCTGTAAGAATTTAATTATTTCAGTTAAGAATGAAAAGTTATTATTTTTATTCAAAGTTATTTCATATATGAGCTGATTTGTCAGACTCATATATTGACTAATGGTTCTCGTGCTTGTTTCTGGATTTAAAGTTGGTGATTTGTCTGAGGATCAATTTAGAATACAGAGGTAGAAAAATCTAATTTTATTTTTTATCATTCACGTTTTTTGACGAGTCCATACCTGTTTTTAAAATACTGATATCTGACTGTCACATTGGTTCTGCATTACTGCAGTTCTATGTTTCGTTTTAAATTCTCAATATTAACACATTTTTTTTAAAACTAGAAGATCCTTCAAAAAAAGGACATTTTTCTGCCGTTGCACAGTTCCTGTACAGTACCTCTCTGTGGCCATAACCACATAAAGCATTTCCTCGAATTATCCTATGCATCCTCAGACCTGCAGAGGCTCGAGTGTCCTCAGCACAGCCCTGTGTGCATGTGTGTTTGCATATTTGTGTGTGTGTGTGTGTGTGTGTGCGTGGGTGTATGTGTGTGTCATCGGCCTGGTCAGTTCCACTGCGGAGTGGTACAGTCATATCTGCACTAACAGAGAGGCCTTTGTCATCGCCTGCAGATGTGGAGCAGCCAAAACATTAACGATTTGTTTGTGTAAGCATTTGCAATACAGTATTCAATGACGGCACTCTGTCCAGATGACTGTGTCACCCGTCAAGACGGTTCCTTGTCTCTGGGTGTGGATTTACAAAAGAGCTCGAGATGAAGAGGAGGCTTTGGGATCTAATCGACGAGCACCCACGGCAGGCCAAAGACATACTGAATATATTTTGTCTTTTTGAATGAAAGTCTTTACTTTGACTTCTTTTCAATTTAAATGGTCCGATGCAAATTTTCAAATGAGAAAACAATTTTCACCCGAAAAGTACAGCATCATCGCAGGCAAACCGAAACATCTCAGCTGTTCACCTATTCCTCAATGACTCTACGCTCTGAATAAATCATTGCAAAAAAAATCACCTAAACAAACACAAAAAATGTTAACTTATATATGACTAAATGTACCTTTTCAGCTGCTGGCTTGTTACCTTTCTCTTAAATCCCCCTAAATCTTCTGTTTAATCTGATCTTTAATTGTCTTACTCTCTGTTGTCAGGGCCTTCCTCTCAATCAGGATCTTACATGTTCGTGTGTGTTTTCAGTGCTGAGTAGTAATTAAGACACAGCCATATTTGAGTGCCTTCTTGAAGACATCTTTGGCACAACTATGTGGGTGGTCCAGAGGCCTGCACCCAATGGTGAGAGGGGATTAAAACAAAAGCCAAACAAAGCCCCACTGAAGGGGAACCATGTTGTCACTGTCAGCAGGGATTTCCTCAATATATTATATTTTTGCACCTCATAACTCTAAACACTCGTGTCTCAAACATTAAGTTGTAGAGAAAGAAATAAGTTAAACACCGTGACTATGTTTGACTATTTGACTATTTAGACTATTAATGAATGGACAAAATATGTGTTAATAAACGATCAAAATGAGTACAATCGACATGGCTTTTTCTGAGACATCTCCGAAGATGTAAAGAATAAAATTTTTATCAACAGTAATATGGGAAAAATTTCTTTCTCTTGGCTGAAATTGTTCCTATACATCTCTGTTTAAAGCAGAAGAAACTGACTTTAGAAAATTCCTTTAAATAGGAGTACGTACAAGTGCGTTCATATGCAATATGTACGCCACCGCCCCCCACACATTCCACATGCTCACCTTCAGAGACACTAGATGCAGAGGAAGGGTTTGACCAGATGAAAAACCCATCGCTGTTCACACTTTTCAGGACACGAGTAAGCTGTGCTGCCAAGGTCAACGGCACACATGTTCTAATTGTACAAGGAGCTTGACATCTAGCGGCAAGACCTGGCTGGCCATGGCTAGACAAAGGTTAAGTCAGCAAGCTTTATAAAAGCACTCCTAAGCAGACTCCTCTCCCTCCCCGCCTCCTCTCCCCATCCTAATACACCCTCACACACACACACACACTCACACAACCCCCAATACCCCCAGGGGGCAAGTGTCCGGAAGGCCTGAGGGGGAGATGATATGCCAGACAAGCTTGTTTGCACTTGATTTTAGTTTTTCATCTTTTCAGGGATGCAGCACATTAAAGGGGTCTTCGCTGAGCAGCAGTGGTGAACAGTGGGAGAAATTTAAAAAGGTCACGACAAATTGAAAAAAAATGGGGGGGAAAAAACACACAAGGTAAAGTTAACACCCAAACTCTAGCAGTTTTTGATTATTTTCTTATTTGATGACCATTCTCATGTAATGCACTGCGGACAGAATGTGTGTGTCCTTGAGCACAATTTGAACACCACACAAATGCTTGACTCTTCTCTTTGCACTCAGCTAACATATATGGATTTAAAGTCTAATTCAAGCAGCGAATGACACTTGGAACTTTTTGATTCCTTCGGCATTATATGCAATGATTTGTCAAGGCCGGCGATCAATAGCGTCGTCGATGGTTGCACCACGGCAATAGGCAGTAGAGAATCTGATCATGCTGCAATGATACACTGACAGTCTGACATTTGTAGCTCGTCTGTAAGGTGGCTTTGGATGAGACATGGTATTATTAGGTTTATCTAAGTGTGTATGGGCTCACTGTGCTCTGCCAAAGGCTTGAGATTGTTTCACTGCAACGTCTGTCCTGAAAACAAGCGAACCAGTATAATGCTCCAACAAGGACAGGCAAGAACATTCCACGGCCACTTCCAGTCTCAAGCACAATGCTATGGATACTATAGGTTACCCACAACACAGTCTGTGTGAGTGTGAGTTTATATTTTAACACTACACATCAATGTAGGACCATGTGTGTGTGTGTGAGACAGCATGAAAAGAGAATTGAAAAGAGGAGCATATGAAGTTTTTCTTATTCTACACCAGTTTCCTCTCTTGGTGGATCTGTCTTGAGACTGTTTTCTGTGTTGTAAATTGCAAAAAATACTGTTTAAATTCAATCCTGCCTTGACTGTAAATTTTACATCAGGAAAAGGACATTTCCTTTTCATCCCATGATCCTACAGGAGAGCAACCTGATGGACATTTCGTGTCCAAAATCTGCAAGAAGGTTATCTCAGCGTTAAAATAGAAACAATGTTTGTGTTAAAATGAGAAATGACAAAAATCTAAAGAGTAAACCGGACAAAAGAACTAGGAGTCATCAGTGTGATCTCCCTTTAACACCAACATTTCCCCATGCAAAGAGAGCTGCTCCCCTGAGATTACATCATGCATTTCTATTGTAAAGAAGCCCTGCAAAGAGTGTGTGTGAGTGTGTCTGAGAGTGTGTGTTAGCCAGCATGAGCCAATAGTGGAGTAAAAATAATAGCAGTGATTTGTTGGGATTGTCCAGCTTTGTGGATAACAAAAAAAGAAATACACCTTTCACACTGATGATTTTGATAGTAAAAACTGCATTTCTATTGCTAAAAGATGATCATACAAGCAATACAAAACTGCTAAATTAATTTAGAAATTAGATAGAATTATTTTTCTATGTTTATACTGCAATACACCTTTCTAAAAGGCAGTCAGTAAAATGCTGTAATTAAAAAGAATTGTAAATTCAAAAACACTCATCCCAAACTGAATTTCTGCACAATATAGTGAAAAGAATATTATTCCTACAGTTGTCTTGTTGCTCCTATAATTCCTGCAGCATGACGCCTTGCTTAAGATGTGACTTTGCCTCTATAATGGTCGTTTTATTGCGTGAAAAGCTGAGTAAAGAATAAAACCTGAATGAGCCTTTTTTCCACATGGCGAGGACGAGCTCTGTCAACCGATCTTGTCGACATTGTGAGCAAAAGGGAACAAATCAAGTGTGCTAAATTTATGTGAGGGGGGTAAACAAAAACATTTCCATAACAAAACAAGGCTTCGACCTGCAACAGAATCCGCATTTTGCTCCTCGGAGAGCCAGACAGGCGCTGAGGGACAAAAGGCACTCAGTTAGAATAAAATAATAAAAAAAAAAGATTAAACCGTTTTTATTTATTTTTTATAATGAAAAAAATATATACTAACTGCTGTCTGATGTAGATGTATTTAAGCGGGTTAAGGATTTTACATCTCTGAGAGACAGTGTCAAATATTTTTAAACTTCTCATATTGTGTGAATACATGTCTGTGCGTGTATTTTAGTGTGCGCGCATGCACATACAAAGTCCACTGCATACGATTTTAAAGTCAATTAGGAAAAAAAGCTCCGATATTAGACATAAAAGAAAGAAAGAAATGTAATCTATTTCGAAACTGTTTTTTTTCTTCAAAAAGGCCTCCTCCAGATAAAATAAATACTGTAAGTGTAGACTGTGGTAAATGAATATCTTTATTACTTATATTAATCTTAGAAGTCGTCTGTCAGCCAGAAGCCGATACTGTGATGCAGCCTGAGCGACATGCAGGTCAAACTGATGTTTGGAAATCAAACGAAACACTCAAGTTCTTCAGCGAGAACCGCACACTTCCCCGTCTACTGAAGACTGACTTCTGATTCCATATCTGTACCATAATACATTTACTAGAAATTATTGCATCTATATTTTAAGAAATTAGTCTTTCAGGAGACCCAATGAGGAACCGAATCAATCCAAATGACTACTTAGTTTATGTCAAACATTAAGAAACTAGTTGGAAAAGCCGCTCAAAAACAGTAAAGTGAACAAACAACAATAGTGTAGAGCCGAGCTGTGAGGAAGAAGTTCTGACTGAGGAAGACCTCAGCTGGACGGATCCACTCACCGTGCTCGGAAACCACCCCGGCTAGTGCGGGATCCTCGTCCGACTTGAGGTGCTGCGGCTTGGCTTGCTTGCGTCGGGACATGCTGCTGGCGTCAGTGCTGGCGATGCTTCTGCTTTTGCGCTCCGATATGTCTCTGCGTTTTGCAGATACATCAGCGACGAGCGAATGAATCAACACACAAAAAGTTCGCAAATAGTCTGAGAGCGGAGAGGGGAAGAAAAAAAAAAATCTGAAATTAGCCGCTGTTTCTGCCGCCGCTGCTGTTGCTGTGCGTTGGATTGCGCATGTCGGTATAATAATTATGATAGTGAATAATGCCTCGCGATTAACGGCACCGTGTGAAGGTGGGGAGGATTGGCTGGAGTCCAGCGGACGCGCAGTGGATATGGTAATGAGGGACGGACTAAGCAATTAGCCGCTTCACTCTCAGACTTTATCCGTCTCTTTTCTCTTTACTATCCAACCTCCCCCAACAACACAACACAACACACCAAATCTCTTGTTATGCCCGGCTCACGGGGGGGTCTCCAACAGAGAAACGTCAGGCTCTTTTTCCCCCTCCTTTCACGAAGCGCACTGACTCACAAGTGCTGAGGATTCACCGCCGCCTTTCTTGTCGAAGTGTCTCTCATCCTTATCACTCTGGTCTTTATGATCCCACTTTTACCTCAGAACTTCAGAATGCTTCCCTCTCGTAAAGTCTGTCGGGAGCTTGGCTCAGTTCTCGCACTTTCTCTCTCTTTTCGGTAACTTTTTATATGAGTGTGCAGCCTGTGTGCCGGAGTTGAACACGCACCTCCTTCTGAATATTACTCAAATGAAGCGATGTTTAGTGTCTCTGAAATGTTTCAGGGTTTCAAAGTTTTCCCATGATGGACATCTTTCCGGTGAAGTAGCTGCCGTATGACTTTGTACACGAGCAGCGATAACCGGGAAATGGACGAGACGAGTAAAGTTCTTGACAATAGCAATAAACAGTTGCCAGGGTTGTTTTTTTTTTTTTTTCTAATGGCGCAGCTCCGCTCTCCAAACTTTGACGCGCGTCTTCCGAGAAAGCGGCACGGCAATTAGCAACAGTCCTCCTCTCAGCTACAACACCAATGTCAATGTGATCAAAAACTCATTTATCCCGCAAAAGACAAGTCGCTTCAACGTGTCTGATCGCGATGAAGTTTCCCACGTCGTCCTGCTCCCGAGCTGCTTTTGCTCCCGGTTGCGTCTTCGCCTCGGTGCGCTCTCTCCAAAAGTGGCTTTTTCTGGATATTATGTGATCACTCAAACATCGTCTGTTGTCCAAGTTAAAGCATCAACCAGAGTCCTCGCGGGCTCATATCGAAGCCAACTTTGAAGTTATCTTCTGGCAGCCCACTAGCACTGTCGGTCTCTCGGTGTTGGGCATGGCTCCGTATGTGTGGGGGACTGCGCTGTGTGTGTGAGTTAACCCCCAAGCAGAGGTTCAGCCCATTGCTTTCAGCCACCACTAGGATGTACCACCACGTTACTGTTCAATGGATCGTCCTCAGACTCCAGTTTGAACACCCAGATTTGACCTCCCATCATATAATATCTCTCAGCTCTTACCAGGCGCCGCTTGAAGAAGACAGTCTGTCATATGTCATAGTAATCTCACGGGTATATTTTTTTATGAGATCGGCGATTTTGTGGTTATAGGCCCTCAATTATGACCTACCATATTTATGTCAACTTCTTTTTCTAGTTTATGGACATTTTACGCACGGTGTCAACAACTGGAAATGTGGTTTGATCTTTACTGACAGTAACCACCTTCTTGTGATTTACTGTAAAAAAAAAAAAATTATAAAGATTATTTTAGTGTATAATGTAAGACTCTGGCCTATTAAAAACATCATAAAAATTATACGCTCTGAATTCTTTGTAAGATTGTATCGTCTTTTGTTTTAACATGCGCCAAAAAAAATTTAAAAAGTGGAAAGAGAAACGGTGTTGCGCATTAAAGGGAGGTCATTATGGCGCTGAATAAACACGTTAACCCTTTACTTTGCAAATTCCCATTTGCATTAAAATCTCTGGATGCATGGGGTCACATTAATGGGCAAAGGATTGAAAGGATTACGATATGCGGGGCTGACTGGCATGTAAATAAGAGGGGAAACCGTGCATATTTTTTTATTGATAAGCATGATTTATGATGGACGCAAACTTATTCTATTTCCCTATATTTTATATTAATAAACTAATAAATTGCTACAACACAAGTGCATTTAATATAAATAATTTTTTGCCATTATTAATAAAGACAACGCTGAACATAGCCTATCCAGGCCTTTCGTGTTTGTAATGTTGTTCAGACGCATTAAACGTGAATTTCTAAATAAATTAGTAACCACTTCACTGTAACGATGGACCGTGAGCTTCCTTTGTGTGTTTGTGTGTGTGTGTGTGTGTGTGTGTGTGGCGAGCTCAGTTAGAGCTCCCCCTCCCTCTCTTTCCCTCTCCCTAGCTCTTGTCAGTTTGACTTGTCTATTCCCCAGTGTACTGTCCACCTCATATGAGAGACAAATCTGTTGACAACAAGGTCGTCCTGTGAACAAACTTTCTTCTTCTTCCTTCTCTTCTTCTTTTTCTTCATCGTCTTCCTCTGCTTCCATCATTCCCCTTGAAGTTATGTCCGAAAGGCTGTTATTATCTGGTATTAATAGATGCAGCCCCAGGAAGACAAAATCAGCTATTGATAATTGCAAGGAGTATACGGCAGCTACTGTATCGATCGGCGTGTCCTCCACTCCCCTGGTACTGAGAGATAAGGAGACACACTCTTTAGAGCAATATAATTTCTTTTGACCTATCTGCTTGCTACAGACTTATGATGAATAGCCAGAGTGGCTGAAGTCCTTTATCACCAAAGTTACCCCCTTGATATAATATTGATTCTTTATAACTAGCTCGCCACACAAAAATCAAACTGTCCACTTGGCCATCATCATCATCAATATCATCACAAAGGCGGAGGAATGAAGATCCCCGCGCCTCAAAGGGCGAGCCTTTACAATCTCCTCTGTAGGCCTAATCTTTATTTTGCTGATGATGAAAGGAGAGGGGAAACGAGGCAAGGTGCCATTTAAGACGAGGTGCCATTTAATCCGGTATAGACACACACACACACACACACACACACACACACACAGAGAGAGAGAGAGAGAGAGAGAGAGAGAGAGAGAGAGAGAGA
>JAQMCX010000057.1:11036831-11101616 GCA_029814765.1 Acanthurus leucopareius | reverse complement strand
GAGAGTGAGGAGTGAAAGTCAGGTCGTGATCAGTCCACTGGCCGAAGATGGTTACCAGGTGAGTGTAAATTGGGTCGCTCACCACATCAGAGTTTGCTGTGCCCAGAATCCGGTTGGACACTGCTCTTACCTAGAGACAGGATGTAGACAATAAGCACCTTGGTGAAAAGGAAATGTGCAACCATAGGTTATATTTTTTTCATGGTCGTTCGCAGTGTAGCAAGTAAAGGGCATATTCTAAATTGTATTACCAAAGGTAGAATTCTTCCATTGATTCTTGTTTGAGGGTCCCACCCTTTAGGCAGAGAGATTTCATCCTGGTACTCAGCAGGAAGCCAGCGGGTGAAAGGTGTGTTGGCGGATCCCCAGCGAGTGTTTTCCCTTTGACCAGAGAAATACACTCTGTTTATCACTCTGTTTATCATTTAACAAAAGTATCAAACTCTTCCCCAAAATCAGTGACATTATAATCAGTGACATTATAATCAGTGACATTATAATCAGTGACATTATAATCAGTACCCTTTTGGTATCAAACTTGTGCTGGATAACAGGTTGCTGTCAAGATGTAGCAGCCTCACCTGTTGTTGCAGACACTAGTGGCTGTGCGAAACCTGTCCAAATTAGGAGTCGTCCTGCAAGAAGGAATACGATGTCGAGGAGAGCAGCCTGTCAGATTAGCAATGATCTCCAGATCCTCAGCAGAGATCAGATCTGATGAACAGAAGGGGAAAAAAAAGGGCAACTCAGTTTTCACCGATTTGCAAATATTTGTAAGGAAAGTTCAGAGATTCAGAGAATCCGTCAAGGCTACACACCTGTGGCATTGATGGAGCGTTTCTGGCGTCTTTCCAGAGACGATCTGATCAGTCTGACTGCGTCATTCATGTAGTCAGCAGCACGCACAGCAGAGCGACTTGGTCCAACAGGCTGCTTCAGCAAACGCAGGATGTCCGAGGGACTCACCGCATTTCTCCTTAAGCGATTGAGGCTCCTGCGTTGTTTCGACAGATCAGATTAATTAATGTCTATATTTAGACTGTCCTTAATATCAGTCGCGAAGAAAGTGACTGGTTGAGCAGTTCAACAGGTTTGTAGACTTACTCTCTCCGTGAATACTCATAAGCCGCATCCACATTAGTTTTTGCTGCGATAACTGCCCTTTCAATGGTGCTCCTGCTTAAGTGTGCATCTGAAAGCAAAAAAAAAAACTTGTTTAATTTTTTAAATGATTTCTGAGATGATCATTTTACAGAGTATTTGTTGTTATATAACTAAAGGAGAAAACGCGAACTTGTACATTTAAACAAGACATTATACGTTTAATTAAAAATGAGATTATAACAGTAGAATGATTTTTTAAAAATCAATAAATTTATCTAAAGCTATTATTTTAAAAGAATAGAGGTTTTACTCACAAGCATTCACCTGGCATCGCAAGCACAGATAAAGAGCTGCGACCAGGAGCAACACAAGGCGATTCATCTCTAAAACAGACAAATGTTCTAAGGTCATATAAACAAGTTAAATAGTTTAAACCATTGTTATAATATTAAAACAATGCCAATGCAAAAATGAAGAAAACAAAAATTCCCCTTAGCCTGTAAATTTTATCTTTAGTTTAATAATAAATATGGAAAGTGTAAAGTTAGAAGTCTGGAAATTAACCTGTCAAAAGTGTGAAGCTCCTATCCACTAAAGTTCAGTAGCATTCAACTTTAACTCTAGGCTGATTCTAAGGTCGCTGCTTTTCTCTTATATACACGCTGCGAGTCATGTGATACTTCATTTGTTGTCAGGAATCTTGCTCAGACAAAGAAAACTTTTTTTTCCTTCCGAGTTCCTTCTGCCTCTGATTCCTTGTTGAGCAACTTCGCATAAGTTTGCTGCTTAAGGAAAAAGGAAATAATAAAAAAAAGACTGTCGCACTGATAAACCCACTGATGGTAAATGCCAGTTTTCATATGCTGAGAAGTGTTTTCTTGCTTTGCCTGTTTTAAATTGATACAGAGAGAAAGTGAGAGAAAACGCAGCTGTCAGAAATACTGCAAAAAAAATAAAAAAATAAAAAATCCCTCAAGTGGTTCACATGGTCGTGTTTGTAGGCCCACATGTTTTTGTTTTTTGTTTGTTCTGTTTTGGCAAGTTCTGCAATTTAATACGAAAACTTTTTTTCTGCATATAGCCTTTGAAACGATAATAGTTGCTCTATATAATGTACATAATATGCTTTGTCATTTGTTGTTGTTCCCGAGTGTTTTAATAATTTGAGTAATGTTTTTTTTATTATTATTATCATAACCCATCTTATGTTTTCATTGTAGTTCAACTATGTCCTGAACAAACAACAAGTGGCTCAACAATGTGAGATATTTCAGGTGCTCGTAACTTCCTGGAGCAGCACCTTTGACAGGTTTTTCTGACTAGACACACAATTGTTTGAAAGTCCCTTATGCGTGACAAACCCAAAGAAAATGAACTTGTGCACGCAGGTTACGTAAAACAAGAAGCCATCACATTTTCCTTTCGATAAATGATGCATGTCAAAGATACTGTATCGCCTATAGGCCATCCTTTGATCAGTACATTAAATATTATCGGCTCATTACACATTTTACGTGTCAAGTTCAGTCATACTCACATATCAAATTCTTAAAATATTCCTAATGATAAAAGGCAAAGTTCATGTCATTTTCTAAATTCTGAACTGGGCGAATATATATATAGGCCAAGATTGGAGGAATTGCCCTCGTCAAACGAGAAAAATGTACGAACTGTAACCTCGTTTCATGTTTCACAATTTCCACACAAGTCTGCTGTGCAGAAATATTGTCTTCAGCTAGAGGTCTATTGATTTATTCACAAATTTAACACAAGTCTTTTTGTTTTCTGTATAATAAGCTAATTTGTTTTTTACAGTGTTTTTTGAGTAAAGTCAGACAGCACCTCACGGACACTCACTCACACACACACACACACACACACACACACAGAGAGAGAGAGAGAGAGAGAGAGAGAGAGAGAGAGAGAGAGAGAGAGAGGAGGAAGATCCACTGTAATCAGGATTGCATGGACTTCTGAGAAAGTAATTAATTTGGTGTGAAAAATTTGATTGACAGGAAGCTTTTCTGTCCGGTTTTAGGTTCCACACAACCTGCAATTCTGCCCCTTTAACATCCCATCATATTCTAAAACTGACATGATATTTGGTTTAAGAGAAGAAAAAAAAGGTCTACGCACTTCTGAAACTAAAATGACTGAATTTGTGAAAGGAAAAACAACCAAAAACAAAAAAAAAGACAAAAAAAACGGAGTGATAACAATAAATAAAAATAGCTCTTAAATTTTGACCGCAGTGGAAATTAAAAATGCACGTTTGTTTTATGGCACAGCAGACACCGGATGCGCCTCAGAGGTATCCTTTAACCCTAAAGGACGGGCTGTTTTGCTGCATAGCTGGAGCCCCATAGCGGCTATTACAACGGGGCCACTCTCCCTATTCACCGAGAGAGGGGAGAGCGCTGCTGTTGGAGGAGAGGAGGGGTGGGGGCGAGGGATGGAGGGAGGAGGGCGGGTGGGAGAGAAGAAACGTGTAATCACCCAAACAACCATTTTTACCCATTTCACCCCTTCTGGATCTGTGTCGCAAGGTAAGAAAAAGGGAAAAAGGCTATTTGGCGTCTACAACCGGCCCTCTCTGCATCATAAAGTGCATCGGCTGACTTCTGTAAGAACTCCTCTCTCCCTTTCTCTCACACTCTGCAGTCTGCCGTGAGGTTATCTGTCTTTCACTGCGGATACCGTGAAGGGAGGCCGGACCGTGAGGGAGACGCCAAGAGGTAAATGACGCTCGCAGTTTGAATTTATTCTTTTTCTGTCGCTGTGCGTCACTGTAAAATAAGAAGTAGCCTGAAGTTAACGATTACATGTTTTAAAAAAACGAGGATTCAATGACATGATATTTTCTGTAGCTTGTTTTGGATTGTAAAGCATGTGTTTGGACCGTTAAAGTGGCAGTCTGAAACACTGCGTCCCTTGCGTCTCTGTCCAATCAGACGTCTTTGCGCCGCCGCAACTGGTGCCAAGACGAATTTACACACACACCTCGGGCTACTGTAGCAGCCTATGGCAGCCTATGGCATACTGCTGAGGCTTCAATCTGCACCAATCAGAGAGAAGATGTAACTTTTTTTTCTGCTACTGGCTGATCATATTACTATTTTCCCTAAAGACAAACCACTACATAAAAAAATTCTGGCTTTTAACTCATTATTTGGTTCATAGATACCTTATTATCATAGCAGTCTACTTATCTGCATTTCTCTATTAAATATAACTGTAATCCTTACACACTGTGTCTGTGAGTATTACATTTGGTAAAGTTCATACTTTCATAATATACAATCCCTTCAACATTTCATTAAGAATTAATGAGCCAACTTAATTGTTTTTACAAACCTGGTTATGGAATTCTTGTTTTAAACATCCTCTTTGGTTTAACAGTATTCCTTATGAGACTTTCATTGTTTTCACTGGAACTGGATCAAATTTGAAATTACATAAATTTTATTTAACATTAGTTGATTGTTACAATATATCTATAATTATTTGTTTCATTTTTCATTGAACTTGGGGTTTTGTCATGTTACATAGCATTCTTTTGACATCTACTATAGTCGTTAATATTATATTGGCGTGTGTTTAATGTTTAGTAACATCTTAAGGGTCCTTTAGAAAAAGCTTTGGTAGGTTTACATGGTAAATTAAAAGGATTCACTCCAGAATCGAAGGAAAGAATAATTTCATAAATTAAAATAGGATTTAATAAAATTGAATTCATTGGAGTTGAATTAGTTTTTTAGTTTTCAGTAAAATGTTGGTTGAACTATTGAGGATGAGCTGAGTGTAATATTATGAGACATATATTACAACTGTAACAGCTGGTTGTCTGAATGACATGAAATAAGAGTGTTTTTTTCTTTCATCACTTGTTTTCTAGTGTCGCTCTGTGCCACACAACTGTTAACTGCACATGTGAAACACATGCACACACATGCACACACAATTTGATACATAATTGTGGACATCATGCATAAGTAATGACCATTGTAGCTAGGACTGTACTGAGAGGCAACTGGCTGTGATCGTGCACTGGAAGCGGAGTGTTTTACTCTCACGTTTATCACAGAGTTAGAGATTAGGAGACATTTGAAAGCATGTCATCCATGAACTCTTTTGTCAGACATTGCTGAACTAAAACATACACTTAAAGTTATCAAATCATGATTTTCTCATCTTGCTTCAAATGAGGCAGGCTGAGATAAAATGTGGCAGGCAGCTCGTACCTGAGATGAGTAAAATTTGATTTGACTGGTCCAGTCAGGCCCAATTGAAATGAATTGAATCAACCAATTTCTTCTGCTACTGTAATTAAATTAGTAGCTGGGGTGTAATTGGACATCGAGTTGGCACTCGAGAGGAGATGACAAAAATGCTCATTGCTGCCACCAAAGGACCGTGTGTCAAATTCAGTGTGAAAGGCAGCGCACCAAATGCTGGCTGACACATTGACAAGGCTGGTGCTTCACTAGAAGAGTCTACAAACAAAACACCCTCCGATTATCTGTCAGACTGATACACTGCTTCATATAGAGGGAAATTTGTCGGTCTATATGTCCTGAAAGAAAACTTAAAAAATGGCAAGTGTGGAAATAAGCACATTCACAGTATATGCAGTGCATTAAAAATTAGACCCATAATAGTGCTTTTATTGTACAGAATAGTGTTTTTCTTTTACCTTAAAATCCTAATTAAATATCAAATTACTGTATTTGTAACAATGTTGACAGCTTTTAAATTAAAAAAATGGCGAACTTTATCTGAAGCAGAGAAACTCTGCTGCCACTCATGAATAAAGACTCAATGGCTAAAAGACATTTTAAAAACTAAAGGCAAAACAAATCTAACTCTGTCACAGACAGATGGGAATAACACTGTTGGTCTTCATCAGATTCTTAATAAAACAACTAAACTTGCAGACCAATATATTGGCATAACCCTCCTGGATAAAGCTATGTGTAAGGGCATTATCACATTTCGAAGTTTAATTCAGAGGCCCTGTTTCAAATATCTCTCATTTCAACTTGACCCACACAAGGAGGGAAGAGGTTTACCTGCTCCAAGGCCTTGCTCATCTGCAGCTTTAATGCCATTTCCAAGAACAATGAGCAGAAAGGGGTTAAAGTCGCACTGATGACACTTAATCTCATTGGAATTCCTTGTCAGGTTTGACCTTGGCTAGATATTAGCCACTCGACAAGTGACTGTGTGTGTGCGTATGTGTGTGTATGGGAGTGAGGAGGTGCCTGTATGTGTTTGCAGTTATGTGATTGCAAGTATCTATGTGTCTCTAAGTGTTTTATGATTCCTTCTGTCAGTGCAAACATGTGTCAGAGAACCTTCCCTGCATGGAGGTCCTGATGTGTTGCTGAGAGTATGTGTAAGAGTGTGTGTGTGTGTGTGTGTGTGTGCATGCGTTTGGCCAGGGCACCATGCATGTGCCTGAAAGCAGCCAGCAGCCAGACTAGTGGGCTGCAGGGATCTTGGGCCCAGTAATATGTGTGCCACATTGTCTGTTCAATAGAGGCCTTTGAATTTTTAAACAGCATCAGTTACTTCATACCTGCCACTGTGCCGTTGTTTTGGCACCATGTGTCTTGCTTAATCCAGAGTTACTGTCAGTAGGACAGTGTAGAGGTGTGTGTGTACTGCATGTTTATGTGTGTCAGTAGAAGAGTCATGGATAGATTGTATATGTTACCTTAATGTCTCAAAGCTTGTGAAAGTTAGCATATTGATAAATGCATGGTAAGTAGCTAGCGACGCCGCATGTCCTTTATAATGATTGGATTGTCGTTGGAAGTGAATGTGTCTGTGTGTTAGTCTGTGTCTGTGTGTGTGTGTGTGTGTGAGAGACAGCAGGGGGGTATAAGTACACACCTGTGCAAGCATGTGAGTGTGCTTGATGCCATCTAAAATGAGAGAAAGGACAGAAAACACAAGATAAAGACAATAACACTCAGTATTCACAAGGTTCCTCAGACATTTAAAGCCAGCCAAGCTTTAACAAATGCAACATCTCTCTAAGGTCAGAAATGTGTGTTTCCCGCATTTGCTCCTGAAACGGCTGCTTGCTTTCATTCAACAATATCTTCAGTCTGATCTTGCTGTCCCGATTACAAAAAAAATGCAACAATACAAACAAGGTGAGGTTGATTGCAAAAGGCCTGCGGGCTTTAGAAGCAGCAATTAGAGTTAAACTGATACCTTTTAGTCAGGTATCTGAAGCTGAAATGGTGCTCGAGCAGTTTTGTTTTTCCCCTTTATGCAACAAAAAGGGCAGATTCTGACTTTTGTTGTGGAATATTATACTATTAAAATAAAAATCAATAGGTAATCAATAGTTTGTAAATGGTAATGTTTTGTAAGCCTATTTTTATTCACTTGTTTATTTATTTATTTGCAATGAATATAAAAAAAAATAAAAAAGCAAGAAAATGTGCCGTATGCTTTAGATGAGACCGGAAACTAGCATAATATACATAGTATAATATACAAAATGCAATTAAGAAAATAACAAATGCAGAGCAAAGAAAAACACACACATCTTGAAATAAACACAGGATCATTTTGCAAATTCTTATAGACACCTGCATACAATTTGTCTCAAAAACACGAAAATTACTCTCCAAATAGAAATGTGTGTGCTTGTTTATAAGGGATAAGTTAAGTTTTTTATTAGTGCAATTTTGCTTATATGAGAAAGCTTTTAAAGATAAAGTAAGGTTTTGATTGCTGTGCAGCAGAGTTTGCTTTACACAGATTTTTACATTCCTCCATTTACAGTAGTGGATGCAGCGGTATGTCTGCAGTCCTTCAGCCTTTTCTCTTTCTCTCTCTGTCGCCGTCTCCAGGGAGAAATATTTGCACAGCGAACCTATCTCTGTATAGTTTCTATGCTCTTCCCTCTTTGTCCCTACACTGACTTATTTATGGTAACTCGCTAATGAGCTACACGGTCTTTTGTAGTGAGAGACAGCATGTGTAAACATTTAGATTTTTTCCCTCAAGTACACGACGAGATCCACCAAATTAAAAGACACAAAGTGAAATGAAATCAGGGAGCAACCTAACACCTGATCAAATACAAGGTTACCCATGCAGTGTTTTGTGTTTTGCCGTGTTAATGCCCTATGTTGCTATCAGTCTGGCGTGTGTTTTGGAGGACTGCCAGCCAGTGGAGGAAGAGCACCTATTTTGTGGAGAGGTAATTGCTACACAGTAGCCTCTGATTGCCAGGATCTTTCACTATGAACAGCCCCGGCTCCCTTTTCTCTTGCACCGACAGCCTGATTACAAATCATCTTATTGATTTGATGAGTGCAAGATGTTTGCTAATAACTGTTCTCATACCATCTGTTAATCTTTGTTGTGATTAAAGAGGTAATCCCAATACCCATTATTCCCAATGACAAGAGCAGGGATCGTTCTCTTACACAAGCTTTAGCCCCTCACAGGCCTCGCAAGGCTGAAAAAAGGGTGCTGGGGGGGAGGGGGGCTCAAGGGGGAGCAACACCGAGGATATCAGTGATCTCCGAATGCAATTGAGAAATCTGCTCCACCTTCCAAATAACAAACACGATGCAAAAAGAAAAAAAAAGAATTAAACCCCTCGCTAAAAATCCATTACCCCGTATAATCACGCAAAATGATTTTTCTTAAATATGATAATAAATCAACGGCTGGATCAATAGCCTGCGGACCAACTGCTATGCCCTGATAACGTATCAATCAATATTTAGTATTTAGATTTTAATTAATACCTCGCCAGGGCTTGGAGCCTGCTAACACTGGGAGAAATATAATCTGTGATAAAAATGGACCAAAGTAAAGAAACTGATAAAAGCGAATGCAGTCCTGTTAGCATTCCATAGTTGTTCCTCATATCTGTCATTGATCAGTCAATTGCTTAGTCGTGATTAAGGACCCTTCAAAATCAAGCTTGGTGTGTATGTGTGTGTGTGATTTTGTGTGTGTGTGTGTGTGTGAGCAATGCATAGGGGAGGTATGGATGTGTGTGTTTAAGTGGCAACGTACTCATCGATCATGCTTTGTAGGGATGAGCTAAGCTTCAGAAGCTCCTGCAGCGAACCGTGCATACAGAAGACACAGACCAACAATATATGTTGGATATAAGTCAGAAATCATAGCAAACAGAGCTCATATTGATCGCATGGACACTTCTTGAATCTTAAAAGTTTTATTTGACAGTGTAACACAATGTAAGAAGCAGGCTATTTTTCCTAATCCTAAATGTAGTCTGTAATCCTAATCTTCACACCAGTGCATGATTACAGGTCTCTTGTTTACACTGTTGCTTTGTTTTAAGGGGTTTGTGGCTCGTTCTCTGAATTTCTCTACAGCATACAGTAAAGACCTGCAATTAATTGGCTGTTGTGCAACTCTGACAGAAACACGTAGACAAATAGTTTCCCAGTGATGCATCTAAGTCATTGCATCTCAGATATGCACGCGATGGCCCGTCTGTAATCTTTTCTTAAGGTTTTAAGTGTTAAACACTGGACTGCCAACTGTTTTTCAATTGGATTGACTCTTGTGGCATTTGTAATTGGAATCCTTTTGCTTTATAAAGAGATTAAAATAGATAAATATAGAAACAGACAGGCAGAGGTTGACCATCAGGAGCTGCATGGCTAACACAAGATTAATAAGACACATAGATAAACAGGATCCTGCGTTAATCCGCCTTTGAACCAGTGCATTTGACTTGTAATCTGTTGACTTGCATCTTTCCACACTTACTGTCCTGCTTAAATAAACAAATACATTCATAAAGAAAAAAAATATACCACTGTTTTTTTTTTTTTTGTTTTTGTTTCTAATACAGTTTTAATATACTCCCCATTTTTTAAACTGGTGGGACACAGCAAACACCACCAGTCAGCTTGACTGATACATTATTGTGAAAGGTCTGTTAAACTAAGAAATCATAGTGTAAGTAAGTATGTGTGTAAGTAGTGTAAGTAAGTGAAGTGAAGTGTGAGGTTGTGCCACAGCATTTCATCTTCCCCCCTTTTTTTCATGCATCTCAGGAAACCTCAGCCTGTACTGTCACTGTAGTGTGTTCTTGTATTACACTGCACCATACACACTGTTTAAAGAGGAGAATGAAGGGGCTTCTGGCTGAATGCTGTGGTGGGTCTGGTCCCTGGAAAGTCAAACTGTTCTTTGAGCTAACAGGACATGTGCGTGTTGCTCAGGTTTAGGGCTGGATTTAAGTGTCCCAAGGCTGTCTGTTGTCCATCCTGGGCCAACAGCAAATGCTGGCCAGAGAGGATGGTGTTTCTTTTGAGCTGATCCTCCGCACACACACATCCACTCTCACACTGGCACGAACAGGAATACAGACAAAAAAACAGAGAGCAAAGGTCACTTAAAGCAGTTTGAGTGTCTGTTAGGGTCGATGTGTTTCCTTTTGCCTCCATAAATCATTTTGATGGCCTATAGTCCAATAAGTTATTACATATATGTAAATGTGTTTTTACTGATAAGTGTATTAGATTAGGTGATGCTTCAACCACAAACAATAGAGGATACTGCAGATGAAATTTTATAAAAGACACTTGGTGAATTAAAGCGGAAATCCTCTGAAATTCCCTCTGCTCAAAATTACAAATGTGATATTAAAACAAGATGGCGATAAAACAAGTGTTGGGACATTTTTCCCACTCAGTACAGCCATCAAATTGCAGTTATCGGTGTTGAGCTGGCATATCAGCTTAGCTCTGTGGTAAAGCTCACACACCATGAGACTGGACAGGATTGGCCAATCCCTATTAATCCCTTCTTACTCTTAGCTGGACAAGGTGCCAAAGGGGCCCTGTGCAGGACAGGCAAGGGGTGTGTTAGCAGAGTGAGTCAGCTGTTGCTTGCATTACTGTAATTAAATTAGTGTATGTGTGGTCGAGCAAACTTCTGAAAATATAGGTAAAGGCATGTATTGCAGTGTTTTACTTAAGATGTTTTTTCAATTTACCTTGTAGGCCTCCTCTCAAACTATTAAATGTAAATTATTTATTGACCAAATTTCAACATTTTTTTCATGATAGTATTAGGATGGTTAACTTAAACATAAGAGGATTTGCAGTGCACAGTATACAGTGTTACAGAATCCTGTTTTGATGAAAATGAGCTATATTGCATTATGATGCAAAAGAAAACAAATAAGCTACATGAATTGTATACTAAGTTTTTTGGTAATGAGAGATTGCAAAAAAAATTAAGGTAGGATTTAAAAAGAATGTTTTTATTCCTCTCAGGGATTGGGAGGGAAAGAAGGTAGCACCACACAGCAACTTTAATGAGATGCAACAAGATTTATTGTCTTAATTTTGCCTCTGGTATGAGAGTCTGGCTACCGGTTGTCTGTTTAGTTTGCCTCTAGAATTTAAAGCTGAAGCTAATGCATATTCCAACAGTAACAACAGAAAAATAATAAAATAATTACATGCAAAGGTGATCATAATGATAACTCTGTAGTTCCCCTCAGCTCTACAGCTTTAGCATGTTAGCCTCTTGCAGCTAATTGTTTTGGTTTTATCCTCAACAACTTTACCGTTTGGTCGCACCTCAGTTCTCTGGTTCTCAGCAAAAGCTGGCATTTGTTTCTTAGTGAGAACACTTTACCTGCAGCAACAAACGGCAAAGAGAAAACATCAGCAGCTAATTGCTGCACATAGTGAAACATTTAAGCAGCTAAAGAGTCAAATATTTTCCTCAGAGTGAGACCATAAGAGTGCTAAAAGAGTGGTTAATTATTTATTTGCATGTGCTTGGTTGGCGATAACACAAAAAAAGCAAAAAAAAAAAAATTAAATATGTTGCTCTATGTCTCCTGGATGTGTAGGCTCATGCTGACTAACACTGTGCTAATCCTGACTTTGACTAACACTGTTTGTGCACAGGTTGCTCTGATATACCAATTTGCTTCATGCATTCTGACTATGAACACTTGAAAAAAAAAAAAACATTTTATTGTTACATTAATTAATGTTAGAATTTTACATCAATATTATGTGAGTGAAAATAATAGACATTAAAAAATGTCATGATAACACAGCGTGGTGGAAAGACTGAAATAAAGTTGAGGTAGAGAATGAAGATGGTGAGTGGAGGAGTGTGACGGACAGCCGTGGAGACAGGGTTGTTCGTTTATGTAGGCTGTGGGCTGAGTCGACTGGAAAATTTTGATCACTTTAATTTACTATATCCAGCATTGCTTCTCTCCCTGTCCAGCACTTTTATCAAGCCCTGTGAGCCCGTATTGATTTTTTTATTTTCTGCCCAGGATAAGAAGACAGAGAGTTAGGGAGCTCTGGTGAATGGAGAACTTTCCTCAGATTGCTGCTATTCTCCAGCTTATTGCATCCTGTCGTTTGTAGTTTCAGATGATGTCCAGTATGCCACGGCTGCTCCAGCCAATAAACAAGGTGACTAACAATGGAAGAGGGCCGGGAATGAAGAGAGGGAGACAGGCTAACCACCACACCACACACAGAAAGAAACAGGGAGCTGTATTTTATAGCTAGAACTTGCCTTTGTTTTACAACTATGTGGACACTTTTTTGGAAAAGTATGTACTTTAGTTCAGTCTCAGAGTTTGTATTTGATAAATATAACTATTTAAATTGTTCCAAAAACATCAAGGGTTGTAATGAAGAATAAACCCAGTTAGATGTTTTAATTTTCCTCAACAGAGTTGATATCAGTTTAATTAATCATTCTATCGAATTAAGTAACATGAGGAAAGGATCCTCGGAGGGAAATTAAGATGCCTTCTAATGCTTTTTTGGAGAAATATTAGATTTTTTATTGTGTTCCTGATTGTTTGGAGGTATATACTATAAGCACTCAACTAAAAATCCACAGCAACTAAAAATTCTCTGAGGACTTTGGCATTATCTCTCACTTTTTTCTGGCTTTCACTATTTTACTCAGGCTGTCATTTATTTCTGAAAATTAGCATTTATTTGTCCATGAACAATGCAACGGAGTGTAATGTATTGTTTTCTTTTATCTGTTACAATATGCTTTCATAGACCTACCATGTTAGAATTCAAATAGTTTTTTCTGGGACTGAAGGCAAGAATACTATTTAACTTTTTCATATTATTGTTACTGGCTTATATGTGTCTCCTTGAGCAAAATTAATTATCACCTTTGCCCCAAAGAAAATGCAATTAAAACGCAGAGGTAATGGTTTTTCCTCCAAAATGAAATGGGACGATGGTTTTGTCCCCGATTCATTGCTTTTTCATAATGTGTATCAGACAAATTGTTGTACTATTCCATAAAAAAACTTTTTTTGTTTTATTTCCTTTTTTGCCTCCTCTCTCTTTCTTCTGGCTGTGTATTTGCATTTTTGTTGGGGTTTGAGGATGCTGGAGTGTGTGTTTGAGAAAAGGGGAGTAGGAGAGAGAGAGAGAGAAAGAGAGAGAAGAAAGAGAGAGAGATTAGTGACAGTCTGATAAAAGATGTCTCCAAAACCCTAATTAAAATTGAATACCCCCGCAAATGCAAAGCAACATGCAATCTCCAGGTATTTCATTTAGAGCAACTATCTCAGTGCGAGGCTGTTTTTTATGTCTTTCTTCATTGCACACAAATAGCTCTCCCCCTTTCGCTTTATTTTTCACACTTCCACATCTGCCACTGTCTTTGTCAAATCTCACGTTTGCTCTTCTCTCCCTCCCTCGGTGTCAGACACAATGACAAAATAAAATCAAACTGAGTAAGCCATAGTGTGTCCTTTTTTTTCTCCAAAACACTTCAAGGGTTCAGCTCATTAAACTGGAGAAAAAAAAAATAGTTCTTATAATGCAACAGCGAGCCCAGCGTTAAGCTCTTGTATTTTTATAAGGCAAACATGCTCAACAAATGAGTACAAAGTTAACTTTATTTTATTAACAAATGTTGACATTGGTAGGCTTGTGGATTTGTTATTTTTTCCGATTAAAAAAAAAATTCATAATTTGCTGGGTTGCAGAATACAAATTCATCACTAAAATTATACTTAACTGGTACTAAAGTACAGTGATTAAAACAGTCAAAATATAATAAACTTTTTTCGACTTAATGAATGTTTTATTATTTTCGTTCACATAAGTGGTGGTTATTCCAGGAAACTCCTCCTGCTTCTTGTAATTCCTCATGCCAGATCTGTACTAAAAGTGCATGTTCACAGTTTCTTATTCCTCCCGTCGCCCTCTTGTTACATCATAAAAAGCGAGGCTCATCCTCTGTCCTTGGTCTTCAAATATCTCCTGCAGTTTTGTGAGTAAAACGAGAAGAGTGATTGCACTGTACAGCGGAAAACCGTGTTGGAGATCTGACCTGTGTTGTGGCTGCAGTGGCACTTTCACTTCCTACTGTCTGGACTCAGACTACCGGCCATGTGATCTCACTTTAGAGCAATCCAAGTATACACACACACACACACACACACACACACACACACACACACACACACACACACACTACACCCAGACACTTGTCGGTGTCATCAGCAACTGGTGGCCTATGGTTTATCCACCAGTTTATATGACTCATTTCAACTCTTGCAGTGACCTGGAAGAACACTGGGCTGATATTAATGTAGCTTTTATATCACAGTTTTTCATCAGCAATAAAAACCTGCCGTAAATGTGATATTTATTGCACAATTTTGCATTTCAAGTTTAATTTTGTCTTTCCTAAACCAGGTAAGAGTTTTAGTGTAAAGTGACAGTTTAAATATGACTTTTTCTCCTACTTAAACAGGAAAAAAATTAATGTTATTTTTTATGTTTTTGGCATGCTAATTTTTTTCTAATGCACACCTGGTACTTCATGTGCATTACTTTTTTATTTGGAAATCAAATTGTTACAGCAAAAAGTTGAATTTGTCTCTGAGTTTATTAAGGATACAATGATTCGGTCAAAGACTTTATGAGGTGTTCAAATTAATTTGAAACAGTAATATCTCTATGCTAGAGTCAAAGACTGCACACATCAATCAAAAGGACAGTTGAATCTCAAGCATCTAGGACAGTAACAAATTGGTTATTGATAAAAATATGCAAAATCAAAAGGATACAAAAGAAAATAATAAATACATTTTTAAAATTAAATATGCGAACACCAATGAAAAAACATCAAAAGAAGCATCTTTTATCACTGAAAAATAGGTCTTACAATATTCAATCTAGGGCTCCATCCATAACCTACTGCTTTTGTCTGGATAAAAAATATGAATATTAAAACAAATGTTAAAAACAACAAAGCTGCTTTCAGCAGCCAGTGTCCACTTTGGCTTTCAAAAACCCACACTGGCTGACCCTTTCTCACAGCTCACGACTATAATCATTTTTACATGGCTGCCTGCAGAAAATACAGAGGAAATTGTTCCAGCTTAAGCTACCGTTTAGTCATAAGGATATGGTCACTTGGGTGCACTGCCAAAGCCATGCTCCTGAGTCATTTTACTGTATGTATTTTTTTGTCATTCATTCCCAGAACACTAGTTGAATCATACAGCAAATAAATAATCCCCTGGGCAAGAGGGTGTAAGGGGGGGGTGAGCAATAAACATGTGTCTCAGACATCTGTTTGCTTTCCTGTAACCACACGGAGGTGCGTTTTTAACCTCCCCACTTTCTGTCCAGTTATTAACTTTGCAGATGATATCTTGTCATGTTACCTATTGATTCCTGTCATCATTAGAGTTTGTAATAACGAGAACCGTGGCTTGACGATTTCGTTGTATCTGCGAGGACTGACAGGCCCGTGTGTTAAAGACATGTTTGCTTCACTCTGGGATCAATAAATGCTGTGAGCCAGCATGAGAAAGCATAGGCCCTTACCAGTGTTATCGATGCACAACGTATCACATTATGAAATATACGTAGGAGGAAGCTGCCCGCAAGATTAAGGAGTCCTCATAGATCAATGAAGAGCATGAGCATTAATATAGTGCTGCTACTTCCCTCCCCTGGACACCCCAGGTTATTTTTGCTCTCAGGCTGAACACTGATGCACATAGACGTGCTTTCGCGTGAACTGGGAGAATTAGATTTGCCTGTTGGTGTTACAATCCAATATCTATCATTGAAAGGATTCTTTTCACTCTTATGGCCAAAGGTCTCTCTCTTTTTAGGCTCGGGCGCAGGTGGCCATGGCACTGAAAAACTGCATTTATTTTGAGATTTTAAACTGTCAGAAAAACTGACTTTTCTTTCATAAGGGTAGTAGTATGTGTGTATGTGTCTGTGTGTGTGTGTGTGTGTGTGTGCGTTTGACCTTGAGACTGAGGGTGGAAAAAGACTGAGCGACTGCCTCATGTTGTCAGGAAATGCTCCTCCTTCTGTTTAATCCCGTGCTGAAATTTAGCTGTCCTCATGTATTAACCCTTTCTTGAGCACGTTTCACTTGCTTGAACCACAGAGACCCAGACGGAATGATATTTTTTTCTTTTTTTTTTTTTTTTTTTTTTACTCTTCCTGTATTTCCAGTTTTAAATTGCTCTTTTAGCTCTGCATCATAAACCTGACATTTGTTCGACTGGTAATCATTTCGACCACATCCAGATCCAGTTGACCTCATATTCAAACTGAACTCATAAACCGCATTTCCCACGATACACGTCAGGCTTATATGAGCTTCTCATCTGAATATATATTCCCACTGTGGAGAACAACAGAGGCGTGTTGTCATCCAGCTGACCCTTGAAGTGGCCAGATGAAGGGCAGGGAGGAGGAGGGGTGAAGGGTGGAAGGGAAACTTGGGCCAAGGTCAAGAAAGCTAATTTGTTTCCTGCGTCCCCTGCCGTCCCTGAGAGGCAGACCACACACTGCCCATACAGGAGGGGCTTTCATGTGGTTAAGGGTGCATAGCATGAGGTTGAGCTCATCGGCTACTGGCTCCTATATCACGCAGGAAGCACAAATTGTGTTATTTGTTTCTGACTATCTTCTTGTTGTAAAAAATTGACACATTTATATAAACACTTCTACATTTATGCAAAAAAAGCAGCCATTTTTGTTTTTTTTATATGAGAAATAAGATTTTTTTTATTTGCATCATACATTTTATTAAGAGGTGACACATAAGACAGCTTGCATTAGTAGCTAGAAGGGAAGAAGTTGTTTGATGCTTCACACAAGTAAAAACAAAAATATTGCAATGTTAAAACTCCATTTCAAGTCAAAGTCTTAAACTGGATTGAAATCCGAAAAAAAAATATTGTTTAAAATCTCAAGTGTTTATCCATAATATTAATTTTTCATGAATAAAAACTGGTCAACCCAAAAAAGGGAGACTTATTTGCAAGCGTGGCTTGTCCAAATTTAATGGACATGTGAGTAAATGACTGACAAACTGTTTCTTATTCAGTGTTGCTACATTCTATTGTTACATAGAAGCATTACAACCAACCCCAAACACCAGAAACAATACTAATGCTGTACCTTTCTGCAAACCCCACATTTGTTGAAACTTTATTTCTGATTAGTTCAGGTGAGGTTTAAGCACAAAAACCACGTATTTTTTTAGTCTGACATACTTGGTATTGTTGCAAGAAAGATGACTGGAAAATCTGCAGTGGTCTCCTTAAAATACCTGATTCGGTCATCAGGTCATTGGTTTGGAAGAACTCCCATTGTCTTGTTTAAAACACACTGTGTTAGTCACCACAAAATGACTACAAAAAATCCTGACGTCCACTGCTACCATCCCCTCAGATCTCCTGGTGAGAAATTTAGGCTTATATGGGCCTACACTGATTCAGATCTACATCACATTGATATTAATTGTTGAAACTTTGAAATGTAAAAGTTTACTGTGGTTAAAAAAAGGAAAAAAAAAGAGTTGAATTGCACACATTTCCTGCAAGACCTGCATGCAGAACCACTTCAGTCACTGTAACAAACTGATTGAAAACCTAACTTCTCACTGTTTTTAAAAACACACAGAGGTATTTTTGAATAATGCACTTAAAGCACCAAAGTTACAATTAAACAAAATAAAAACTGATTTTAAATCATTTTGAAGGGAATTTTGAAAAAGTGAATAGTGTGTATGTGTCAGTCATTTTGCAGCTGATTAACAGTTCAGGGAAACTTGAGTAAAACTGATACAAAACCAACACATATCAACAACTATTGCAGATTGTGGTGAAACTGGATTGTACTTTAACTGTGAAAATGCTCTCTGGTTTTACTTCTCATGTTTTCTGGCTGCTTTGCCTCAATCCTCTGAGATTTTTGGAGTTTTATTTTAACCCGTAACTGCTGCTACTGCTAGTTAACTCTGTTAGCTGATTTCACACGATACACATAGGAGGCTGCCAACCTTTTTTTTTCATATCTTTTGTATTTAGCATGTTGTAGAAACATTGGCTTTGTATTTATAACAGTGGTCTTGGGCACAGAGATGTTGGTGGTGGGGGGTTTCTAATTAATGGTGCTTTAAAAGGGTAATGTGTAAAACTGAGGGCAGCCATAACCAGAATAACAGCTACCTGTTGCTCAGTGTACCCATTTTTGTAGCTCCTTGACTGCAGCTAGTAGCTACTGTGAGCTTGTTAGCACATTAGCCGTTGGCCCTATTAGCTGATCAGTCCTCTAACTCTCTGTCTGTTAAAGCTGAGTGCAATTACGTGACATGAAACACTGTTCAGTCAGGTCAGTGCCAGCTCCTAATAATCAAAGTAAAAGAAAAAAATGTCACCTGAAGGACACATGTGGAACCTTTGTTGAACCTATAAAGTGTCTGTATAAAGCTGCATAATATTTAGTGAGGAAAGAGAAAGAGTTCAAATTTCGAAGCTCTCAGATGTGGCGAAGGTATACCTTGTATATCATGGTGCATAAGTGTGTATACATTTGGTGAATAAACATTTATTTATCCATTAATAGTTTGTCAAACGTGAGATTTTTCAGGATTTGGGTCGTTATTTGGGTTTAAAAACAGTTTACATATAATCAGAGATAAGTTTGCCAAGTTTGTGATGGATGAATATACAGATTAATGGACTCAAAGTTACCAAACAGATCAGTTTTTTTTTCTTTTTAATTAGCACCTGTGAGCTGTTTCCCATTAACACCGTGCACATTAAAAATCCCTCTGCTTTTTCTAATTAAGTAAAGTGGAAACAGATTAGATGGCTTCTTTGAACAAAGGTCAGTGATTGCACTTTGTCTCGCTCCTCTGTTTGTTTGTGTAGCCGGCACCAGGAGAGAGCCTGCCACTTCTTCCCAGAATGTCACTTCACAATCACTGTTTGTTTTACGGAACAGCCTTTTCTTACGTTTCTTCTTCCCTTCCTTTCAATATTTTTTTTCTTTTTAATGTGATCAATAGATAAAGATGTGACTCTCACTACTGTCAGCTTTGGAAGTTTTTTTTTTATAAAAGTAAAAGTAAGTCTGCTCTGCAGGTGGGGGACGAGGAAAGAAAGGCTGATGTGCTATAGATTTTCTGCTGATATGATTATAAAACACATGGAATGTCAGATTAAAGCTGGACAGATGAAAGATAGGCATCAATCAGCGATGTCTCTGGGGAGGCTGCAAGGCATGACATGGTTGTCAAGAAGGAGGAATATGGTGACTCATCCCTCCCTAATCTCTCTTTCTTGGTCAATTGATTGGGCTTTCATATCCATTAGCCCGGCTTTCATAGCTGCTGTAATGAACAGGCAGACTACAGACATACTTTGAGACCAAACTTGTCTCTTAGAAAAACAAAACAAAGATCTTTAACCTCTTAAAGGGGAGTTCAGGAGCCTGCGACACAAAGTATATATAATGATAACTCTGGAGATTCAGTCATTACAAATAATTTAATATTAATAAATATCTTCTAAAGTACAGTTTCTAAACCTTATTTGTCCTAAATTTGTTGATAATATGAAAAAATATTTACGTGTTATCCTTTTACATTTTTTTTTTTTTGTTTTGTCAAAATGTTTCTTTTCTTTTTTTAATTTAATCAGTGAAAAGTTCTGCATTTTGGGACATTACAAGGTCTGCATCATACAAGGAGGCCCGAATGTACATTAACAGTATACAAATAAATTAACTAACATTATCAACAGAATGTAAATAATTAAGGCAGAGACGTTAATGCATTGTGCTGCAGAGATATCTATTGAAGTTGGCATGCTAACTGGCTACCCGTCTGAGGTTTAAGATTCTTGTTAACTTATCATAGCACACATTCAGGTCCAACTCAGCAGAAATAAAAGAAAACAAAACTCATCAAAACCATCGTCCCTCCTGTCTCCACAAACCTCTGGGACAGAATCCTGGTAGAAGCTGCTATAATTCACTTTAGTACTGTAAGCCCTGTTGTCGAACTGGCCTCAATCGTCTTGGAGGACATAGAAAGAGTGACAAAAAAACATGGAAAATTTGTTTCCACAAACATGAATCTTAAGCCAGTATTACATGTTGTTGAGTTGAGGCAATAAAATCGCTTTGGTTAGTAAAAGTTAATGGTTTTTACGCTTGCAAATATTTTTCTACATTCCAAGTTCACTTCCAAATTAAATATACTAAAATTATTCACAGTTATTCACAGTTCAGCCAAAAGTGTCCTAATTCTGATTTTGTTGTGGTTGGATTTTTGCACTGCCTACGCGGCTTGGATTAAAATCATTAAGTATATGTGTGGTGCATTGTATGTGTGTAATATGTGTGTAATATGTGTGTTGTTGAACACAAAGCATATTTTTTTTCCTACAAAAGTTAGGGTTTTTATCAGTTTTTAGTTAAAGGAGGACTGTACATAACAAATTATATTATTATTTTGATACAGTCCCTGTCCTGTCACAAAATGTGATCATATGAATATTTGGCCGGTGTGCACCTGCTTTTCCAACACTGCTGTTAATTCACATTGGTACAGTGCAGATAAAGCGTTTTTATATGCACTGTGAGCACAGCCCTCTGCACATTTCCCTGTACACAATCTGTCGCTAACGCAGACATTTTTGAACAATAAGCGGTTGACTTTTAGTAACTCCACTTCACCCCAGGTTTTTGACACTGATTCATCTCAGTGGGATTCTTATTGGTACTTTGTGGGATGATTATCACCAACACATTCTTTCAGCCTGAATGCTCTGCACAACACCTCTGTAAAAAAAAAAAAAAAAAAAAAAGGAAAAAAAAAACATTTACGCATGAGAAGAAGCTGACAAAGAGAGCAAGACAGGAAGGAGAGAACGACAGAATTTAATAAAGTTCAACAAGGCAGAAAGGATTGCACAAGCAGTGAAAAGCGATTCTGCTTTTCTCTCCTTTACAACTTCTGCCTACTTAAACACTTTTACACCCCATCCTTTTATCTGCGTCTGCATTCACTAAGAGAGGAATAGCTGGACACAGAGAGAGACGCTCATTCGTTTTTTTATTTGAATGTTGACCGAGGATGGCCACCATCTGTGCAAACTGTCTGACTCTATGACTCTCCTGAATCTCCTGCCATAAATATCAGACGGAGCTTCACTTCTCTGATAATTCACACATCCAGATTTACCGTCTCTGTTCTGTTTTGCCGCTATTTAGGCTTTTATCACTATTCTCCTCTAAGTTGACGCAGACAGAAGTAGTGTGTCATTTTCAGCAAACAGTGATTTCTGTCTAACATCATCTCACACCCTCGTGTCCCATTTACTGTGACATCTGGTGCTTTTGTTTTTCTTATTCCTCGTCATAAAGAGAACCTCTTCAGACTTTCCAGAAACCCAGCCTACACTTATCTCTTGCTGGGTAATTTTTTCTTTTCTTTTCTTTTTTTTTACCCAATCATTGAAAAGCCTTCCACTAAGCTCAAACACACAAGGGGAGTGGTGAAAATGGGGTAGATGACATTGTTTCAGTGATATGGATGTACGGCTTAAAGACAAAAGTGTTGGTTGAATGTTGTCATGTCAATAAGCCATCAGTCGCCCCGCTAACAATAAGTTAATGATTCCCCAGCAGTAATACATTTATGAATAGAGAAGTGTCTTCTTCAGCCCAGCGGGTGTGCCCATTAAAACAGAGCATGAACAAAATAATTGTGATTTGCAGATAAAATCCACTTTAGAATGGGATTCCGACTGAGGAATTGTTGAAAGAGCTGTAATTTTCCACTAAAACATGACACACACTCACAGGAGCCTCGCTAATCAACTTGAGTACGTGTGTGTGTGTGTGTGTGTGTGTGTGTATGTGTGTGTGTGTGTGGGTGTGTGTGCGAGAGGGAGAGAGAGTGTGTCTGTTTTGAAGTCATTGCACGCGTACTATATACAAATTAAATTATACCAAATGCATTTAGTGAGGCGCATTCTTTTTTCTTTAATTGATGTATTTTTAGCTCTAACACAACACTGATTTTACTTCTAGTACACAAGCATACTTTTGTTGCTCTAAATATTGATAAAAGAGACTGTTTTCTAAAAAGGGGGCATCCTCTACTCACTGAGAAGTTTTTTAGTTTTATGTTTCTAATTGAACAACAGCAAGTGTAAAATATATTTAAAAATGTAAAAGGCTCAGTCTGGACTTACTGTCTGCTGGAGGTCACTGTCCAATACAGTAATTAAACCTGTTCAATACATTTTAAATATTTAAATTAAATATAATGTTTTGAAAGCATGTTTCCTTATAAATGCCTTTGACCACAGGGTTGGAAAGGTTGCTCTTTGGCATCCAATATATTTAAATTGTCATCAGATCATTACTGATGATGGAATTTAGTAAAAAAATATAATTCCACTTCACACACTAGTTTTTACTACTGTTTTCTTTTATACTTCTTATTTAATTTTGAGTACTGTCAGTCTTTCCCTTTCAGTATGGTGGCTGATAAGGGTAAACTTGTAGGCCAAAACATATTCATCAGCAGAAATGTGACGTAACTCCTGAAACAACGTTAATTGAAAAATGATAAATAAATCCAAAACAAATGCAACAAGAAGCAACAACAAGCATGGTGCTTATACAGAAATGATAAGAATTAAAAATTTCACAAATCCTGATAACAAATGCAACAGAAAAAATGCTGTTTATCCAGTCAAGATGCAGAGTTGCACAGAGGTCTTGCCACAACGTGTCTTCCTGGAGGACGACTTTTCTCCTTTCCTTATTCCGCATGCTGTTGATGTGCCATCGAGGAGGAAGCCCCTGCTCTTGCTGACATGAGATAGGAACATGCATAAAAATGTTAATACAACAGTCAATCCAGGCATGCAGCTGGCTGTAGCAGCTAATTATCTGGGTATAGGTTGTGTTGGACATGCTGGCAACATCTGTTCAGTGTAATGCCCCCAGATACAGCGGATCAAAGAGGCTTTCCAGGACACACCATTGGCCAGTTGAACAAAGTGACACAAAGTGCTGCAGCTGCAAGACATGTGATGTCACCAGTCACAGTGGGTTTACAGCACAGGTGGCTGGGACTCAGCATCCTGCAGTCAAAAAGCCTGAGATGATCTGATAAACTTTTCAGATCCGTCTCATCTGGGACCCAGTGGGATGAACGGATAAAAGAGGAGAAGACACAACTTAGTCGTCATCTGTTGCTATTTGTGAGGTTGATAGTGGTTTTACTGTTTGCATAGCTATATCTGACAAATTCAAAGTGTGTACTGTTTTGTAATCATTCCTTTACCTATCAGCATACATTATCAGCACTGAAAAGAGTTCAGTATAATATTTAAGTAAGCATTCACGACATCGTATGATTAAACACACACCATCAAAGCTTTCCTTTAATATTAATAACTGTATAAAATTAAATTAAATTAAATTAAATAAACCTACAGTTAGAGTACAGAGTAGACCTGCTAAGGGCATCTGATAACTCACTACTAATTTAAACTACCCTGTTAAAAGTTTAATAATCAATGTAACTATATAATTTCTTAATCCAAGAGATGTAACTAAGAGCAGTTTGTACACCCATGATTTGATCTCTTTTTTAGTCTAAATGTGCAGGTTGACATTTAAGAGAAACTGCCTGCCATTAGTATGTGTGTGTGAATGCATATGAATGCTAACCATTTTGCCATTTACATAAGACAATTGCAAGAATGCAAAGTGTGAACATGAGCAGTGGTAGAGCCCTGATACTCTGCCCCCACTGCTGCAAAGATTGCCGTTTGCTTGTTGATTTCAAGGCCATTTATACTGACCACATATTAGGTCACATATTAGAATTTGACTCTGCACACCCTTGGGTCCCCAGCCAAATGTGATATTAGTGTGATGAATGGTTCCCATTAGATGTGAAAGACATACATTCAGTGTACAGTACCTAAATGCAAACAGTGAGCGAGGTGCTCCCTGTTTTAGTTAGACAAGTTGGAAATGGATACTTCTGATTACCAATTAGCTGCTACGCTAAATGAATTCATCCAGAAAGAAGGTCAGCGTGACTGAAACATGTCAGTTTGCTCAAACTTGTGTACCTCTTAGAAAGCAGATGATTCTTCCAAATTGGGAGATAACCATTGTTTTGGTTCTTTGGCCAAGTAATAAAATGTCTAGACACCAACTAACATGAATTTCCCCAAAGAATTAGTGTCATCAGTGTGAGAGCCCTGCCCTGCACTCTGGGGTGCAGTTTGAAATACTGTCTTTTAAATCAATGCTCCCCTCTCCACTCTTCCTTTAATTGAACTTTGTGGCCTCCTGTCAAGACCTTTTGTCTGAGAAAACATCAAAGTCCTTAAGTGTAATAGAGCTAAATCAAACTTTCTAAACTCCTTTTACTAATGATTAATTTCAGTCTGTTTAATTGTGACTAGTTATGTTGGCATTGACCGAATCTTCCGTGATTTTTTGGCAATTCTTGGCTGAAAAAACTTTTTCTCAGTAATAAATGCACACCTTTACTTTGTTGCTTCTACTTACCTAATGTATTATAAGTAAAGATTTAGCACTTTAATTCCCAAGTTCAGGAATTGATCCTCAGTGTGACAGTGTTTTTTTGTCTGAACTAGAGAATTATGTTTGTATAACACAATACAAACAGCATTTATAACAACACGTAACTGTGGTGACTAAGTGCTTTAGCAGAATAATGCTTTATGAATGGAAAAGGCTCAAAATGAACACCAGCTCCCAAAAAATTGTATAAGCAGTTCTAGAAGTAACAGCAAAGACATGTAAGGTGATTTAGAAATGGCACTTTTTATTAACTTTTTTTTTTTTTTTGTCTCCTTTCTACCCTCAAGAATTGGCACTTTGGAGGGAAGTCCATGCAAAATGTCTCCATCCATCATGCTGGCTGGGTTTCCACAGCAGTGTTATTGACACAGTAAATTAAAGGAGGCTCACATCAGGTAGCTGACGGATCGGAGGCATCAACGGCAAACTTATAATCGCAACCCTGTCACAGTGGGTGAGTTTCTCTCTTTTCTTTTTATGTCCATACTTCTCACTTACTTCTGCACTCTGTAATTCCCATCTCCATTCTATTTTATGTACATCTAAAAAAAAGTATGCCCTACTTTATTGGGTATATATGTCCCTCTATTTACCTGAAAGTGTGCATTTGTTAGGCGTAAAGTTTTATTGGCTGTACGATGGAAAATATACTACTGCTCTTAATTCTCTGAATTCATCAAGACATATTCAATTTATTTATCCATGCTTTTATTTTGTTAAGCATGAATACTGTTATTTTTTGGCAAACGTGATTCCAATATTTTATAAATGTTTTTTTTGGTATGTCTTTCTTCTTTTTTCCCCTTTTTATTACTTACTTTTCTCCTGAAGAATTGCTGATTTATTAATGTGAAAATTAGGTTAAAAGTTTTCCAAGAAAAGATGCAACGTCATCAATCTCCGTAAGAAATAAGGTTAAAAAAGGAGGGAAATTCTGCCCCTGGAATGTCAATAATTGACCTTCTTGTATCTTACAACAGCACTTGCCTGCAGTGAAAAGCCTCTTAGTCTTTCCCCTTGTATAAATTCCCCCAGAGGACCTGGGCTCAGGCGTGCCATGTGAAGACATTTGTTTTAGCCCTGTGAGTTTCTGTATGTGATCATTAAGAAGAATTACCGGTGTCAAATCAAATACTAATGCCCTTCTCTTACTAGAGATTATGATTCGTACGTCGTGACTGCAGTAAGACCTGAGGCCTTTTATTCAGAGAAATTTCTAAAGCATTTTTAAAAAAGTTTCTGAGGAGTATCTAAGGACAGAGAGATGAGTGTGGTTTGCATATCACAGAGCAGTTATTGAATATGAAAAGTGGAATCTTTGTGAAGATGTTTGCTGTTTATTGGATTAATATGTTATGCAACATTTGGCTTACGCAGAGTAATTTTTTTTGTTTGTTTCTTGCTTGAAACAAAAGTGGAAGCTGAAAACTCTTCAAGGCTAACTGTTTTGAACTCAGAAGATGCATCAGTGAGAGACTTGGAAAAAATGCTGCATCTATGTCAGCGCCTGGATCCTCTAAATGGCATGGCAAACTGCCCTGGTTACCATGGCTATGAGAGGGTTTGAGAGCACATTAATCATGAGGATTTAGGTTTCTTTCTCTTCTATTTCTCTAAAAAAGACACAGAATCGCTCAGACGTCCTTTATGAAGCTGATTTATGGTGTTCAATATCTGTGTGTGTAGATCATGGGAAATGAGTCTGAGAGGTAAGAGTTTATGAGCAGGGGGAGAGAGCAGTGTGGAGTCTCTGTCAGCACACTGCTTTTGTTGTTGAATGTGTGTTTTTTGTTGAAAATAGCCAAGTTAGCAGTGGAACGAAGGATTTGATCTGCAGCACAGGGACATAAATGTGTTATTTTGCATACCGGATCTCAAAACATTTAGATTTATCCACATTGCCTACTTTTGTTTATGTAAAAATTTTATGCTGTAACATGAGTGGACATTAATGTGTGAAAAGGGGAATGCAGGACCAAAGGTTTTATAGCTTAATGAAGATTAAATGTCTTGGAAAAGCTTTGGCATCAAAAAGTGTATTAATTTGCTACAATGACCACATTTGGCACTAAACAGGCCCCTTGTTAATTGTGCAATCTGGAACCAGTAGATGATGTCTGATGTGGCTGTGCCCAGACTGTCTTGAGTAAATGGAGCTCTTTGTGCCCACACATTTTACCTGTGACAGACAGGCAGCTGATAAAACTGAGATCATGCATAAAGAAGTATCACTCTTGCTGTTGTGCTACTTTTCAGTGGCGATGTTTTCCCTCTACGTCTTTGGCCATAGACAGCAGATTGATGACAGTGTGACAGAGTGACATTGCATTCTGGGAACCCAGGACTATGGCCATAAATCCATGGCGATTCAGCTTTACAATGGCCTACTGTCTACGAGTAGCCATCAGAGGGTTAGGAGGTTGTTACTGCATTACTGCAAGGGTGCAAACATTATGCTTATTGGGAGGAAAGAGGGAGAAAATGAAGACACCAGGGGTAAATAATCTGTATGGTAATGAATTATGAAAATCTAATAAAGTGAAAAAGAAGAAGGATGCAGAGAAAACCTTCTTTGGTGAGTGGAAATTTCCCACGCTCTTTAGTCTACAAGCGCTATGATTCTTTTCAAGAAGATCTGTCAAATCAGAGCCTTGGCTGTATTAGAAAGCAAATAAAAAACATGAACAAATAAACACTCCAAGTTTCTTATTGACCTTGGAGAACCAGCTGTGTTGTGAGTGTAGCTCTACTTGGCTGCTTGCACCCTCCCTCTATTCTGGTTAGAGTGCAAGTGTGTGTGTGTGTGTGAGCAGAATAGAGCTCTTGAGTGTAAGTGTGAGTTTTTGTTCAAACTGCATGCGTTTTTGCGTGTCTTTGTGTGTGAGCACAATGAATGGCTGCAACTATGTAATTTGATTGGTTCAAAACAAGCTCTAAACTTATTGATAATTCCCAGAAGTCCCAGCTGGCCATTTGCAGTCTTGGGATACAAACTCGAGAGGTCACATGTGTTTAACTGTTCTCTCACCGGGCTATAAGTTGAAAAAACTAGTCACTATGTCTTATCATAATAAACATATGGGAGTTTTTTAGACATTGGCAATTTTAAGAAAAAAAATATTATTTGTATTTGTACTTGCTTAAACTGAAAGCAGGGCATATTTCTAGTTGGAGAAAGTAATCTGCTGTTTTAAACCTGAGCCAGCGTTTGAAATGATGACAAGAGGAAAACAGATTACAGGATCATATTGAAGTTTTATTTTTTTACTGTATAGTAGAATTGGAATCATTTGTAATGGACAGATGATTCAAATTGTTCTGTAAGTTAATCTAGTTAAGTAATTTGAGTTCTCATCAGCTCTTATTGTAGTTATACATTATATAATTCAAAAGTAGAAATAGCATTAAACAAAGGTATCATAGAACATGTATCTGTTATATACAAACTATGTAGACAAAAGTCTCTGTCTCTGTGTACTATATACATGATTTTGGTACATGCAGTACAACAATGCACAATAAACTGGAATAATTACTGTAATTATTATATTAAACATAATTATGGTAAAAAGTTATAATGTTTTCTAATTACAGAGATTGATTATGTGCATATTTTAAGAGTACATTCGCTAAGGGCCACATGTGACAATGGCAGAATGTCATGTATAATGGTTATATTATAGATAAACATAAAAGTTGGTTTGAGGTTTCTTTTAAAGCATACACACGTCTGATTTTACCGTCCATCAGAGTGATGATGTAATAGATGTTGCAATAAAAGACAGTTCACCTAAATTAAAAAATACATTTGTACATCATTTCTTACTTCAAGTTCAGTGGAACCTAAGCAGTCATGCTATAAACAAAAAAAAATTAAGGCGCCATGAGACACTTAAACAGTAAAAAAAAAAAAAATTCAGCCTTTTTTTTTGTTTGATTGTTTCGTTTTAATCAAATATTTATTTTATTTTTAGTTTTGTCTTGTGATCATTAAATACTATTACTACTTTAGACCTCCAAAAAACGCAAATAATTATTTAACATTCTGGCAAACTAGTTTTAACCCACAGACACATGGAACTGTCTGCCAGTGTAGTGGTATCTAATCATAGAGATAATATTAGTTAAATTTGCACCCCTACAATTTATGTAAATACAATACTATGTACTGTGCTTACATTTTTTTTTAAGTTTTCATCACTAAAACGTGAAAATGTTCCAGAGACACAAAGTAACATAAACAGTGAAAAACTTCACCCTGAGTTGTGTTGCAGCCGTGTTTTTCTTTATTATACTAATTTTCCAATACTTTGAGGACCATAAAGATCTCAATTCACCTCCATTATACTTTGGGTGTCTGCAAAAATGACCCAAAACCAAAATTGCATAGCTAGATACCACAAGAGGTAAGTGAGAAATTATGTTTGTGTGTGTGTGTGTGTGTGTGTTTGTGTGTTTGTGTGCGTATGTAAAGGTCAGTGTGTTTTTTAGTTAAACCAGCCCTTTAACACTCACAGGGTACTGTAAAAGCAATGAATTACCCCTATTTATAAACCACATTCTACCCCCTCATGGATAAATGGGTACAATCATTGAGTGGAAAATATTTTTTACCTGCATTTGATCACCACAAAGACTCCTGGTGATGTTGGCTCAGTAATGGCTGCCATGCCTCAACCACCAGTTTTCCCAAAGCCTCTCCTTCCTCCCATCCTAAGCGAGCTGGAGCTGAAGGCAACTCTACAGTTTGTCCCCCTCCTGTGTGATCAGGCCTGCAGCCCTTGTCATCTCCCTGGTGGCAGCTTAGATTCTCCAATTTTTAGGTTAATTAATCAAAAATGATTTCTTTTCTCATTAGCCATGCAGTTGGTTTGCTATCTGCAAAATCGATGTTTTACAGATGTTTCCCTGGGTTTTGTTTTTCGAGACGGCGCTGATTTTTATTGGGTATAGATTTAAGAGGGTGCTGAGGGATTGTGAGTTAACTCAGCCACACACAATCACACACACGCAGCCACAGTCAGACTAAATGCATATTCTACATAGTCACATGCTCAAATAAACACCAAAATAAATGATACGCTACATACAGAAAGGACACAAACCCCTAAACTTGCCTCTTTCTAACTTTTCAGTTCTGGGAATCTAAGTGGGAAAACTATGTTGAATGTAATCTTTCCATCGACCTGATGTGGACGGCACTTCTCCTCTCTTTATCCGTTTTGGTTAGCCTATATCAAGTCGATCGTTGCCAAACCCAGGGGGTTGAGCCACACACACACTCTCTCTGGGTAGCACTCTTTAATCACGTAACAGCTTCTGGTTCTAGTTCCTGTTGGTTGTAAACAAATGTAATGTTGCATTTCCTGCAGTCTAGACATAACAAAACTGGCAGAACCAGAGAGGGGAGCGATTGTGGTTGCTAAGGAGTGGCTGGCACAAGTTGGCAACAAACCAGGGTCTGAGGTACAGTTTAGAGGAAGGAATTCAAAGAGATGCAGCTTAGGCGTTGGGCATCCTCTTTAGTCTTATTTTGAGCTTCGCATCACTGAGGAAGGGCTCAAGTCATGTAATTAGGTAAAGTTAAATAGTTAGGTAAGTGTGTTATTGTGTTGAAAATAATTACTGCTTATTTTGCATGGTTGTGTTAAAAGATGCATTTGTGTCTTTTCTTAATTAAGCAAAAGTGCTTAAAGACTGGTGGAACATTAAGATTTTTAACCTTTTTTTCCCCCTTTTTTTAAAGTTCTTTTCTATTGATGAATTCCTTCATTTAAACTTTTTGGACCCTGGAATGTGCCTTAATGCCATCTGCTGCACAGTTGTTCTGCTGTGTGTAATATGTGGTTGTGCGTGTGTGTATGTGTGTGTGTGTGTGTGTTTGTGCCTGCATTTGTATTTGTGTACACCAGTCCCCACCCACCGTTCCACTCAACTACACAGGAAAAAGAAGATGAAGCAGAGAAGCAAAGGAGCCCAAACAGAAATTATTATTGATTTAATCACATAATCAGCCGCAAACACTTCAGGCCAAGATAGCAAATCCATAATAGCCTCCCCACATAACCACCCTTACAAATTTACCATCAAAGCCCTCCGCGCCCGCACTGCAAACACAGGAACCAGGGGTCACCTTCAGTCCCCGGCACGATATTGACATTCCTAATGCTTCTATATGTTTTTGAGTTAAGCGTTATCAATCACCGATAAGGGCCTGATGTCTCTAAAACATAACTCCTATGGCAGAGGGATTACAGCATCGCTTTTCTTGTCATAATCTAAGCATATCTTTTCAGACAAAGGGAGAGGATGGTAAAATCAATGTTGTCAGAGGCAGACATTTCCCACTGTGGCTGTTCCACTCTGCCTTTAGATGAGATATAAGAACACTGTTCTAACCTTTGAGACATCAAGATTTTTCTCAGGGAAAGTACCCCCTTTAGAAATTATTTAAATAAATAATGCAAAAGAAAATTAATTTCTTCATTATGTTTAAACGTCACACTCTAACCTTTAAAGCCATTTTACCTGCTTAGTGATATTACGCCAAATGATAGAGCAAATATTTTTTTCAGTAAAGCACAACAATATATTGGATCTTGTTGAATGAATGATGTTATTACCACATTTTTAAAAAACGAAGCTTTACACATTTCACAAAAAAACTTTTATTAAATATAAATATGTTGTTTAAAAGACGACCTGAATGACAATATTACATCAGTAGGCTTATCTAAACACCTCACAATAATCCCTCTTTTTCACTTATCTTTCCAAAATGTTACAACCTGGTGGGTTTGAGTTTTCTTACAGTAGCTGCAGGGTCTCTGTACCTGAAAATGTAAGTCTGGGGGCAGAAAATCCCCATGAAGCGGCATCCCCGAGCGACATCTGACATGATCCTCAGGTTTTCACACATTTTCAGTGACTAAATTTCAGCAGGAGTTGATTTTTCTTTTTACCCATGTGAGTATATTTGAAGAATGTGTTAGTTTCTACTGAAAGTCTCCATTCACAGCTAGATTTATTGCAAGTTTTAAGATTTTTTAGATATCAAACCCCTTTTTATTTTATTTTTGATGTAGATTTTTCTGCACTTGTCATTTAGTGAACATCATTTAATGACTTTTCTGTATGTAAGGTTTTATTGTTTGTGAACAAGCCCACATATTTGTAGTCCCATATGGGAGTAACACAGGAAACAAAGTCACAACTAATCCAATGACACTGCTTGTACTTTTACCCCACTGATATCAGCTCACCGTTCACTGCAAGTTCATGGATAGCCTCTATATTATTAATGGTTGTGTTTTGAAAATGTTACAAAATAAGTAAAAGAACAGTCAAATTTATTGCCATATTCCCATTGACTTTTTATTTACGACATAAAAGTAGTGAGCAATGCAAACTGAATCATACCAGGAGTAAACTACACAAACTGTCTGATATTTAATAAAATCCCCGCAGTCATCCTCAAATATTTGCCTAATTCAACTGTTCAGCACAGGAAGAACACTGATTTGTCTAATTTTGCATGGCTATAGAACAATGAATTGGAATCAGATTTGAACACTCCCTTAACATCCATCTCTCCAGTGATCTATCCATTCACTTGCCTATCCTTGTCCATCTAGCTCGGGGCTATGGAAGCCTAATTGTTTACCAAAGGGTTGCGGCTCATTTGCTCCTGGAGATTGGGCCTAATTAACACTAACTTGTCTGAACACCGAGGAGCGCTGTCCACTCCACTTTAATCTAATCTGTACTCTTTCAAAAAATAATGAGATCATTTACACCTCATTAACGAGCAATGTAATGTCTGGGAATTAATCATAATGATTGCTTATCATTTCACTTTGCAATATTATCTCCTCTAATGAAACTGTTCACACAACTGCCAAGAGGGCCTTAATTGGTCGTGTGAAATCACAGAGCACCCGGCAGCTTGCCGCGACGTGTGTGAAGTTCTAATTTGCATGGGCGGGGGTGGAGGGGAATTTGGGGGGTGGGCGCGAGAGGATGGCATCACTTAGGAAAACACACGCAAATACACACGCGATGAGGTGCACTGAAATGCTGTGGTATGGATGTATATACATATAAAAATGGCAAATTCCCAAACAGCCCTTCAAGATAAAATGAAGAAATTAGTGAATTGTTTACTTTTTGGATGAAAAATGACTTCAGATCATAAATAACTTTCTTCGAGTTATTTTGAAACATTTAGTTTGAAACCAAATGTTTGCTCTTGGTTTCTGCTGTTGGTCTCTATGGCATAAGATCCATGGCAGTGGTGGATGTGATTATTCAAGTGACATGGCATCCAGACTGATCCCAGCTTTGTGCCTCCACCGTGAAGCCGAGACATGAAGAACACCCATCCAATATTCCAGTTTTTTGCATTCTTACCTCTTATAGCCTACAGTATATTCACCCAGCTGGTCACCCCCAGCACTCTCGCCTCCTGGACGGAGGCTAAACAGTGTTAATAACAGTTAAAATATGGCATATCCCTCCTCAGTGTGTGGACCACCTAAAGACGCTATGCTTGACTGGAAGGAGGAGAGAGCCGTGGCTGCTCCGTGCCCTGGCTCCCCAGGCTTAGGAGGGCTTAGGTGCAGATGTCATTTGCTCTTTCTCCCTGGTCAGAGTGGCTAGCTGCTAATTGTGGCCCCTGGTCTGTGAGTTGAGCTTGTGTAGCTGAGGAGAAAAGGCTTGCCCAAATTGAAATCTGAGTAGCGTGTCTGAGAGTCGAGTTGACTCCCACTCCATCATGGATGCAGTTAGAAGACAGTCATAATTCCTTCTGGGCTAATTTCATCAACCAAAGAAACATTATTTTGCCTGTTCGCTGTACCAAACTCGATTATCCTATCCTCTTATTTTATCCCATGTTGCTGTTCATTGGATCATCCTTGCCTGTAGCCAAGACCAGAGTTGAAAGTCCAAGTGTAAGAGTGAAACTAAAAGCCAAAGTCAAGATCAAATACTTTGTCAAAGTCAGAATGTGCAATTCAAACTCTAAACTTAACCTTCTCCCTGATCCTCTGATCCTCCCAGAACTTTGAGATTGTTAAAGAATCAGTTTAAATGCTGAGGATAACTTAAACCAAAGTGGATCAGAAAGACATTTGGCTTGTTCTGTCAGGATCCAAAAAGTGGCTGAGATCATAGCAGGTCTGAGCGCAAATAAAGAGAGAGTCCCAATAGAGGTCTGAACATTAGCCTGAAGTACCACAGCTCTGCCTCTTCATACGGTCCTCTCCCTCTATCAATCCTCCCCATCATCTCCACTCATCCCTCATCCTGTTCCTCAGTGTAAAGCTAACTGTCAGCTCCTCTCCGGCTTATTAAAGGAGTCAAACATCCGCGCTGCCATAACCACGTGCTGATATGATTTATTCTCTCCCCTGAGGACTCGTCTAATGAACAGAGACGTATGCTCAGCAGCCCTGTACATGTAACCTCCGTGTGCTCAGAGGACGGCCGTGCTGTAATATGATAAGTGCCTTGTCGATAGGCTGTATGATATGCTAATCATACTAAAACACGGTGCCTCAGGCTCTCCCCTTGTTTATTTATGAAGGCTTGACCTGAGGGAGAGCAATAATCGGCTTTTCTCTGAACTCTCTAACCCTGGGAGCCAAGGGAACCGCCAATCACACACATCTGAGTCCTATAATTCCCCCACCTCTCTCCCTCTGTTCCCCCTCAACCTGAGCTGAAATGGCAGATTTATGCAAACAGCACTGTGTGTGCATTTTCCTGCCTGCATTTGTCCGGGGCACATGTCAAGCGCTCAAATCATTAAACTAATTATTAATTGGGACTGACGTAAACAAGTTGTCAGCAGCCTGCTGACTTGTTCGTGTTCTCAGCTCAGCAAATATTACACAGTACAGACTGATGTAGTGCACATATTGCAAACCTCTAATTTGGTCATCAAAATTTAATGACTTTCTCCGATGCAAATCAAGTACAGGAAAGTTGTATCACATGTATTTTGCGTAAAAAGTTTAACTTTAATTTTAAATTACAATGCACATTTTTTGGAAAGTATAAGTGATGGTGAGAGGGCATTCAGATACAAGTAAATATTTGTTTTATCACACTTTGATAGACATTTTGAGTTTTTTTCGAGACCATTGGCTCAGGGAACACAGTCGTGGCTGTATAATACTGTATAATAACTTTGCTCTCCAAACTTTTCTGAATAAAGTAATCACTTCAAAAATCATTTCTGCCATTTATTTGTTGTCATTTTTTTGGCCAAAATAATCATTAAAAAATGATGCTTTATTGTAGCCTATAATATATTATTTCATTCATACTGTAAGCTACTGTACCTGCCCAGCGTCTGGCCATATGAAACACACATCAGTGCAGTGCAGAAATCACTAAAACTTGTTTTGGGGTCTTTTCAAAAAAGCCGTTTGCACTGCACACAGTGGTTTGCTGTCTTGTGGTCAAGTTCATGTCCTGTGTGCAGATCATACAGATTATACTTTTCACACAACAAAGAATAAGACCAAAAAGCAAATATCACTTACTTCCTGCATGCTATTAAACAAAAACACTCACAAATTCTTCTGATCAAAGAGAGGTCAGTGCTCCTTAGTCTGAGAGTTTCTTGCCTTTGACTTTCACTGTTTGTGTCTGTCTATAAATTGGCTTGTCATGCAGTGTCTGCAAACACAAGGCTGTGCAAATATTTTAAGCTAGAGGTTTTGCTGATGCTGGTTTGAATTTAAGATGCATATCACTCAGTGAGGTCATACTTTCATTTTCTATATTTCTATATTTTTTTTCCCTTTTTTGCAGTTTCAGTTTGAGAAAAATCCGAATTTTGCTGAACTTAATCCTACAGTAGGCAATTTTTTTTCTTGTTCATAGCAATACCTCTTTTTTATACAGTCTGAGTCTAAAAGTATTAAAAAAAAGTGCAAATTTGTCTCGGGGTGGGGCGTAAATCAGAGCTCGGGCCTTGCATCTGTGAGCTAGGAAACAAAGGTTTGTTTGTGTGCCTCAATCACTCTTGCTCATGAAAGCAGACACTTACTTGAAAAAAAAAAAAAACTCCTCTTTTTTTTTCAGGGAAACACTCTAAACCAACATCCTGGGTATAAATTTGCAAAATGCAATACAGGCCTGATTGTGTGTTGAGTGGATGTGGGGTGCATACGAATAGACCCTGTACCCCTTCCTCTCTCCTGCTCTAAATAGTACTACTCCTTCCCTCCCCCACCCCTCTCTTTTCTCATGCAGCCAAGTAAGAATTGTAAAAAAAGAGGGGAAAAAAAGCCTCTGTACTTTTGCTTTTTTCTTCCCTCTCTCTCTCTCTCTCTCTCTCTCTCTCTCGGTACAGTAATGAATTGTGGGCACTTGTCTTCATTTTGATCTGACAGTGTAAATCAAGTTCAGCTCATCTGGTGCCAAAAACTATTTTAGATAATGATGCAATGTTTTCTTGTTTGTTTGTTTGTTTGTTTTGCTGTTTACAAGTGCTGTCTTGGCTAAACTGTAATGTTAAATAGATGATAATTTTATTACATGCATCAGCTGTGGAAACCTGTCTACATAGAGTTGTTATAAAAGTCATTCTAAGCTGCCTACTTGGGTGAAACTTTTAAATAAAAACTTTTCTGTGTTCTCCATACGGGTTTAAGAGTCTTAAAGTATTTCGATTCAAGCTCGGACCCTTCAAGGATCTCATATTATCAAAATATTACACTTGTCTGATTAAAGATGCTACTGTCCCCTTTATGTTTCTTCTTTGGCATTTGTACAGGAGCATAAAGTTACTTAAGCAGTGCAGTCTACAGTATCAGAGTGCAGGCTGAGGCAGTGAGGGTCTGAATGGGAGGGCTGGGAACAAGTGAAGCCTTGGCACTGATACCAGGTCAGCTCGAAGCCCCCTCACAGCCCAGCCCCTCAGCACCAGGTGTTCCCTGAATTCAAATGATACTCTTATTCATAGACTGCCCCAACTAGAGTATTAAAACTCAAAATTTGCAACTGAATGCTGATATAATCCTGGAAATATATGTCTCCATTAAAAAGTAGCCCATTTGAAGGAACAAGGCGGTCTTTGTGTAAGACTTTATGTATATTTATCAAGGCGCTAAAAGAGAAGCAGGGGTGGGGGTTAAGGAGAAGGGGGTGGAGGGGTAGCAGGGCAGACTTTCCAACTGTTTACATGTTAATTTCAAACTTAACAGCCCTTGTCCAGGAACTATTTATACACCAAATGCAAATCAATTTTGTCCCCTTTTGTGTCTGTCTTTTTCTGCGGACACTTGACTGTTGATGGAAAAATGCAAATTGATGCATGTGTGGAAAGTTTTGTGACGTAATTATACAACTGGATTTGAGTGACAGTTTATATCAATTTGTTCATAGGATGCAGCTTTAACAAGAGCAACTGAAAAGCAACAGGCATCAATACTGAAGTCAAAGTTCCACAAATGTTTCTTACAGGATGAGATATGCCACAGATGTAAAATTCTTATTGGTTGAGTTCAAACCTCACCTAAAAAAGAGAACTTTGTGTTTTTATTAAATTTGAATGAGTCCTTTACACAGTACCGACAGAGGAGGTGGGTCCTCTTCCACAGAATCCACAATGTTACAGCTCCATGTTTTTAAACTATTCCAGAACAGACAAAACCAACAGTTGGTTACAGACGGCCAGTTATTTCATGATGACGGAGGAAGAGGTGAATTAATCAATATTATTAATTTATAGCCTTAATCTTAGCAAGTTGTGAACAGACAAAACAATCGAACTTAAACATTTAGCAAAAAAGCTACATACTAAATATCCAATCAGTTACATGTGGTGTAGAGCACTGAGCTGTGATCATTTACAACTGCACAGTAATGCACATGTAACAAGTGCATGTGCTTTACTTTTGTTAGTAAGCAGTTCAATTTCTGATGTTTAATCCTCATCAGCACCTGTATTACAGGGTTTTTGTGAAGACTGATTCAAACACCTCCACAATGTCCTGACTCCCAAGCAAAACAACATGCTTGCTCAGAGCGCGTTGTCGTATTAATAAGTGTTTCACCTGCAACATTGCAGTGGTTTTATTGAATTTAAAACTGAAGGACAGCAGGACAAAGAGAGAGACAGAGAGAGAGAGAGGGGCTGATATGACATGTAGTCAGTTAAAATGGCATGGCAACTGGTCAAGAGTCCACAAAGAAGGAATGTGCCTAATGAAATGTAACAATACCCCCACACACACACACACACACGCGTACACACGCACGCACACACAAACACATACACACATACACCCCTTTGTGAGCAAATGACTGAGTATGTCTTGTGGTTGAGCTGCAGCAGCTCAAGTGCAGCATTGTTTAGACAAGTTTTGTACTTCTGGTTCATCATCATGTTTAGGTTTTTTCTCGATGTTTTTTGTTTTAAGAAGAGTTTAATTCAATCAAAGATGTCACCACTTTAGCAATACCTTTCAAGGGTTTTTAATGTCAGTGTCAATAATTGATAAAACATCTTTTCAGCTGGAACGTATATCTTTGGCCTTCCTGTGTGTTTTGAGACACAGGAAAAGACAAGGTCTCTTAAGTAAATAGGGCATCAATTAATCATACAGTCATTGTCAGAGTCACAAACCTTGTGATTTGAGTTAAAAGTATATTAGAGTGCAATACTTTTAAGGCATAACAATTGAATGAAGGGTGAAATCACTCAGTTTTGAGTTGCAGAGTAGTTTGAGTGCTTCTTTTCTACTGCTACTTAGACTTAAAGAAAAAGAAAGTGGCAACACCTTACAATACATTAGAGTACACAAAATAGTAAGTCTATTCTAAAAGACGACCTGTTTATTCGTTCGAATCATTAACACATAGTTCCTTAATGTAATCCATATTGCTAAGATAACGAGGGACTTCTTAACTACTCATTATGGATTACTTTCCTTTTGGTTACACAAAAAGAGGATCTACTGGTTCAGTAATGAGTAACTAATGAGTCATAAGTAGTTTTGTGTCACTCAGACGCTGAGTCATACTCATGCTTATCAGGGATGGCTTGTGATTAAAATGTACTGAGTGTTGATTCATGGATATTTATTAACACATTTGTATCTAAAAGCTCACTTCTGTGGTATATCTGTTTTCTAGTAGATCATTAATATTTAATATGCACTCCACCATGTATATAGCAGTTGCTTATTAACAATGCATTTATCATTAGGTCATTTCTGAATAAAATCCGACTCATTACATTGAAACTACTCACAGTCTTCTTTAACATGGGTGGAAGCAATAATTAGATCTTTTACTGAAGCAAAAATAGCAAAGAAACACTGTGTCAGAGGACAAAATCTTTTTTGAAATACACTTCAACCTCCAAAAAGTAAAAGTATTTTTGCAGAATGGCCCAAAAATATCTATATGTGTGTGCTCAGCAATAATTGTTTGTGGGTTTTTCATGAATATGAAATAATAAATCTAAATTGTTTTCTGACATTTTTGATCATTAATTTGGATCTGAAAAATAATTAGTGACTCAAGCTGGGGATGGCATACATGCTGGAGTAAAAAACAAATGAATATTTTTCTCTGCCTTGCAATGAAGGAGTACAAGTGGCATGAAATAGAAATACTCAGTTACTCAAGAACAAATACTTTATTTTTCACTTTTCACCTGAGTATAAGGTGTAAAAAATTGGTTATTTTATCAAAAGCATCCAACCAATCCATAGAAAATGTTTTACTGCTCAAGTAGTGTATCTTAGAGAAATTTGATATCTTAAGTTATTTAGCACACAAATGCCTGACATGATAAACATCTCTGATTAAAATGCACAGTAGATTGTGACTGATTTTGTTGGTCTCTCCTCACAAACCATGCATAAATCAGTCATCACTGCCTCCTCTTTCTCTCTGTCTGATTATGATGCTAATATCATCACTCTAAACAAAGAAACAATCGCAGTGACAGAACCGGGAGACATAACACTCTCGTTTACAAAAGCAGAGAGGTGGCATCAGCCTGCTAACGTGATCACCTGAATTATGCAGAATGCATTGTGTTCAAATATCATAAATTGATGCGTGAACACCCTACCCTCCTGCCAACATGGGCCAAAATTATTATTTATGTGGCTGCAGAGCTGCGGAGAGACGATTAGTCATATTCGTATGCTGAAATTAATTGAGAGAGATGCGGGAGATAAAGAGAGAGAACAAAGACAGCTTTTTGTCACTTCTTTCCATCTGACAGGGATAATTAGATATATGAAATTGAAATTCTTCACCAGGGGGTCCTGTTGACAACACTATTTTCTGTTTCGTTCCTCTCCCCTTTTTCTTTTGTGTTCCTGTTTATGCTAATTTGGGCCCAGTGTTTTTCACTGACCGCTAAAAGCAGCATCCTCCCCAGCCTTATGAGTCCATTCACTGCACAGCAAAGCACAGCCCCGCAGTCTATTCAAGCCTCCCTTACCTGTGACACTTACGTTCAAGGCATCAGAGTGTTCAACATTACAAATCATTAAAGTCATAAATAAAACATGAATCGAATAGTTACATTCTCTTTGCATACAAAAAGTAAACTATTTAAATCAACAAATAATTTGTTAAACAGGTTATATTTTTAAACCCAACACAATTTTTAATGTACTTAATAAAAAGGGTGAACTTAAAAAGCAAGTGAAACATGTAAGACACAACACAAAACTAAGCAACAATATTACTGGTAAAACGTCAAGTTCACCTCTGTCTCTGTCTTTCAGGCTTTTATTTTGAAAGGTCCTGTCCAAATTTCTTGCTTGTCATCCACTTTTTTTCTCATTTCCATCTAAGTACTTGTCATGAGGCCCCTGAGTTCATTTCTTCAGTTGCAGTGTAAAACACAGGGGCCCTGAAAAGCAGGTCTCTCCCAAGCAACTAGCTCTGCTATTAACAGAGCTAATTAGCATCAGTAGTTAGTGGTAGTGACAAGTTACAGCACAAAAAAAATGTATAGCACTGAGAGTTTAGGCAGAGAGGCCAGAGAACATCAGAGGCAAAACCAGAAAGCATATTTCTTAATGAAACATGATCCACTTTTACCAAAATCATGGACAGTTCTTGGTGTGAGAACTAGTGCCTTAAAGCATTATGCAGGATTAACACTTGCTAACTTAAGTCACCAAGCACAGTGGCAATCTGTGTGGAAAGTGACCAACACAGAGACACCAATCATCCTATTACAAATCGGAGTAAAACTAAAAATTATTTTCAAGTTGTCACTTTAAGGTCAAATATACATCATGTTGCTTTAATGTCAGATGTTCGATTGACGCCGTTTAATAGTTTAAGCTTGCACATCAATTTAGCTAACTTGTTGCCAAGCCAGGTAGAATTTTTTCTAGCCAACAGGAGCTAAATATATAATTTGCAATAATTACATTTTTCATAATTTAGTTGTTCCTTTAATGCTTATTACACTTTTCTTTTATAGAATTGTTTATTTAACATTTTCATTTATTCAATCCTAAACACACCAAAGTCCCACTTTTGTTTCCAGCAGTTTCTTCATTTGTCATTTGTGACTGCTGTGTGTCATGTGAACTAAGCTCACAGTATCAAAGAGGAACATCTGATAAAAGAACATTGTGGTTTTAATGGAATTATGGGTTATGTCACCTTTTACCACAAAACTAGAAGGGGCCTTTCCTAGTTTCCTAGTTTTTCTCTTACATGAGAAACAACTGCTGTCATGTTTCTCACAACTGAGAAAGACCAAGTGGTACATTGGATGACTTCAGCAGTGTTATTTACAGAGTTCATCGCTTGTCTAGATCCTTGTTTACCTGAAACTGATTCTACACTTCAGTTTTATAGTTAAACATTTCTATAGTAAAGGAAAAGAGAATTGTCCTCCATGATTCATTCCTTTTTTTATTTTAATACTAAAAATTCTGAGATGCTATTTTGTTAAACAACAAAACAAAAAGAACAGATGGTTATAATGTCTTATCTTAAAGTTTTCATTAAGTATCTTAAGGGAAACTAAATTAAAATTACAAAGGTGAATACTGTCAGATTGTTGGTTTGAGTCAGTTTCTCTTCAGTTTCTGCAATAGGATTTCCTGTATAAGTTAAATGGCTGTTTTTTAAAATGACAAAAATTAGAGTAAATTTTTCTTCTCTCCTATTTTACTGAAAGCTTTTTGTCTCTCAGTTGGACCTCTAATTTACACATTTTGTGTAATCATGAATTGAAATATTGACCAGAGATCAGGGATTTTCTGAGAGTGGAAAAACAAAAACAAGAGAATAAGGTTAAAAAAAAGTGAAGATGGAGTATGGTGGCTAGGAGGGAAAGTAAGGCAGGATGGAGTTATGAATTGAACCGGAAAGAGCCTTGTGTCTAATGCTTGCCACATTTGCTCTTGAATGAAGGTCTAATTACCCATCGGTATTTGGTGCCAGCGTTCCCAGGTCCCAGCAGCCCCTGGGCCCGTGTAGACACTGAGCGTCCAGAGCCAGCTGCCTCCCAAACACTTGCAGGTATACAGGCTGGGCTAATAGTCCTACCACAAGGGAGCCAGATGAAAGAGCAGGAAACTGCTGCCAGAAGCCCTGCAAGGATTTATGTAAAGACAGAGAGATGCAGGGATGCGTCCGCTGAACCCACCTAAACCCAAGTTATCTACCTGTTTATGTGCTGAACAGCACACCACTTCTGATCCCAGAGATAAATCTTTATGACCTGAGTGCTAGGGATAAATTACAGGCAACAGTATCAAGATGGTGGAAGTTGGAGGTCTGTTTTGGTGAATGTTTGAATGTGTTTAGGAAGTGTAGATTTTCGCCACATATCTCTGTAAACATCTTAGCTCAATGTTTTGATTAATTTTTTTTTTTTATTTTATCATTATAACTAAAAAGGCAAATCAGCTCCAATCATGCGCTCACCACATTGTTTATTTTTTGTTTGTTTTAGTTTTTGTTGTTTTTTTAAATTTTTTTATTTCTTTTTTACAGAGATATTCCAGCAGATCGGTGCTACATTTCCATTGATTTATACATTTAGAGAAACTACATAACACATTTAGAAAAGAGTGTTCGAAATCAAAGCAGTAGCATCTAATTTGTTCGAACTTGTATTCACATGTTTAAGTCAAACTACAACAACAGTTGATCCTACATATCCAAAAATTCAACTCAGTGGTGTTTTAAATACCTACTCTATAGTAAATGATCACCTCTCTCCAACTCTTCCCCCCAGTTTGTAACAAAATTGTTCTGTTAATAATGTTTTTTTCTTAAGTCCATTCTGAGATGATCTTAATGACATCATCAGTTATGACTTTGGAAAGCCCCTTCCTGATCTTCAGAAGACATTTTACAACTGTTTTTAAAGGCTGAGTAGAACTACTCATGGTGAATAAACTGAACTTCAGGTGTTAAAGCAGTGAAGTATCCATTTAAAATGAAAACACTGAATTGTGCTCATGTGGAAGCATGGTCGTTAAAAATCTGCCCTGTCAGATGACTGAAGACATAAATGAAGTCTACGTGTTTGCATGTGTTGGTGTGCATAGTTTACTGAGGGTTTACCTCACTGTTATTTATAAATATAAACACGCTAGCCATCTCTCCGGCTGCCAGGTCATCGGTGTAATGTCCAAGTAGACACAAAGTGAGTAATCATCTATCTGTGTGGGATGTGATTTCCATGAAAGAGGCCGGCAGGGTGGGACGGGAACATCGCCAGTCATGACGACTCCAGATCCATCCTGAAGAACAGGAATTCCCACAAGCTGGATAAACATGCAGTTAAGTGGGGGAATGGGGTTTTGATAGTCTCTCTCTCTCATCTTTGAACATGGACTTTGTCAGGATTTAGTTATATTTTACCGTAGAAATACACTGTCCCTCTGTCATGCAGCTTGCATCCACAGTGCTGGATGTTGCAGGCTTGATGCCATTTCAGTTTTCCTTCCATCACTGTAATTATAATTCAAACTTCAAAATTAAATCGTTGCCTCTTGGATCTAACTGGTTTTGCTTCTCATGCTTCCTGTCAAATTGTAGGTTAACTCGATCTTGTTGTTACAAGTTTTGATGATTCTGACATTTGGATCTCATTATATTGCATATATTTACAGCACAAGCTAATGTTGAGAGAGCTCTAGAGAAAAAAGCTAGAGAGAGGATGCAGGAGACATGGAGGAGGGAATGTGGGTGGGGCCAGACATTTACGGCCTCCAGTCCTACTTCAGCTTGTTTTCTTAGACAGCGTGTGTTACTGCCTGACAGCTCAGGAAGGACAGGAATAATACAGCAGTGGCTATGGGAAGACAGTGTGTTACTGCGGTCGTCCAGAGAATGCAAACTGTGTTTATCTAACTGGATTCAGACAGAATCATTGATGGACATGGGGCTATCTTGAACAACAGCTTCCTTTAGGGATTTTTGGGTGTTTTTGTTTCTCTTCAGGGTGTAAGTCTTTGTATCTGGTGCACAATTGCCCTAACTATGTATTTCTTTTAGCATCAGAATATGTTGTGTGTGTACTTTTTTGTGGCCATCTCTCAGCGAGTGTACTCTAAACTTCACATATACACATCGGCATTGGCGTTTTCACATGTAATTACTGTGAATCAACTCTTTGTGCATGGTTCAAGTCATAAAACAAGAGAGAAAGAACATCGTTATGCTAGTGGGGCACCTCACTAAAACGCTCCAGTGACAGAAAATGAAAAGCTGTAATTCCTCCTGTGAAGTCAAGTCTGACTTGTCGGAGTAAAGCACTTCCTATCCTTTTGTTCGGATCTCAAAGGGAATTATAGGGGAGAGAGTTAGATATGGCTGTTAATAAGACCGCCGAGCCCTGACCAGATGAACGTCTAAGTGATTTAGACCGTGGCATTTGTATTAAACTAATAACACCAGATTACTGCAGTCTAGATATTCATATTTTTTAGTCCTGCAGAGAACTTTAATTCTTTTTTCTTTACAAATTAGAGGCATAAGTCTTTTTTTCATAAACAACTGTTTGGTTTAAGTGTTGATGAAATTTCTAAGAAAATGAAATAAAGAGAACCTTATTTGTTTGAATTATGTTTTCATGCCAACAAAATAGCAAAAGTCTACATCAAATTCAGTAACAAGAGTTAATCGCATCCCTAAGGGATGCTCCACTTTTTACTCTGACGTGTGATTTTTCTCCAAAGTCATCATTTGATGAAGGAAGCATTTTTTTTTCAGAATTGATGCCATCAGCTCTCATATTGATAAGCAAAGAGGAAGCCGAGAGGATGGGGTGAGGTAGAGGATGGGCTGAGGAGGCGAGTGCATGGAGATCAATGAGCTAATAAAACAAATCAATGGAATGAAACCACAGAAAAAGTGAAGTCATTAATTTGCAGAGACAGGATGATCCCACCAACCACATGCATTGATTAGAAATGAGGTCTGTGGAGAACCTTCAGGGGGTATCATATTAGTGGAGGGAAACAATGGCCTGGATGGGGGAGGTCGCTTTCCTCTGATGGTTTGCTGCTGTACCGATGCAGCAGAAGAGGTTAACCGGTGGATCAATGGCCTCTTCAGCATAACTCCAAGAAGACAGCGGCTCTGTTTGCTCTCCAATGAACTGTCAACACAATATCTGCAGGTGTGATGTTTTCTCCTTGCTTATGAGCGCAGTGCCATTGATTTCACCCCCTCCTTTTTTTCACAGTGTACTCAAGCATGATTATGATATTGAATACATCATAGAGTACAAAGAGTTCTGCAAATAAGGTCAGAGGTGAGGGCTAATGTTCCATTTTTATCAATATAATTATTGTTAATCATGATTTGTAATCAATAGTATCAGGCTGAACTATGTACACTGAGGCCTGTTACGAAACAGCGCAAGGGTGGTGGTGGAGGCATAATGTGCAGTTTGGAAAAGAATTGCTTTAATATGGAAGGTGCGAACATACCTTCACCTGTCTGTGGAGATGAACAGATGAAATATACAGTACAGTCTGCTTCTGTGGCCTTAACAGTTGTAACTTTTCTGTCTTATGATCATATCTACATATTCTACCTCATTGCCAGCTGTTTGATATCTGACACCAGAAGCTGAAAATCTACAAAGTTCTCCATCGGTCAGGGTTCATCCGATCTGCAGACACAGCATAGCTTTTCTGCTGCCATTATGGGAGGGGGAGGAGGTGGGGGACAAGAAAAGCAGGTGATGTGAGATTGACGACTTAAATACTTCATCAATCAATGCTGCAGCCAATGTGTTGTTTGGTGATTGGTGGAGAATTCAGGCAATCCATCTTTCCTACCGCCAACTGGCATTCAAGATTCTCCTCAGGTTCACCATGTAATGCCTTTATTTCTTTATTTCCAGGGCTAACCTATGCTGCAGATATTTGTGTGTGTTTGCTGGGAGGAGGGGGGGTCCACTCCCTTCACCTGTTATTAGAGCCTGTTAGACACATATGCTGCAGGAAACGGCTACTCATACAAGAAGACATAGCCATTACATGTTCACAAAAAAATACATTATCAGCACAGAATTATGAAGGCATTAGTATCACTACTGTAATTTCATGTAAATGAGAAGATAACTGAGAAAGCTCAGTTCATGCTGGCTTTCCTGTTGTCTTGTTTGCATACATTGTTTTACACTACAGGTTTAAAATATTAAATTCACATTTCAACACAAAATCAGTCTTGCTTTGCCATGTAGAATCCTCGTGGATGAGATGTAGAGCTGAATAGAGATGTAGAGGAACAAAACTAAACACTTTTCTATGACCCTCATAGGACTTGTCATGCTCAGATGTACAATATGTGTGTATGATTTGTGTCTCTCCTTCTATTATGGAAGGTGATGGAGGAGTGATTGGCAGATGGGGGAACATTTTTATGTTTCTTCTCCTTTTTAGCCCATCAGGAAGAGTCTGTCACTACAGACACACACTCTGCTCTCTAAATGCTCTGCACTCTGTCATACTCTACACATTTACTGCCATGGCCCCAAACAATCACAATTGTGGGAAAGCTTTGACTTTTTTCAATATTTTTTCCCACTTTTTAACACAATCTGTGGAGTAATTAAAATTAAGAATGTTTTTGTCCATTTTTCATACTTGTGAAACTCAGTGCTAATCTGTTTCTACTGTTTCCACTGAAGATTTAAAGATTTTAATGGTCACAAACATGTAGTTTTTGATTAATATTTTTTGGCCTAAATTATTTCCTGAAACAGCAGGATGTTGTTGATTTAGGAAATGCCAGTCAAACAGGAGTAAATAGTGAATTTGTTGAGAACTATTTTTAGTTGCTCATCCACACACTTGCTGATATTTAGAGAAGCTTGCTGTTGTATGTGGGACAGGCAAACTACAGTGTGTTTTTTTATGGGGATGACAGAACATGACACCAAGCTTAACAATGTGGAACATAAAAGCATTAAATCATAGTAAATTTTAGTGGCCTTAGCTGGTTTTGTTTAACATTGTTGTGATTCATTTTAACTTTACACATTTTTTTTGTGCAGCATCATAATAAAAATGTATTTACAAATATCACCAGTGGACATGAAAATGCTATATGTGTAAAAACTTAGCTGTTGATTCAGAAACTTGATTATTTTTTAATTACCCAACATTAAGTAGGTACAGCATGCAGTGTTACTTCAAACATTATTATTTCTCTCCATCCTCTCTCTTTTCTTCCTACTCACTGTCTCCGGCTTCATGTGGTTATAGTAATGCTGAAGCCCCTGGGTTTTGCTTAATTAAAATACATCCTTTTTGTGTTCCCCTTGGAGTCCACTGATAGAATAACTATGCAATGGGGTTAGCTGTATTTAGCTCCTTGAGGAGTTAGCCAATGTTGTGTCAGGCAGCCACTCACAGCTAAATCAACAAAAGCCTGCAAAGAGGGAAGGAGAGAGAGAGAGAGAGGGAGAGAGAAAGAGAGAGGGTGAGGGTGGAGGTGGGGAATGAGTGGGGGGGGTTCCACATCGTGTAAACCCTTAGCTTTTCACACTGAGTGGTGTTTTCATGCTAAGCTCGGAGCTTGAACTGAAATCCTCTCACTTATCCACAAATCCAAGATGAAATACTGTCAGATGTACTGTGATCCAGGGAATTTGGTGGAAGACTGGCAGGCAGTGCAGAGAGATGTATGAGTGACTGATACTGAGAGGCACTGAGAGAGTGTGTGTGTGTGCACATACGTGTGTGTGTGTGTGTGTGTGTGTGTGTGTGTGTGTGTGTGTGTGTGGTTGTGAATGAGGAGGGTGGTAAGCAGAGAGAGAGAGAAATATACTGTGAGTGTCAGAGATTGAAAACAATGATTTGTCAGAGGCAGAGTCATTGACTCATGTCAGTTTGATGCCTTGTAACCAACATCACAGTGGAGAATAAATCACGTAAACTACACTGCACTGTCCTTTTGAATTCTCACATTAGTGTTTGTACATTTTAAACTGATATTACTATAAAACATCAAAAAATATAAACTTCAAGGATTTTATGATCTATGTTTATGTTCTCTGTGTATTTAAAGGTGTTAAATAATTTGTTCTTTTCAAATAATTTCAGTGTTTGATTCAGAGAAAGAGTACTGTACATGGTAACAAATTCCACACCATCACGTGTTATTTAGGGAGCTCTAGTTAGATGTTTTATGTCGGGTATTGGGGGGTGATATTTAGGGGGTGTGTACGTCCCTCATCTCTGAATAGCTCTAAGGCACAGGCAGGAAATGGAGTCCTGGCATTTTGTTTTGCATCAGTGCTCCTCTTTATTAGAGAGGAACAGAATCGGCATAGAATAATAATTGGAAAATTGTAAGCTTGTTTTCATTATAATTAGCGAGATCACAGCATGCAATAATCCAATTATTTTACTTAAAAGCAAGTTTCCTCATCCCTCTGCAATGTGTTGCAGGATGTGTAACCTCATCCCACATGGACGTGCGAGCGAAACGGCCCACTCCGTCTCTCTCTCTCTCCCTTCAGCCCCCTCTTACATGTAAACACCAGCATGCTTGAGTGTGCTCAGACAGCTGAACATACACTGACATATGAACACCATTTAGGGTCAGCACACACACGCATAAACACGTGCGCACACCTCAACAACATACAAATAATTGAGTAAGATTTGCTGGTACATTAAGTTTAATGTGTTTGACATTCGGCGGGAGGAAACGGTAGGCATGGAGTGGAGTAGCCGCGCCGCGTCTTTCTTCAATCAGGGCACTGCAGGGCTTCATTTTACAACCCAGACGCAAAAGCCAGGCCCCCGTCAAAGCTAATTAACACTGTTGCAAATGGATGCAGGTCATGGCTCTCAGCGGATTGGTCCACAGAGGGGTCACCAAAGGTCAAACCTCCAGTATGGAATGATATAAACAATCATCTATAGACCACAAACCAATCAATCCCTTTTAACACTATCTACTTCCTGGTTGGCTGCTTTCAGGGGTCAGGGGTCAATGTACAAAAAGACAACGAAGCCAGTGAGTTTGGGAGTGGGAATAAAATGCTTTTCATGTTGTAGAAATCAATGTACTAGCAAAATATTACAGGTACTTAACATTTAGATAAAATATTTGATATGAGCCACTAAAAAGTATTTGTGTTTATGTGTCTGCTTCTTTTTTCATTATACTCAATTTATGTAATAATTTGTTACTTTTAATTGCTCCTTTTATATGCACACTGACTTGTCTGCATTCTAAAAAAAACTGCCACATACAAAAGGACAATAAGATTAAAAAAAATTTGATTTTCTGTGAACATTTTCTTTTTGTGCAGCCTTAATAACAGCCTACATCAGTGTGTGTTTTCCTGCACACTGAATAAAATCGCTCCACATCAACATGAAGTTCTGCAAATTAGCTGAGCAGAGAGAAAGGACAGAAAGACTGGGAGACGGGGGGGTTGAGGAGCGAGGGGGAGGGAAATGGAAACCAACGCTTGAGGAATTGAATTACCGGAGCTTTTTCTCATTATCATTTAGCCGTCTTTTATGGCCCACCAGTAAGAGATGATGTTCCCATGACCCCACACAATACACAGACATATTATTCAATCCTGCCTCGATGAAATTCCTGCAAATAAAACCTTTGTGCTGGGCAACAGCTAATTATTTGACAGATTGGCCCCCTTTTGGCTCAGGTTACAGTGTAGAGTGGCCATGTTGTAGTCTCCCACCACCACCACCACCACCCACACCACCAGCACTCACCCACTCTCCCCCAGCCCCAGCGCAAAGAGGGGCCACTTTGAGAAAATCCCAGAGGGCCTCATTCTTTTCAGGAGATTATATATTTCAGCCCCCCCCACCCCCCCCCCCTCTCCCCAACAATCTATCCATCCAAAATCAGGGGAGCGTGGTGTGTGTGTGTGTATATATATGTGTGTGTGTGTGTGTGTGTGTGTACAGGGGGGTCTGTCTGTCTGTCAGTGACAGCAGTCATTTCATAGTTTAAAGGGTGTTCTCAAGCAGAAATATTTAATCTTCCCACGAAAATAAAGTTTGATGGTGGAAGACTGGTGTGGAGAGAGAGAGAGAGACAGGAAGAAAGAGAGATTAAAAACTGACCATGTCCAATGTGTGTTGTGTTACTCTGTATTTATGCTACTTTGAAGAAGTACAGTACATATGCATGATGTGTATTTTTTTTTATAATACCAAATTAGAGACTGGGGAACATTAACGGATTAAAGTTTTGGGTGGGCATGCCTTTGGCTTTGATTCAGTTCACTAATAACAAGAGTTTGTCATTAGTGTTCGGACATGGACCACCAAGATAAATGCCAACACATGTTTAAATTATCTGGAGAGTAATGGCGTTTTCCTTCAGCCCTTCCCCTCCTCATAAAGATCCCTTGTTGACTCGACTACGTGGACATTTTGAGTTATCAGCTCAGGTTAAATCTATTGTTTATTTTGCACCCATGCAGATGGTGAAATTCAAGAAAAAGTATGTGTTTAAACAGGTTGAAAGTAAACAAATTGTACAAATAATAGGGCACTAAATTTAACTAATGCATTTTCGAGGCTGAACTGAAAATTAGAGTAAGTACAAAATACAATATGGCAGTTCTACAAAGAATGTGTCTGTGTGTGTGTAAGTATGTATATATGTATATTTGTTTATGTGTTTACACACACACATATATACTCATATTTTTATACATATATATAATATATTAACTTTTAATATAACTAACCAGTAAAGAGAATTTGTACTTTTAAAAAGTTCAAATAAAATATTCACTTTTAAACATGTTGATCAATATTGAACATGTTCAAATTTTTATTTTGTTTCTGACTCTGACTGAGATGAAGCTAAAATTGAAACTAGAAGTCACTGAAAATTATTATAACCCTGGCACAGAGTGCTCCTAAAACCACAACACGTTTGCTTGCAAACCAAGAGAACTAAAACAGGGAACTGCTGCCACTCTTAGTGTCATTTCTGCGACAGTGCTAGTGCAATTTACCACAGATAAATATTACTAAAAAAGGGAATTGTTATCATACAATGAAACAAGTCAAAATGGAACTTTGATTTTGAATTACAGTAAAGGAAGTGTAAACAGGGACAGTGCATGCTATGCAGGGCGAATCATACCACAAATTGAGAAGCAGTAACTATTAGGTTTGTCATTACAACTCTACAGTAAATGTTGGCAGAATGCTAAAAACCTAACTACATATAGCTCCAAATTTTTTTTTTGTTTTTTTTTGTTTTTCACAGACTGCCTTAAATGCTTTGAATCATATTCACAAGTGTTTACATAAGCATGTTGCTGTTGTGCTTCTGTATGTGGAAACAATGTCATGCTAACTTTGTCCTACTTTGACTTAAAGTGAATAGCTCTCTGATGGCCCTCTGCAGGTTTAGAAAACTTTCCTACCCATTAAACACGATGTTTGGACAAACTTGATCTCCACAGAGCAAAGAACTAGTTTGGGTTTCTCCAGTTTCTCCCCTGTTCTCATTCTCCACATACTGCATGTCTGCAGCCGTCAAATGCTTGCCGGGCTCCGGTTGCATGTCTGGGATGCTCGACTACTGTGCTCACCTGGCATGAACCCAAGCGAGCGGAGCCTGGAGTATTCACTGCTCAACCTGGGTGAAGGTCATAGAATCCAGCCCTTCCCTGCTCCACTCCCCAATGAGCAAACATATGGTCATGGAGCACCTTGAACATGTTTGGGTGACCAGAACTACTTGGTCTGAGCTGCCACAGTCAAAGAGACAGAGGCGCTGAAGGAGGTTTCGGCTCACCTTGCAAAAGCAGAACAAGGATAAGGAGGGAAAGGCTGCCAACCACAGCGATTATCATTCACTAGTTGCTTGCACACAGGAAAACCAATGTGAAGTCACCCAACAAGACATAGCTGTGGAAAGCTACAGGCCCTCAAGCTTGCCTCCTGTCTTCTCTTGTTTCTCTTGATACAAATGTGTGTAATCATAAGGTACAATATCATCACCCCGTTGCTCAAACAGCCAAGCCTCGTCTAATCGCTTCCACGTTTCCTCAATGTTAAGCTCATTAGTGGGTGACCTAAAGGCATCCAGGGAAAAAAAAAAAAAAAAAAAGACAAGCCGGAGAGACAAAAAAAAAAAAATCTTTGGATAATGGATGCTTGCTGTTTTGAGACAGTAAAAATAAACAGGTCTGCGGCTTTGATAATAAATATGCTGTAAACATCAGCCCAGAGTGTGAGTTTATCACAAACGTCCAGCTAATAACCCTGCTTGTGTGTATGTGCGTGCATTCTCAGATGCCCGCAGTCGAGCCCGCGCGTCTGTGTGTCATTGCATGAGCGTGTATTTGTCTTTGGGCCGGCCATCAGTGGGAAGGGGGGGGGTTGTTGAAGATGATGACTCGCTGTTAGACTTTGTGAATGGGATGTGAGAGTGTCTCTGGTGTCTGAGAGTCTGGCCCAGGTGGCGACTGGAGGGCCGACTTCATTAGCCTTAAAGAGGAAACAAAGGAAGATGCATTGTAAAAAAAAAAAAAAAAAAAAAAAGTGCCATCCCTCATCTGCGAGGCCACCGCCTGACACATTAGGAATCTGTATGCTCAATTAACCACTGGCAGGCTCATTTTTCCTCTCCCTCTCTCTCTCTCTCTCTCTCTTTCCCCTCGCTCTTGATCAAACATAGCAATCACACCGGACTCAAGCGACACTTAATAAACAGGATGTTTATGAAGTTCGAGCATTTCAATCGTGTCTGATTTGAAGATAGTGTGCGTATAATCTTCTGTAACTTTTTATGATCTAGAAATAAATCTATTTCTTGAAGAAGATTCAAGAATTCTAAACTTCCTGATTAAACAAAGCAAGAGCTGATTGCACTCGAAATGCTTTTGAAACCTTTTTCTATAAATTCCACAACTGCCTCCATTTTTTGTTACAGGAGGAAGAGGAAAACCCGACGCCCAGAAGGACAGGAAATCGCATGCCAAAAACACATTACTCCTAAACTCCAATTTGCACGTGGGTCCTATTATTAGAGCATCTGTTTCACCAAAACATGGTAGGTAATTTACGCAGGAATTTTTACATGACGAATTACAAACATAGCAGATTAATGCAAGAGTAAAATTACAGACAGTTTCCTTGTTTATTACGTAGCATATCTGTGGCTCATTTGGCTTTGTAGGATTGCTGTATATGTAGTGCTGCTCCCAGTGACCTGTAAACAGTCTTTGATCCTTAGATTGATGTCCTCTTTAATGAGTCCTGATATAATGCATCGTAAAGCATATGTGTTAAATATATGGAAAGGTTACAGACATCTTTACATTGACCATGATCCTGACTCCACTTATCCCCTTTTATTGATGCACAGACCCACACTGACACACACACACAAACACACACCTTTCCAAACATTTCATCTCAACCTGAGGATCCTTATCTTCCCACGAGCCTCCTGTGAAAAATGACAGCAAGCAATAAGAACCTGGCCGAGGTGGGGTTTTTGGGTGGTGTGTGTGTGGGAGGGGTGTCACCGTGATACGCATCAGCCTTTGATTAACGAGGTGAGCTAGACGCTCTCTAAAATCACAGGGGTCACGGCTTAGGAGGCCTCCATCCAACACTTCGCCACACTTCACAGGACCAACTTCTTTTTATTATCGGACCCGCCCCCTTTTTTCTCCCTCTCTTCTGTCCCCCTTCTCTCTCTGCCTCTCTTTTGAGGTCTATCAGAGAGATGAAAAATGGCATGCAGCTGGCCGAGCACTTCCTTCCCCTTGTTGGGGTCAACAGTTCACTATGCTGATAGAGACCCTCACACCTCCATTAATAAGAGCTCCACTGCACTCGCACAGGTCGCATTGCTGCATCGCTGGACGGCCATCACTCCTACCTTTGTCAGAATATCCCATCATTACATTCCTCCATTAAAGCAGCATAAGTCATTGATTATCCTGGTAATGACTGACAGCTGCTTGATTTATGAAATCATCACCTTGAGATTTAAAATCATCCCTTCAAAGATGTCAAAGTTAAATTCCTTTGGATATTTTGTTGAATTGTTTCATGTGTCATGTTAAAGTTAAAAGTAGGACAATATCTATAAAACATTTTGAACATTTTTATGACTTTTAAATAAAATGAAACAATGTGAACATCTCTCATTTTTTCATGTCTTTGTATTGTACCTTAGAATGTTTAACAAAGGAATTGTTTTCAGTATTTTGGCCTGTCAACATCACATAATCACTTGCCTGCTTGGTCAAAACACTAAAGTCATTCTGGGTCTGGACTTTTGATCTTTCAATTAAAATTAAAAGTTATCATCTACATTTTTAGAAACAAAGGAAACAAAAAAAAAACAAACAAAAAAAGGGATAACATGACACAACTATGCAGCATAAATCTACAATCAGCTTTTGATGTGTGCTTCATCGGCAGTTAGAAGCAGAATAGATTGACAACAAGGCCAGGCTGGTCAGATTTAGAGTGTGCTCCAAAAGAGGTGCTAATCATAATGCTGAGCTAGCCTTGTTGAGCTGCTAATTACCTCCATTATGAAGATGCAGAGTGCCTGATCAGAGGTGCCTCAGTGTGTACGTGAGTGTCTGTCTGTGTGTCTGTGTGTGTATACAAGTGTGTGTACTGGTCTGTGCCGATTAAGAGGGGGATTAGCCGTCCATCCTGAGGAGTGAGGCAACCAGGGGGTACAAGGAGAGAAGGGGGGGTGGGGGTGAGGAGTGTCGGGGTGGGGGGTGTGGTGATGGCGGTGGTGGCAGGAGGAGGGTGTCCCCCTCCTGGAGACGAGTCCTGACCTTCTCATTTCATCCTCATTAGTATCTCATGTCAACAGAGCAGCCACTCCTTAATCATCTGCTATCATCCCAGGCCTGCACACGCACTCACAAACACACGCACACTCACACTCACACAAAGACACAGATAAACACAAACTTGCACACAAGCTAGTTTTACAGACGCATCTTGTTTATTCATCTGTGAAAAAACAAGTGTATCATACTGATTTTACATGCAGTGCAAGTGATGCACAAGTGATAAACCCTTTTTGTTGTCACAGAACGATGAAACAAACTTATAAAAAGTGCAAGACCAATAATCAGGCTGTGAGTGTGTTAAAAAAAAAAAGGAAAAAAGAAAAAATGTCATCTAGCCCTTTAAGGTGAAAAGTTACCACAAAATCTCAATTTATTTATCATAAAAAAACAAAAGAAAACATTATTTCCATATGCCAGATAAGAAATCTTGTATGTTTGTTGGAGTTGACTTATGGGATCCTGTGGTGGACAGCAGCACGGCGGCGTGGCAGAGGGTGGGCTCGTCTGTCTGTGTCGGCCTCGATGCCACGGAGGCCCCAGCAGGGTCGGGGGGAGCGGGGGCTCAGGGTGCCAGCACAAATGAGATCCATTCATTTCCCCTCTTCGGCATATGGTGGCCCATTGTCCTCGGCCACAGAGGCAGAAGTGATGCAATTTGTTGGCATGTCCTGTCATTTCACAAACTGCCCATCCCACTGAGACACTGGCCAGCAGAAGACAAGCAAGGGCAGCTTGTTGTTTGGCCGGATCTGCACCATAACAGGTAGCAAAAGATCACACACCCCCACACAGTACAAAAAAGACATATGTAGTGGTTTGCACAAATATTTTGATGAACAGTCAGAAAAAACAAGATCAGTTGGAGTAAATCTTCTGGAAGATTATAATATACAGTATCTGTGTCAATCCCTGTTTCTTTTAAGGTTATATCAAAAGCTTATCCTTATTTACAGAATAAGACTGAGTCTGATCTTGGCATTAAGACATGATAGCCTCCTTATTTACATCATGGTATGCAAAGATATCAGCTTTGGCAAAACAGACATAAAGAAAAACAACAAAGCATTGCACTTAATAATGAAATCAAAACCGACGTAGACAGAATAAACAGTGAAACTCCAGATTTATGAGTGAGAGTGAACTGGAGAGTTCAGCCCCGGCCTGTTCCTGGTTTCACTATGCCAACCATGAAGCTACTGTCTGACAGGAGAGGGGAAGGAGTCTTGTTTAACTTCCTGAAAAAGCAAACTTTTGACATGAGGTGCACAATACAACCAATGCAGCAGCAGAAAAAAAAGTGTCTAGACATGACTGCATTTAGGTCAGACAGAGGAAAACATATGATCACACTGTCATGCACAAAACGATGGTGGTATATGGTGTTGACAGGCATTTGGATTGCAAGGGTCAAATGTCGCTGAACCCATTTTACGAGGACAGTTTTCTGATTGTGTGTGTGTGTGTGAGAGAGCACTGCATCCTCACGTCACAGCGTGGTTTTACTCAATACTGGCCGTGTCAGTTGGAGGTTTAATGTTCATTGTCCACACAGCGTGCAACCCCACCCTGTTCTCTCTCGTGTGCACACTCTCTCGGCGTGTGATGGGAACGTGGGCTTTGCAACGAGCTCCCGAGGAGAAATCAACAAAAGGGGAGCACCTTCAGACAGAAGTCAACTTCACTTCAGCCGTTCTGAAGATTGATGACGTTGGACCTTGTTACAGTGGGAGTAAGAAACAAGTGGCCCTCGGAGACTCATTACACCTCAGCAAGATTTGGAGAATGGAGTGACATTGTTCCTGATTACCAGATTCATCATTTGTAGCGGTCTGGGATGCTCCTTCACACATGTCAGCTGAAGAACTTATTTGTGTCATGTACTGTAAAAAGCTGAAGAAAGATTCTCATGAAAATGACGTAATGCACTGTTGTTTATTTTTCACATGTAACACATGCAGAAACAATCAGATAATCCATCTTTGTCCCCCCACACAAACATTTAACCAGCCAAGCTGCAGTCCATCTAATGCTCCAATCATACATCCCTGACCTCAATCCTGGTCACACTTTTCTCCCTTCACCACCCCCCTTGTTCTTCCAGCCATCATACTGCGGTAACAGAGATCCCTTCCCAGCCCTATCCTTAACCCCATTTGTACCCTCCACCCCCGCCCACCCCCTAACCTGTCAGGGACCAGCTTCCCATGTCCATCACCGGGTGATGGATGGGGTGGAAGGTCGTCACCCCACTCTCCAGAGTTCACTGATCCCATCAGCCATGCAGACACCCCCAAATCATAGAGGGGGGCGTTACTGAAATTATACTTTATGGAGAGCAACCTGGAACAGGGATGTGCTGCTTTGTAAAATTAGCTGTAAGAGAAATATGTCATTGACAATAAGTCATATTTCTGAATTTCATCTGCTCTCTGGCATATCTGACACTATTTTCCAAGGGAACCATGCAGGAGGGATTTTTTCAGTAATGATGAAGCTGTGAAATTTTTTTTTTTTTTACTGAAAGAATAAAAATTAATGCAGCAGAACCAGAGATGTTGTAATTTTTATTTCACATATTCTTAATCCTTGCCTAAACCTGGCAACAACATTAGCTACAGTGCAACTCAAGCAGATACTAGGCCTCAAGAGATATCACACTTTTGTAGTTCCCCCTGGACCTTTTAAAGAGACTTTAATGGGTAAAATTGAAGTATTAACTTATGGGTTTTGAAGTAGATGCTAAATATTTAGTGTTGTACTTTTTGCCACTCTGGGTCCATGGGGGAAATTCAAACTCTTTGAACAGATTCTGCAGAGAGCACACAAGGTAGCAATGAAATAGGTTACACGGGTAGATGATTGTTTGGTGTGTTAGAATTTTCCAATAAAGTTCAGAGATTTATTCTATTTTGCGAACAACAAGACTTCTTCTTATTAAATAGATATCCCAGACTCAGTAGAAAATAAAGAAATGATTTGCCGAAAGTGATTTTCCGTATAAAGCAATGAAATTTGATTGCACCCTGGTATAAACTAGTGAAGTGTCTTCACCCCTGACTGACCTTAGATTGCCTCTCGCTGCCGATGGTGCTGTATGAAAAACAGTTGTCCTATTTCATATATGTCCTGGTAACAAAGCTAAAGGATATGATTGGTGTTTCATTTGCAGAGGAAACCAGAAAAGGCAAAACTCAGATCCTGGATGAGTCTGTCCCTCGTTTTCCAACATCAGAACAGGGCAGCATGGGAGGCTGGGTTTTCTCTCACGCATATCATTCAGTCAGAGGGAGATTGACATACAATAAATACACAAGCAAAAATAAACAATACACAATAGTGTCAAGCCTTGCCACTGACAGGGGCATAGATCAATGTTATTTCCCGCTTTTGGAAAAATACCTAATTCCCCTTATTTAATCAAGCGTCTCCTTTGCACGGGCTGATTTATTACACCCGCTGCCTTTATGAGTACCTGTTTCATTTTCTTGTCTCTGCTCTGACACCTAAAGTGATAGGAATTTTATGCTTTAGATAACAATATGAGTTTCACTTTGGCCCAGAATTCATGGCCCTGTCAACGGGCAATAAATAACAGCAGTGCAGCGCAAACATTCACAAGCTTCCACGACAAAGCATCCACCCAATGGGATTTACCTTAGCATGGAGGCTATGAATAGAAAAGAGAGGAAGAGAGAGAGAGAGAGAGGAGGAGAAGTCATTTGGAAGAACGCAGGATCATAGTAAAAGGTCATGCCAGTAAGAGTGCAAGTGCAAAATGTTTTCCGTTGTCACCTCGTCAGGATTCATAATTGGTGTGCTGTCATATGAGCTTTTTGATAATGTCACATGAACATAAATGCCATGCTATGACACACTGCTCTTTGGATATCATAAGTGTGTACAGCAGGGGAGCTCAAACATTTCCATGTCACGGACACTCAGGTAAAAAATCATTACAGGTCATGGATCCTTCGTTTGAGTCGACCTCAAGGCCCCAGTGATGTGAAGATCAGCTGTTTGTGTAATGTTTGTGTTTCCTGCAAAGATGAAATCTGTAAACTTGTCATAAACTCAAACCACAATTTGTTCCATTCTGTTGCATTACCTGTAAAATGAGACTGTCCTCCAAAGATGGAGAACTGGTAACATTGGATAACCTTGTTTATTAAACAGTGAAGAAATCTATGTAGAGAAGGGATGTGCTTGGATTGACGCAACATCAGACCTAACACAGCAGTTCAAAGCACGTTTCACATTCTTAAACATATTTAGGGGAATTTAGAATTTAGAATTTAGAATTTATTCATTTTGAAAAGCATTATAAAGAGACTAATGGTTTCATTCTGTCAATCAAATGCCTCTTTTTACTGTTGAGTGACTAAAATCTTAAGGTAATAATTAATAGAGCATTTCTCACTTTGCCAAGACCCTTTCAGAAACCCCAGGAGGAAAGAGCTTAAATGTCTTCATCCATCTACTGGTCCCCAAATGCCCCCTCTGAAAATATTTACACACACACACACACACACACACGCAAGCATACAAACTCTGGACCCCTAAGAAAGTGTGAGAAAGTCATACCCCAAAAATTCTCATATACAGATGAAAAATTATTTCTCGAAATGGGCCTAGAGGAGTAACATAGATTCATACTGACACTTCACACATTCCATTGACAAATTGGCCGTTTCTGCATTGTTGCCAGAAACCCGTTGGTTACCTAGGCGATGACATTAAGCGAAGTGAAAACGGCGCTTTACGTGTGATAAAGTCAAACAAAGATGACGCACTGTACCCACCAACAATATCTAAGGAATAGGAAGTAAAATGTCAAGCGTTTCAAAAGAAAAGCTGCTGTAAACTGTGGTTATGGAGACTATAACGAATCACTGCCCAGCCCCAAAGATCTCTTTGTTCCAACCCCTCCTGGTCCCCGCTAAGAGAATATTACGGCTCTGAGTGAAAAGAAGGAGAGAGAGATGTTTTTTGTGTATCCCTACTTGAGCCCTGTGTGTGTTTGGCACAGGGGCCTCAAAAGAGTGCAAAAGAAAAGAAAAGACGGGGTCACGACAAGTATTCTCTGCTAAAGGGGTGTGAACTGGCACGGACTCTTGGCATGGGCACAATGCATGGTGGGATGGCAGTGCCCAGGAGCCTCCTGACAGAGACAGAAGCTGCTTGGGGCCGAACCAGCGTCTCAGTGGGGCCACAGAGGAAGACGGGAGGGAGAGCAGATCAGAAGCAGAGGGGAAAATTGAGACAGATTTTCTTGCAGGTGTTGAGATAATAGACGGACAAAAGACCTAATTGTTGGGGAGAAGTGAGTGGGGGAGGGGCCCTTTAGGGACGCGATTAGACGAGAGTTCACCTGTGATGGCATAAACTGACCGTTGGCTTTTAGAAAATATACTGTTGGTTCGTTGGTTGTTTGGGATTAAATAAATAAACAAAAAATTCATTCTCATATCCCATTAATCTTCTCCTTAGTCTTGATTTTTGCAAAATTATGACATCCATTTTCTTCCTTTTTTATCACTTACTAGAGGTCAAACAGCGCAACATTACATCATTTTGTGTTCACACAGAGTGTATCCAGTGCAGTGTATTAGTAAATACTGTATTACATTAAAGGTGCAGACCTTTAACACGGAAACACATTTACACACATCCTAATCAAGAAGGTCCGTTTTAAATGATTCAGAGACACGACTCGGCCCTATCCATATTCTCTTGTGAGAGAAGGTAGGATATATTTGGAACATCACACTTTTAAGAGCGTGAGCTTCAACTCCCCTGGGTCATTTTCTGCTCTGGTCTTAATTGAGAGTGTTCTGGAAAAATCATTACTATATTAATGATTTAACACAAAGTAACTACCTGCTTTTTTCCAGGAGGAAAGGGAGATTTGCTTCGAATCAATACCCATGCACGCTCATTATAAGGGGGGTAAAGTTATAGTAATTAGGCAGACACCAATAACTTTTTAATGATCTTTGTTTTTAATTGCATATTATCGGGTTGCACAGTCTGTGTGTTTATACCCAAATATAAGATAATGGTGAGGGGAGAAGTAGATTAAAGAGAGGAGGCACCTGCAACATTTTTTTTACCCTGGCAACAACAACAACAACAACAACAACACCGATAGTCTACAGCATGCATGGAGGAGGAGAGGATGAATATAAGCATCTTTTCTTTGGTCCATTTTCTATCAGTTTTCCAGTAATGTGCCCAACGTGTGTGTTGTGAAATTAAACTTCCCCTCCTGCTGTCTATTGGGCTGAGGAAGTGAAAGGACTTTTCACAAAGAAAAAAAAAAAACATACCGTGAGGAGTTTCAGAGAGATCACAACATTAATATGCCAGTTGAATCATGGGATGTTAGGAAAGGCGTACTTCCTCTCTATAAAAAAGATGCCTTACAGTCTTGTGAGCTTGCATTTACTGGAAAGGTGCAGTTTTGCTGCTGTGAGAAAAGCAATAAAAATATGAATGTAAATGAGGATAAAATACAACAGCAATGGATAGCCATCTGTTAGCTCTTAAAGGGGAAGTGGTCTACTCAAAGCAGTGGAGGGGTGAGCATCTAAGAGAGAATAGGAAGGGTGGGAGTAAGCGGGAGAAATGTGGTGATAGAAAGTGCCCAGGAATGCCAGCCTGGCAGTCCAGGACTGCTCTGAAAGAGTGAGCCAGCCAAGAGCTTTTTTTTTTTTTCTTCTAATTCTGCCTGATGCCTTCCTTTACCCCCACCCCACTCGCACTCCTCCCTCCCTTCCTCCCTCGGCCTGTTCACTCTGGCCCGCTCCCCGAAACTCCACGGCAGATTGTCGATTCAATGACTCCCCTGTCAGGTGATTATCTAGAAGCTTTAATGTAATCTTCCACTCACACATACCATATTTCAATTACGACTGCTATTGTGGAGCAAGCTGCATATTCAATTCACCAATCACCCCGCCGCTGCCTCAACAATGTCAACTGTAAAAGAACGCCAGCTGAAGGCAATTATGCATGTTTTCAGAGCCAATTATGATCGCTCTCGCGGCGGCGGTTATGCCACAAGCAAGGGAGTGTTTGGAAATTTTTAATTTAATGACAATATGCTCGTGGTAGGATTCAGCGTGCCGCCCCCACTCCCAGGCCTGCCATCCTGGCATCCACAGAGGGAACCATTAAGGCAGATAGGAGAAGATTATGGCCTCTCTCAAGGGCCACACTGGGAGCACAGGGAGGGTCTCAGCAGTGCAGGGTAGATGGCATCTACTCATCCTCTCTGCAGGATCACAGCTGGCAGGGCCGAGTCCAAGTTAGAGAGGCAGGCTGGTTAGCTCGTCTTCCAGTTTGGACTGTGCCTGCAGAGGGAGCATAAACTCACACATTCCCACAGCAGGCCACAGACTGAGAGATGCTGCAGAGAGAGATCAAAGTCTGCTCAGCAGGGCGTCCGTCCTCGATGTTTCTGAGAGGCAGGCTCGGCACCATTGGATCTGAAAGCTTTCAGAAAATGGTCTGGTGCTTCATTTGACTGTCTTTGCTTCGACTGGGAAAACAATTCAACATACCTGTGAACAACAAAGTGTTATGAGAGTAAAAAGTGGCAACACATTTGGTTTCTCACAGAATATTTCTCTCATTTAATTTGTCAATTATTTGAAAGAACCGTTTGTTTTGCAGAACGTATGAAAAAAAAAGCAGAAAAATGTTTATCACAGTTTGTCAGTAGGATGTCTTCACTTGTTTGGTCTATCAAACAGTCCAAAATTTAAAGACATTCAATTAAAAAGGATATAAAAGAAAAAACAACAGGTAATTTTACAAATGAGAAGCTTGAAATAGTCGTTTTTTTGTTTGTGTTTTGTTTTTTTTTTCAGTTTATATGACCACAAGTTTGTTGTAGATAAAATTTATTTCTACATTCAATCATTTCATCACCAATTAGTATTTGTATAGAACGGTTAACCCCATTTTAATGTTTTGAGGAGTGGAAGCTCCAAGTTAAGCCTGTACACATAATTTGTTAATTACAATAAAGTAGAGGTTACAGATTGCAGATTTTTATTTACCATCACAGCACCAAAGGAGGAATTCTAGTTCAAGAGAATTTATTGTCCATAGTTGTGGTCACCTGATTTAAAAACCCCATTGTTCAAATAACAGAATGCAGGTTAGATCTGAGCCTCCCTGCCTCTCCCACTGGGATGTTTGTATAAAACCCAGTCAGTTCTCAGGGGTAGAGGTTGACAGGAGAAGACATCGCCCCAGTCCCTGGGAGATTGGCGAACACAACACATATATTAATGCATTAAATGTGTTGACTGTGTTCTGCCCAGGGATGTAGGAGGGAGAGAGAGAGAGAAAGGTTAGGGGGAAGAAAGAAAAGCTGTTGTAATGTATGGTGTTGTCTTGTATAGCGCGTCTGGCAGCGGGGGGTGGGGTTGGAGGAGTGTCGGCCAGATTATAAGGCCTGTGGTGAGAGATGAGGGATGGCCGACTTGTAAACAAGTGACAAGCGTCCTGGATGACAATTCCTAATCCATCATAGAGCTGTCAGCGGTGACCGGTGAGGTGACGGACAGGACCCAGGAGAGGGGACAGCTGCTGCACGTCAATCCACATCATAATTTGAAAAGCTTTTCCACATGAGCTGAAGCAGAGGGAGAGAGGAAGAGGAAATAACTCATACATCCCACTATCTGCTACACCTTCTCCTCATTCTGCCTCTGTTATTTTCCTCCTCTTTCTTTCTTCCCTGCTGTTGAGGTTATAGATGATGTGGTGTCCTTCTTCCTTTGAGATGGTGAACTGAAAAACCGCTGCACCCTTTAACTTGTCTCGCTGATGGGATTATAATCACAAAAAGACAAAATGCATCAAAGACTTGTAAATGTTCACAAGAAACATTTAAAATGTAATCACTGAAACCAGCTATGGATGTGTTCTGACATTTATCCATATTAAATCAGTGTTGTTGGGGAAAAACAGTTACTTGGCAAACTTTACTTTGCTTAAATGAAATCACTTGCTGAAGTAAGTTTGATTTTTATTACTTCAGAAAAGTGACATCAACATACTTAATTATGCTGCTGTTTCAAGAATTTTTGCATCAGGGTGCCTCACAAATTGCTTTTGTTTGTCATGTGGTGAAGTTACTTTAGGGTTTAGGGTCAATTAGACCCAAGAGTGGTTAAAATACTGTCATGAACAAACTGGTATAAAAACAGAAAGGAAAACATAACAAAAGTCCAAATAGACCTGTTTGGGATTTGGGAAGAGGTAGTTCTTATATATACAAACACCAATCACAGTTTTAGAACATACTAACCAAATATGTCTGTGTAGATTCTCATTCATCCAGGTCATGATTATCTTGAAGAGTCATTAAAACAAGGCAACTGGACTATG
>JAQMCX010000057.1:10995142-11030465 GCA_029814765.1 Acanthurus leucopareius | reverse complement strand
AGCAGTAAGTTGTTTTCTGTGCACCATTCTGCAAGATGGTTGATTTCCTCCCGATATGAAAACTCATCATTGTTGGTAATCTGGCCAATGATAGTGGTGTCATCCGCAGACTTCACAATAGAGTTCTCTCCATGTCAGGGGTTGCAGTTGTGGGTGTACAGCGTGAACAGGAGGGCGCTGAGCACACAGCCCTGGGGGGCTCCAGTGTTGAAAAAATACAAATTACAGACTTTTATGGAACTCGTGACATATGACTTTATATTTTTTATATAAAGTCATATGTCACGAGTTCCATAAAAGTCAAAATTAACAATATGTTTTTAATATTAAAAAAATATGTTAGAAATGATTTTTTTAGCTGCAAACTAATGAGTTCTAGGTACTGCACTTTTTAGGAAAGTAATCTCTGGGTTTAAGTTGTAAAGTCCAGTCAGATTTGTGAATCCAATGAGAAGGGGATTTATCAGTGTTCCTCACATAGGATGGGGACACATTTCTGTTTTCTGATGGCCAGAGCCCAGCATCTCAGTGGTCCTGGTGATCCCAGCTCTGACTATCATAGCTCAATCTGAGAGGAGGAGAAGGAGGCCCAGTGCCTGAGCATCAAATCATCATCACATAAAATGGTCCTGACATGAGCTAAAAAGGGAGATGGATCATTTGGCTTTGTGGTGCTGGAGAAGTTTGTCCCTTGATAGAGCCTTAACTCAGAGCTAGTATACCCCCCCCCTCCTGCTCCCATCACCACCAGACAGTCCTATATAGTACACACACAGACACACACACACACACACACACACACACATGCACCGCCTGCTTCCCCAACAGAGGTAATTCTCTCTCTCTTCAGGGTCAACAGCTTAACAAGGCCAAATCATAGCAAGCACCTCTTGGCTCAAGCATCCTATTTGGATGAGGTGTGTGTGAGTGAGTGTGTGTGTCTTTGTGCATGAATGGGATAACTAGTGTAACTTTATATGATTACAATAGAAATGATATAATGCAAGCAGCAGGACAACAACGTCCTCTGGTATTTCAATATGAAGATGAAAAGCGGTAAATCTTTTTGACAGCCCTCGGCTTCCAGAGAGGACATGTAAAAATGATGAATGTAAAGGGAAATATCCATAAGTGCCACAGCCTACGGTGTTTCCCATACATGGCATTTACAGAGCCTGGTGACATGGTAAGGGCACCGTATGCACAGACTTAAATGACAGCTTTACAGTGTGCATAAAACAACTCCATGAGAGGAGCACATACTTATATTGTCCTGTGTTTTCAACTCTTAGGAAAACAGCATCAGGAAGCTTCAGCTGTTAGCATAGACTGACTGGAATCAGTTACTGAAATGGTGAGCCAGTACTTTATTAACAAATAATAGATTACATTGTGCTGTAACTGAGACAACAGTGATTTTTTTTAATGGAATTTAATTTGTGTCACTTGTTGTATAACATTTAAATGTTTTCCTGAGAGCTGGTTTCAAATAAACATGGCGCAACACAGTTTGAAGTGGTACTAATAAACATGTTAATAAATGATATAGTACATTCTTTAAATATGGTACTTAAAAATAATTTCAATAGTGTTTCCATTTTTTCCAGCTGTCGTTTTTTTAATTCTGCATTTCAGAAAAAAAAAGTTGCACATTCTAATTTATAGTGTTTACTTGGTAGCTCGTCAGAAGTTAGCAGGTGTCTGACAAATTTTATAATAATTTACATACAACTCATACCATTTTACAATAAATACAATATATTCTTAAGATTCTTATGTTCTATAGATTCTTATAAGATAATCCGCCAAACATGCAGTATCTAGTTAATCCAGTATTTGATAATTTAACACTGCCATGCGGCCACATAATGAGTTGTTTCAGTTTTGACATTTAATTACTACTGTAATGAAGAATTGTTACTCAGATTTTGAATATATGACTTTAACTTGGAACAGAGTACTTTTTTAACCTATTCATTTAATGTTTATTTTAATGTTTATAGCATGGACCAACGCCACAGGCCACAGAATTAATAACCTTAGCTTTATTGCGGAGTCTGTGTTTTGATGGTCCTTTAAAATACACAAAATTTAACAAGAGAGAACATACAAAACAGCAAAAAAACACAAACAGTAATTTGTGGTATTGCTGCCTTTGCATACTTCTTCCACCACTTAAAAATAAATAAAAGGAACAGTTCTACACAGAGCCATGCTGGAACATTAAATTTTGATAGTGTATCTCCACTGGTGCATGTAAATTAAGTCAAAAAAGACTAGACAAAAACTAGACAAAAGGAAAAGAAATGAAAGAAAAGCTTTTCAGTATGGTGCAGGTGACTAACTGTTCTTGATGTCAATAAGACATTTTTTGTAGCATTTTACAGAGGTTGAAGTAGTATTTATTTCTGAGGAAGCTCTATCAAGAAAAGTGTTGGTTGTTAATCGAATTAGCAGAGGGTCAGAGCTGGAGATGACTGTAGAGACTAATCTAAATAGTAACGGCACTGATCTCACTCAAAACGGGAAAAGTACACTGTCAGATGAAAGTGATGAAACCGCAATGTTGTACCTGTTACTTCTCAAATTGAAACCTAATTTGCTTCCTCTTGCAAAGCTTTTACTGCTCCTTGTTTTCTCTTTGGTTTATTAGAAAAAGGAACATGTTTGAGTTATCTTTCACTTTCAGCATGTCTCTATCACTAATGCCACACCATTATATGGCAAGAATCCCAGAGAAGCTAACAGATCATTGTAGCAACAATTAGTTTCACAATACAACATTATTGACGGTAACCAGAATGTTTAAAAATGAATACTTATTTTGTTAATAATCAAAAAATGATAATATTTATATGATACAGTACCTTTTGAATCGTTTCTTACCAGTTGCCATTGCCATAGAATGTTACATTTCATAAATGTAATTATTTTGTCTTTCTTTGCATTTATGCTTAGCGACAGTCTCTCTATCTTTCTACACTTGTAGTTTTGTAGTGTAATTATTTTCCAAAAAGAAGCAGAACATGCAATGAACAAGGTTAAAGATAATTGGGACTAATACCTATTATTCATTTTATTTTATTTTTATTTTTATTAATATCACAACAATATCATTATTACACATCAGTGGACAACTTGAAGGAAATTATCCCAAACCTACTCATATCATAGTTGCTTGCCAAAGAAATAAAATCAAGAGTATTAATTTATATTATTATGCATCTTGCAATAAAAAACCGAAAGTTTTTTTTCACAAACCATAACTCTGTTTCTCTGGTGACACCTGAAATCTTAACAAATACCTGAAACAGGCATTGCCATCCCATTAAGTTCTAATGTAACTGAAACAATGTTCACCACTCCAGTACATGAAACAAACCTTAGATATGACTTGACAAGAGGAGATATGAAATGGTCCAGTCAGTTCACTCATCAGTGAATCAGAAAGCTAATGTTATGCTAGTAGGATTCAAAACATACAACATTTTGTTCAACAAGCAAATAGTGAATATTATTTGTCTGTTTAAAAAGAAGACAAGCTTCCTGTCCACTCATGTCCTTGTTTCCCAATCAGTATCAACTTTTTCTTGGCCATGTGTGCGGTCAGCTCCGGCCTAAAGTAATGAGTTAAATAATGAATGGAATGTTGTTGTAAAAGAGATATTCTTTTTTATTCCTATATTACTAGTAAATAACAAACTGACTGGACACGGATACAGGCTGAGCCAGCACATTCATTCGAACAGCAGACAGACAGTTTGACTGGAACTACTCAGTAGGTGCCCCATATCAAAATTTTAAAGGGCATCCTGCAACCAATCAGAACTGAGTATTCACCTAGACCATGGCAAAAGTAATGATAATCCTGTAGTGAAAATGTGAGATTGTGACACCCATAGTAGCAAATAGCCCTTATCTTGTCTTGCACAGTGAAGGGATTCAGACAACCAACGATTTCTTTGTCATTTTACATATTTTATTTGGTTGCACAATGGGATGCAGTTGTAGTCCCCTTATTTTACCACTGCAAAAAGAAAAATATGTAAATGTTTTATGAATTAGCTAGTTAATAACAATAAAAAATACTTTTTACATTTAAGTGCAAAGGATATGCTGACTTATCTTATGGCTTAAAGATAAAAGTAGTCCAGCTATGTGTTACATATGCTTCATATTTAATACAAAATATTATTCAAAGTTGTTAAAAAAAAAAACACATGCAGCACCCTCAATTGAACCACCACACAGATACATATCCTGTTACCTCCATTGCACTGACTGCTCACAGGACTGAGGAATAATGACGAGCCTGGAGAAACCTCAGGGGTAATGTAGGAAGCCCTTGTTGTACAACAGATAAACAAATCATTTGCTGTAATGCGTATGTTATCTAAATAATGATATCACCATGAATAATGTTATTTGAAAGACAATAAATGGCCACTTGATAAGAAGATCAGGGATTTACAGTGTCTGTGGGGACAAACATGATAGTAGTGAAATAAATGTAGTCCAGAGCGCGACGTTGTAATTCAATCTTTAGCTAAGATCTTTACGGTACAGCCGGGGCCTCGGCAGTCAGCTGCACACTGCCATAGAGCGCCACATCTCTCAGATAAATTCTCATGACAGTCTGCGAAATGCTCCCATAACCAGTGACACTGGATGATTTCCCGCCTCTGACAAGCCCCAGTATTGAGTATGATAACACTTACTTTGTCTTCATCCTTGGCTGGAGTATAATATCAATCCGTTTGATGATCCAGCAAACCGAGTCGAGCACTTGTGTATCAATCTTCATACATCGCTGCCTTAGTGTCTAACAAAGAGCCCAGAATGGGATCATTCAATCACTCTCGGGCTGTGCTGTGTTCGGTACACTTGGCCTTCTCTACAGCTCAAGTGTTTCACTCCCTGTCAGCATCTCTCCTATTTTTCATCCCCTTCTTTCCCCTGTCTCTTTCATTTACTTGTGGGGGAAGGGGGTAAAGCCACAAAGTACAGATAATAATGGAACTTTGCACGCATGTCATAACTAAATGTCACATGGTCGAAAAAGAATCTTAAAAACTACAGAAGATGCATTTCTGCTGGTTCACATCTTCAGACTCTCTCACCTTTCTCATGACCTCACTCTTGTTTTTACCATAAATCACCACTGCTTAAACTTTCAGCCCTTCATCAGTACTAAAGTTTAAATTTGTGCTGCATAATTTGTCGTCTTTTTATCTGAATGTCTAAAGTGATACAGGTACATTTCTAAATTGTCATCCTTTTCTTTCCAATTCTTTATTTTTTAATAAAAGTTAACTTCTTTATAACCAAACTGTGACCAACACCTTTCAACCTTAACCTTAACTCTTCCCATACAATGATTGTACACGACAAACAAAGATTGTCAGCAGGTGCCATATATTTTTACATATATTTGTCTATGTTAAAGAAAAAAAAAAAGAATATATATTCTGTCAATTATATTCAGAGATATGCAAGCTGTAATGATGGAGTTATACTCAAAAGGGTCAACGTTTATTTCTGTATTAATTTTGAAATAGACTTTTATTGCAGTTAGCTACAGTTATGTCACCTACAAGCAACTTAACAGTTTGTTCATTTACATAGTATTAAAGCAGTGTCTTAAGGCATGTTACAACAGATGTTCACTAAAAGTTCAAATTTTGTTGAACCTTAACTAAAGATGTGCTTATGTATTGAGTGTAGCCATTTTTGAACCTCTGCTTGAGCTGAAAAACTGACATAAAACTTGCTTGTCTGAATTTCAGGTCTCTAGAATAACTAATCGGGCTCACATAGAGACCACACCGAAATATACATGTTGGTCAGAGTATCAGCAAGCAGGTGCAGCTATCAGCGAAATAACAAAATCAAACTCTGAAACATAACAATTTACGGCCAGCTACACTGATTTAAATGGATTGTGAAACAATAGCAACACCTGTCTTTATTAACAGCTCTGCAAACAGCCTCATAATTATCATACAGTTGAATCAAAAAATATATACATAATGTTTGATACTGTCAGTATGAGAAGTAACAGATCCATTTTAACTTGCCATATGTGCACAGACTAATAAAAGTTATCAACTAAAGCATACTGACTGTTTCTGTGTATTTATGCTGACCGTCTCCATTAAATGTGGCTGTGCAGCAGGGATTGGTGCACTGTGAGGACAACTATGAGGCTGTGCTCTCTCAGTGAAATATAGCTCAATCAATAGACACTCAGCAATCAACTTTGACTTGTCAGTTTTGATATATCTGATCATGGCTTTGGGTTGTTTTGCGATGTCTAATGTTCTGTGAAGATGGGCCTTTCATATTCTTTATTGTTTCTCTCTCTCTCTCTTTTTTTTGCCCCCATCGACAAAAAAATGCGTTCACACTTTTGTGAAATAAAACCTCAGAGGGAGAGAAGAAGGGGGAGGGCGGGAGAAGAGAGGGGGAATGAAGGGAAACAATGAAATTTAACCCGTTTAAAACTGTATCATTTTCAGACCACACCTCAGGGCGCTGGGTGTTTATCGGCGGGACTGGAGAAGCAGAGATCACCGGACTGGTAATTGTTTCCTCTAAATCTGCTGAGCTCTGAGGAACACCAAGTGCAGTTTTTCATCAGACAGAGAATGAGAGGGTAAAAGGACAATACGAAGAAAAGCAAAAATGCTTTAGTCCATCATGTTGGTTTTTATCACTTCATCTAACAAGTGAGTAAGGCCACTAGCCTTCCACACAACATAATTATGAACACAGCTTTTGCCGCTGCTATGGTCAGTGGAGAAAGCTTGGTTTCTGCTTCTGCTGAGTAGGAAACAACATTTTCTTTGAATAAAGCCACCACGAAGAAAAGTGGCAAAAAATAACACAAGAAATTGCATACGTGTTTTAAATTTGATAGAAAAAAAAGAAGGCGAATTGGGGTGTTTTGAAAAGCAACTTAGCGCTAACTTGATTTGACATTTTCCTATTGAGTCAAAGCTCAGCAATAGGCGTGATATCTCATTTAGCTGTAAAGTGATGTGCTCTCTACGCAGCCAAGAAAAGACATCAGAAAAGCAAAGTACTGCCACTCTCCACTCGGACCAATTTGTCTCCATCACTCCACTCATATAAACACTGAATGATTTAGCTAAAATTGCACAGAGAATCTTATGGGGATTTTTTTCCCCACTTTATTTTCATTATACTTGCGAGTATGTTAGAGGTTTCGATTCTATGCGTGCGTTTGGCTTTGAAAGTCTCAGATTTAGTGCTGTGGTATTGGCTCATTTTTCATATCCATTGTTGGCTTGTCAGGGTGTCATAGCTGTTCCACTGAGCTGTTAGATCAGTCCAAATGTATAAATCATCCAGGATCTGACACACTCATTTAATTTGGGGGGCCCTGGTGCAGCAGCGGGCCTATTAATGAAAAATCCCTGCCCTGTTTGCTGAGTGGGAACATTCAGCCTTTTTTATTTTATTTTTTATTAACATTGATATTCTGTATGATTTCCCTCAGTAGCCTGTTGGCTGCCAACCTGGCTCTTTGTCATTTATCATCATATGTTATGTTTGTCAATGCGTTGAATGCTTTCAGTCAAAAGTCCTTACGAAAATCACTTTGCATATTAAGAAAAAGGGGCAAACTCCGAGGGCGTTAGGTGGGCTAAACCTCTCACATTCCTCGGTGCAGCGCTGGTTCCAACCCCAGAGCCTGTGTTATTGTTTTCCATCTGTGAAATAAAGTAACAGGTACTTAATGTACCAAAAACAATTTGTACAGCAGTTCTTTTTCCCCATTGAAGGCGTGCATGGCTCGCTGAGGGCTCCCCTTATCTCAGCGAGGCTAATCCATTTTCACACTGCGCTCCGGCGCTCTCATTTTACAGCTGAGGAGCTCTCCGGCTCCACGCTGGGCCTGAAATGGGACCCCAGTCACTGTGGCCCCTTGGAGTTTGCGTAGGTAAGTGTGCAGAACAAATGCTGAAAAGTCTTTAAAAAGTTAAAGGGACTAGTTTGGCTTTTCTCTCCCTCTCTCCCTCTCTCTCTTTCTCTCTCTCCTCCTTTCTCTCCTCCCCCGGGTCCCACCTGATCACCTACATTTTTTCCTGCATTTCACAGTGTGAGCTGCTGTGCTTGAGCGCTGTCACTGGAGAGTGTTTGTAAGCGGAGGAGTACACAGGAAGTAAAAAAAAAACAAAACAACTGTATATCCATATAATTATTCTGTACTGTTTTAAATTGGTTTACTTTTTTCTGTTCATCTATTGTTAAAACTGAATACACTTCAATTCACAGGTGCTGCTATGATTTATTAAAGGGAATGCTGCAGCATAAAACTTTAAGCAAGTTCAACTGCGCAATCTGATACAAAGCCACTGTTTGTGAAGAATTTATTATTACCATATGTGTAAGCCACAGTATGAGCTACGTACGTGGGAGCAAGTGGGATTGATTAGGATTTAAAATGATTACCACAAAACTTAATGCATCAGTGTTGCACATCAAAAAAAGCCATGATTAGGATGGAAAGGATCAAGGAAATAAATGATTCCTAAAATGATCTGTTTTGCATTAATAGCATGTCATTTGTTATGGAGGTACAAGCTAGAATTTCCATCTAAATTATGCAAAACATTTCCAATCCCAGCATGAAAAATACACATTTGATTCTCTGTAAGTCAAAGAGTGTGCGTCACAACAGATTTTGGCACAACGAAAAGCTGGCTGCTTGATAATGATATTGGGGTCCCGCAGCTTCTGCATGAATTGCTATCTAATGGGGACCCTTCTGGTGGTCTGGTGTCATGGCTGCTTGATTCAAGTGCATGTTGGAAGACTTTCCAGGGGCATCTTTGTTTGAGATAATCAGCCAACATTAGCTTGGATCATCCTTCAAGGTATGCAGGGCAAGAGTGTGGGTAAGGGGACAAATCTAATTGGGCAGAGCAAAAAAATTGACATTTTTGACAGTTTTTTGATCCAGTAAAGAAATCCAAATTTGCAAAACCTAAATTCAACGTCACATCTATTAGAATGCTGGTGTGAACACATATTTGCAAAACTGAATATACTGAATATACCGAAGTGATACTTGCTATTCATTCCAAAATTTTTTTGAACTCTCTCACTATATCTAAGTTTAATGGGGTTTTTTTGTTTGTTTTTTAGAATCTGTCGAAATTCCTGACACATATGACTGCAAAACTGTTGTTGTTGATTTACTTGCAAGCCATGCTCCTGCCCCTTTGCTATCCCATCATGCCAAATCATTTAAGGCATCTGTGGCCTCACTGGCCCAGCCTCTGCAGCCCCATCAACCCCCCGCCGTAGGCCACAACAGCGCATGCCCACTTGGCTGGGCCAGCCGGGAGGGCAGCCGGGCCAGGACTCCCAGGACTCCCAAGCATCCAGAGCAGCTGGAAGTCCCATCTTCCCATCCTGCTTCTCAGCAAAACAATCAAAACAAAGAAAATCTATAATAAATCAGTCTCAGACTCTATCTGGGAAAAAGAAAAAAAAAGGGGGGGGGGGGGGGGTAGTGAAGGAAAAGCTGTTTGAAAACTGAAAACATGGAATTTTCTATGGCAGTTCAAAAAGAGGAGGTAAGATGAACTGCTTTGAGGTTGCAAGTTTGATTCCCTAACCCATCCTGGAGAATGCAGGTGGGTGAAGTAACTACTGCAGTGTTTGCTTCTTCCACAAAATAAGCCTTAATAAAAAAACAGCATGATAGATTTAGGACCTCTTAATATCTGCCATTAACCATGCACCAGTCCTGCAATTTATTTAAAGGCAAATCGGAGGTAATGTGATTACCTCTGAGTTGAACATTTGCAATTGTGCATAAGTGAATGTGCAAGTCTGCTGATGTGATTCACAGTTAAAACTTACTTAGCCTCATTGAGTTAACCCCTCTAACCTAAACAACTGTAATGGGGAGCATGAAAAATCCTCCTCTCTGTCTCCCTCTCTCTCTCTCTCTCTCTCACTTCTCGCACCCCCCAAGCACTCACACACACACACACACACACACACACACACACACACACACGATGTAGTCTGACCACCCCAAAGCTAATGCAGTTGACTCAGAAGGTCATCTGCAGTTCACCGTGAGGTTAGAGATAAAGAAAAACATATTCTCTTTTTGTGTTTGCTGTCGTCTTCTGGGGATGAAAAGGAAACAAACACAAAGGTGGGACGACGTAAAAAATATGCCGAAATCTTAGCTTGAGTGTTATTTTGTTTAAATTTGTCCTCATAGTTTTTTCTCAAGAAATTCTGAGATTATTCATCCAGATGCCCCAATCTGTGCTGTATGATTCCTGTAAGTCAAATCAGCTTACAAGATTTTCTCAAAAAAAAAAATCTTTCCACACCCTGGTGTCTATTTTGGTGGTCTCACCACCAGGCCTGATTGTTTACATTAAGATGAGCTGGATTCTTTCTCGCTCACTCACTAGGAGTGATTTGAAGTTCGCTCTCTCATCCATGTAACTAATGCTGAGCGAGGCCAAGCTAGACTGCATCTGAATGGAGCTCGGAGCGGCTGGAGGAAGAGATTCATAATCACAGGCGAGATGACAGGTGGATCAAATTTCTAAACTTTTTGTGTGAGCGGTGACAGGCTATCAGTCAGCAGGCAAAGATGGTGTTTTCTTAACCCTGGTGTTGCATTAAGTTGACATCCTGCCGTGGCGGAACTAGGTGACATATTGATGTGGAGGAAATATAACAGGCGGAAAGCTTTAAGACTTAAGGGCTTGGCAGAGGAAAAAAAAAATTACAAGCAAGAGGGGTTTGGGGGTTTTATGAGTAACAGTCAAACAAAGCGACCATCTTTATGGTCTGTCTGCGAATACGCCTGCTTCAGCTCTGCAGAAACAATGCTGGAGAAGTTTGATGCGATAGAATAAAAGTGCAACAAAACAAAACAAAAAAAAGGAATAAAAGAAGCCACAAAGTGAAACTGATGATGCTACTATTAATTATGATACTAGATAAGGAAAATTCCCATATACGAAAAAATCACTTTTATTGATTAATACGTAGTAAACACCAAATGGACACCCTACAGCAATTTTTCAATTTAAAACTTGAATGGTGATGGCCCCCGTAAGCCGAGGGAGTATATTGGTGAGGCGGACTAAAACCCATGCATCAAATCAAAGTGGCGAGTGTTACCATAAGCATGAAGACAAACTACTCTCACGTTTCTAAGTACAGAAGTGTACGTTCAGTTACTTTGTCACAAATCACTGCAAGGCTTCCCTCCCAATCCGTCACTTCGGGATTACCGGGAGTTTGCGTGGCGCTGCCATCGGCACACAAGCCTGTCACCTGCTCAGTGGGGGTAATAATTGGTATGAAATAGCATTATGGACAGCTGAAAGGTAAGTGCTCTGACTGACTGGGAATCCACGTGGAGAATTCCTGTTTTACACTTTGTCAGGGTTCTCAGTTTTCCTTAACTCTCTGCTCTTTTTCTCCCCTACCCCCAGCCCCCACCACATCCCCTCTTTTTTTTTTTTTTTCTTTTTAGTGCTATGGATTTGTTGTCACAGAAGCCTGACAATCTTGCTGACACATCTGTCAGAAAATGAATTTTTTCAGCCGGCCCTTGATTGACTCCATTTGTGGGGTGTAACTCTATCAGAAAACGCCAGTCTCATGCTCATTCAGTCATCCTTTCTCTGACCAGCGGAGTGGAGAGACAGACAGAGACAGAGAGAAGAGACAGAGACTAGAAAGGAGTGATGAGGGGGTAAAAATAAAGTGAGGCTCTCATTAAATTATTAGGTACATATGAGAGATTATTTGAGATTTTTCCATGTTTCTTTTTCTTAATTTATGTCATTCCCAGCATATATTCTGCACTGACAGGAGAAGAGATGAGCCTGAAGATGGGGAGCAAGGGCAGGGGAGTGAGCGGTCACGCTGCATGACGGCGCACTGCACGCCTGTATAGAACAAACAGGCGTAGAAATCTGTACTAGACCGGGATGTGCATAGCAAATCACACACTACACGACATGCATCTGACACCGAACAAGAGGAATTTGTTTCGCTGTAGACGAAGATGGGAAGGAGATGGAGGGAGGAGGAAAGAGTAAAGGTGTCACTTGCATGTGGTAAAACACATATCTGAGTGGCAAAATGAAATCTCATGTCATGCAAATGTGATTTGACATGAAACGTATGCATAAATTGACTAAAAATATTAGTGAAGTTATTAAAACACACCAAAAAAACATTTTTTTTTTTTCAAATTAATAGTCTGTTGTGGGGGGTAAAAAAAAGGAAAAACACATGCCTCTCCTTCGGATCATCTAGTTGTTATTTGTGCCTTAATGCAGCAGCTGGTATTAGTCTCTCAAAAGGCAGAAGCAGTGGCCGCGATGCCTCAAGCCTCACATATTCTTTTCTATGGCTTATCAGTCGGGAAGCCAGAGGAGCTGTCCAGTCTCATTCTCTCATTGGAGAGCACATGTCAGGACCTATTTGCCACTGGTTACTTTGAGAGTGACATCAGTGATGACCTCTTGACCCCGGCTGACGGAGAAATGCTTCTGCAATAGTTTTCCATTACAGAGGCGAGAGAGCATGGATACCAGACGGATATGTTGAAATGGGAAAATAGGAAAACTGGAAAAGGCATTTAGACCTGTATTTGACCTATCATGTCTCAGATTTGTGCAGGAGGCTTTTATGAAATGAGCGTTTGACCCATAAACAAAGCCATTGTCCTTTCTCTCCTCTGTTTTCCATGACCATCCACCACTCGCTGTTACAGCCGATAAGACAGGGATCATTATACCAACACGTACAGGTTATATCCTTTCTGCTTGGCTTCATCCTCTTTTTTTCCTTTCTTTATGATGTGTACCTGCTTGTCAGTCTGTCTATGTGTGAATCAGCCTTGAATGTATCTGTAGAGTTTCGAATTAGGGGACAAATTGTTGTGACTGAGCTTTCAACATGCCTCCCAACAGGATGGATAGCAGTGTTTCATATAGATTTGAGCTGAGCTAAGCTGATGGCGATGTTTGTTCATCCGAGAGCACTCTGCTTGAGCTTGATATTGCAGTTCTCAAGCACAATATTCAGTGTGAGAGATACCAGCTGAATCCCAAATTTAATCATTGGAAAATCGATGTACTATACTGTCTTTATGAGACAACCTTGGAATGGATCTTTTAATTGTATTAAAAGCACAATTTCCTTTCATGAAAATGTGTGCTTTGTGCAGACATAATTTCTCATCACGAGTTATTAATTGACATATTGTGGTGGTCTGACGCTTAACTTGCACACTGGATGTTACATGTGTATGTCATATAAAGTTACATAATATGTTATGGGCATAAACGTTCGCACTTTTTTGACTGCAAATACTAATAAAATTTTGAAAACACATGTTTTTGTCATTAAACAATGATCACAACAAAAGTTTAATCATTCATAGTAACTTAAGCATAAACTTAAACATAAACTTCAGTGAGTGGGTTTCCCACAAGATGCAAGGTTGGTGGTTCAGTCCCCAGTTCCTCTTGTCCACATGCTAAATGGCTCCTGGGTAGCCATCGGTGTATGAGTCTATGTGTGTGAGAATGGATGTCGTAGAGGTAAAGCGCTCTGGATAAAAGTGCTACATAAATGCACTGATACCTTATATTTGTTACAATAACTTTAAACATGAAGTACAATGAGCTCCCTCCTTCCTTGGACCAGCTCATGCATCAGGTTCCCACTTGTGGCACCTCAATACAGTGTCAGACACTTGTAAATCTACTATATGAATGTCATTAACAGCATCCGTGCCGCTTCATCAAAGCATGATTGACAAATTACATGCTGTAAACCATGACCACAAAAGCAAACTGTGTGGGAAGATGTCCACTTAGAGCGCTGATTTATGTAATATGACAGGGATGCTTTGATGGGGGGTATTTCTATCTTATCGCCCATTATGCTTCCCTACAGCTCATAAAGACATATGTCACCACGTGAAAGCTTTGCAGGTCAGTTTGAAGAGATGGCAAGCATGCTAGTTCGTCAGCTACCACTGCTGGCCTTTTGCCTTCGTGATAAATTACATTTATGAAAGCTGCAATTACCTGATTACCTCGCCGCTCTGGCTCCCACTCACTAGCAGGATTCATCACGGCCCTATAATTTCATTCAAATTACCCATGAACCTTAATCCATAGTGTCAACAGTAAATGCCATTGTGACCCTGTTGAGTGTAAGTAATGTCCTCTGTGGTCAGCACAGTAGCAAGTGAAATAATAAGATGTTTCTTAAAATGAACATCCGAGGTGAGAAGAGCAACAGATATAACAGGAATAAACTGGCTAAGAAGTGACACACCAATTACTCAAAAGCTAGTGGAGGATACGAACAGTGAAGTTTAGATGTCGAGATTAGCCTATAGCAGCTGATTTTGTTATGTAGCCCCCGGGACCATCTTCAATATGAGCCCCACAGATTATTTCCCGTACCTCCCTTTCCCCAGGTAGACTGACCTCCCAAAACCTCCCAATATACAAACTCCTGTATCCTTAGACTGGCTACACCCTGGGATTGACAAAACAAACTAACCGCTGAGTTGGTATGGGCCCTCCTATGGTCCACCATCTCTCGCTCGGCATGGAGGCGGCACTTCTGATTCTGTTTTCACACACTGAATCAAACAGGGCTATGAAATTTTATAAGCACTAAACTCTTACACCGCACATCAAAGGTGATCAAGTTACAACAACTAAGTTTTCCATCTCCGGGAGGTGCCTCCCAACGTGAGTCAGAAGCATGAAGTTGATTTCCTCAAGCATTCATAAATTCATTAGTCTAAACTTTTCAGTGTATCAGTTTCATTAAGCCTCATTAACTTCTTTTTTCCTGCTTTATATTAGCTAATTAGCTCAGGGGTGGCCACAAATTAATTACCATCTTCTACAGCCTCATGCAATTGCATTGTGTTTATTTAGTCTCTCCTATTAACTTTTAATCTTTTCCTACTCGTAAAAACAGGCAATTAACATTTTTTGATAAACAAAAATGATGCTAACTCAGGGATAATCAGCAGCGCTGCATGTCGTCCTTGCAAAATTACCCTGTCAGCTAATTTGACCCTCGAACCGTCCTCGGTCCAGACTGGCTTGCGTGTAGTTAAAGAACAGCATGTGACAAGAGGGTGACCTTTTGTTTTCCTTTTGCTCTTTTCTTTTCTCCGGCATTTCTTTCCTCGCACCTAATGCGCTTCTGTGTGCATAGCAGATGCCAATCGCTGTGCTTTGGTTTCTGATTTCTTTCTGTGATTAGGGTGAGTGTGGGAATCCAGTAATATGACAGCAGAGCATTCAGCACAGAGATGCTGCAGAAGTCTTCAATTTTCTTCAGTGTATTTCAATAAACCAACACAATGGCTGCTTCATTAGCCCATTGATTCATTAATGTAGCCATCATTCTTCCTCATATTCACAGAGCACAACCACCGATGATACAAAAGGTAACAGTAATGATAACTCCATCCACGGTCGAATTCCTGTTAAGGCACCAGGCGGCCATCCGCTTTGATAAACAGGCCCATTTATACGCTGTCTCCTAGCACAGGGTCATCCTTCTCCATATTCTGTGTATTGACCCAGGTTGTTCCTTTTATTACAAGCAGGTTTTTTATTGAAGGATGATTACATTGAATGATGTCAAGCGAGGGGAGAAAAGATCGACCAGAATAATGACGTTCCGGAGAGGCAGAAAGCGATGGGGGTGGGCGGAGGGGTCGATGGCTGCACTTGCCCTGTCTTTCTGTGCGGCCTCACAAATTGAGTCGCATCCTTGCTCATCCATTATTTAAGGCCGATTGGACACTCTTGGCAACTATGGATTTGATAATCATTCCCATGTCCATATTAAATATGTGACATAAATATCACAGTAGGAGCTTGTCAATAAGAGAGCAGCAGTGTGAAACTGTGGCGTAAAGAAGAAACTAATCTATGGATATGAGGCAGAGAGGAGATGAGAAGCTTGTGCAGATGTCTGCCTGCTTCTAGGAGCTGTTAAAGATAATGGAATTGTACCACACAACTACAAGTCTCCCTGCACTTGAATAAGCAGAGTACGCTCCTGAGGTTTTCCAAACACATTAAAATAACCTCTGAAACATTATCGCTAAAAACTGATTTCCGATGAATCCTGACGTGGAGCTTCCAAGTCAGTGATGTTCCTGCACCACACTTGTATTCATCAGTGTAACATTGTTTTAGTTCGCTAGCAACGTGGCTCAAGGGACTGTCCAAACTAACTAATGACATTTCCATCAGTTAAAGAAACGCTTTGTGTTTAGTACTAAGTGGCAAATGGTATCATGCTAACACACTAAGGCAAGATGGCCTCCATCAAAAACACTACCTGCTAAACATCAGTATGGAAAAACTTTTAATTGTGAACAATTAGCAAGCTGATGATAGCATTTCTCCCTTCATATTTTTTTCCCTGTAGTGCTAGCTTTCTTGCTAGCTTTTTAAAATGCTACTAGACATAATTAATGCTCGCAGTTTAAACTTTTTTTTCCTAAAGATTTCTTAATGTAATCTTCCTGTTCACAGGTCTTCAGTCTAATGTCACTTAGTATTAAGGATCTGCTCCACTCTTTGTCTAAATCATTAAAAAAAATGTTGTTGGTGACAGTAAAACACTAGAGTATGATAAGCAACAAATTTATTTGTATTTATTCATAAAAAAATGTATGTGTGGGCAAAGTAGCAGTGTGTGAGGGGAAAAAAGAGGGTGCTGGGTTGTAAGTCACCACATAAATAAAGTGGCGAGAGGGCTGATAACAAGAACCAGCATCTGCCAGGCAGGCAGGCAGGCAGTATGTCTCCTTTCTCCACAGTGGACTCTTCGTCTCCTGTGATTTTCTCCAGCTGCCGGTCATGAATACTGGCCTATGCACTCTAGATTAAAGCACAACACATGTTTCTCTGCAGGCTAGATTATATATCATCTCCTGATAAGCAATGACAAACGCTACATATTGTCCCAGAGCAAAGACGGACTATAGAAAAACCATGATATCTGTTAGACTGACTGACCAAAAGCTGTCCTGTTTAATTGTGTCGATATCAATATATTCTGTCTGAAGTAGTCTAAAGCATTTTTCCTCTTATCACCTTTTTGTCATTTTTGCACGTTTGTGTCGAGAACACATTTAGCCAGTTAGGGTTAAAAAAAATTATAGAGCTTCTCCTACCAAACAGAAGTGTCCAAACCTTTCTATAATTTTCTTCAGCACCAGTAGTCAAGAACTTAACTTTCTATGGCTACTCCTTATCACAAACGTTGCCATGACAAAAGCTTTGGTGAAGCAAAGTCTCAGCTCTTCTGAGACTTGTTCTTCTGTGCTTACATTATACCTCCTGAGGGTGAGAGTGAGTCAGTGAACAGGATGCTTTGTCATCGTGTTCTGGCCGGGTGGTCTTTTGTCTCTTTTTTTTTGCCTTCACATGAAGGGAAAGTTACTCATTGTTGAAGAGTAAAATAACTGTTTGGCTGTTTTCATGTGGAGTCCTTATTAATGACTTTACACAATAAGATTTCATCATTGTAAAAAAACACATCCATTTACAGATAAAATGTTCTACTAAAATCACATTGCAAAAGAATCAGCCTTTTGGCTTCATCGTGTGCCACAGGAAACTATTGTAGGATTGAAAAAGGCCCAACCTTGACACTAAAACAAAAATATGTATATATATTTATATGTGTGTGTATGTATGTGTTTGTAGATAGATAGATAGATAGATAGATAGATAGATAGATAGATAGATAGATAGATAGATAGATAGATAGATAGATAGATAAAGATCTATATATTGATATATAGATTTACGGATATAAAGATATATTAATATATTAAATGGAGAGAGAGAGAGACAGACAGAGAGAGAGGATGCTAATTTTACTCTTTGCTTTTGATTTCTTTATAGTATGTGACATTAAAAGTAAACTGAATAAGTTTTTTTTTCATGCCAATTAACATTAAAGAGCAAACTAGGTTTTGTAAAAACACACATCTGGGCACACAACAGTGGCTTTATTAAAGTAGGTGAACTCCAGTGTGACAAGCTACAGATGGCATGTGTTTGATGTGTTTTGCATTCAATCATGACAGGAGAGGGGCTTTATCTTCATATCATGACGGTTTATGTCATGTGCCTTAATAAGACAAAACAGAAGGCATGCCTGCCTCTAAACCTCACATCAATTTTGTTATATTGTATTACATGCCTAACCATCTAATTTCAAGATTATGCATTTGATTGAAGTAATTTGTCTCGCCGTTCAGTCATTGCTTATAAACTGCCCTGCTGTCATGTCATCGCTGTCAGCTTTCCTATTTACAGGTACTTTAAAATTGTCTAAAAAAGAAAAAGCATATAGATGTTATCAAAGTGCCATGGAAACAGTAATGTTGTCTTCATGTTGTTTTTTAATACATTATCACATTGGACATTTGAACTGATATTGTTCCTCTGAAACGATGAAGCATAAAACTGCGCACTAACCAGGACAAATAATGAAGCTTAACAGGTTTAGATTGCTGATGAAATTTTCATGTGAAAAAAATACACGATTTTCTACAACAAGCCTTATCGTTTGCTTTAATGAGAGTACCCACTGTCATTGTTGCATCACGTTAGAGGTAAGTATCAGTGGAGCAGGAGAACAAATTCAATAATAATTAACTTGGGTCATCTACTCATCTGCTATGGCTCATAAACCTTAGAGAAAATTTCCCCCAGAACTTTTGCAAAGCTTTTTGGACTCCTACATGCCTGCAAGAGATGTTTTATACAAACCAAACCCAGCCTTGTTTCAGCCCATGCTCCCCTTTGCTCATGCCAAAATGATCCTGATACATCATGTTTAATTCTTTTGAATGCACAAAAGGGACTGAATTTCCTCTTTTGTTTTGTTTGAACTCCCAGAAACTTCAGGTTAGCTTCAGCAGCTGCAAAAAACCTCATATAAAATGAATTTTCCCCCATTTTAGCACATGATTTTTTAGTCATTTAATGAGAACTGCCTATTAACATGTAAAGACAGTGACAGTGCAGTGTACTTGTAAAATAAATCCATGCTAAATGACTGTCTGACTGTCTGACTAATAATAGCACGCACTGCTGATGGTAGTATAAATCTTTTATTAATAATGGACTAACAAACACGTTTCAACTCAAGAGTCTACATTAAGGTGTGCAATGCAATATAGAAAGATGCCCTGTTTTAAACTAACAAATGTTGATTGAATTATGAAAAGTACATATGAAATATATCGCTAAAAGAAGCTACACGTGCAAAAGAGAATACCTATATTACATCGGATTAAGTGCCTGAAAGAAAAAAATAGAGGACTAAAGACACTATAACATATCGTAAGATTGTTTAGAAATAATCTGACTCTGATGCATAAGGTATGAAGACAGTCTTATGAAAAAATACCTCCTGATAAGTAACCCTGAGTAGTACAGGTCAAGACTACACCTATAAACAAAATTTTGAAGAAAGGGCTCAAGGAATTAAACTTTAAATAGGTAATTCAAGGGATTTTGCTTTTTTGCAGATCTCTCATCAAGTCCATTTGAATATATGTTATAAAAGTTTTGGTAGTTTGTCCTTAAAAGGTCTAATAGGAAGTTAGAGCTCTCTGGGGTCTTATTAGTTACTGTTTTATTTGCCCTCAAAAATTTTAAATACTTTTAAACATCTGATTTTGCAGTTTTTCTTATTGTTTGGACAACAAATAAGGTATTTCTAAAGGGGGTGTAAAGAATGACATGTTTTCACTCTGATCACTATTTGCAACCAAAACAATAATTCAGTAACGCTTATCTTAGCAAAACATGAAGGCTAAAGCTTAGCTCACATCAAAAATTCCATTTCAAAAGTCCAAAATACTGCAGAAAGGAATAATTTTCTGTAGCTCTGCAAGCTATGCAGCACATTACTGAACTCTAAACTTACCATGTGTTTTGCTGTGATGCCAAAATGTAAATCTGTGTATGAAAGAAGATATTAAAACAAAGAGGGTTGTGGAGAGTTTGATATTTCTCTCTGATCTCTCTTGCTACATTTGGCAGCTGAAAACCACCTTCTCCTCCCTGCATCTGCTATCTTTTACACTCAGCCAGACAAAGTGTGGCCCTTCAGTGTGCCGGCTCTGCTGCTGTGTGTCGTATGAGCTGCTCTCTATGCCGCCTGTCAGCTGGCTGTAGAGCTAATATCAGGGCTGCCTCTCTGGCTGGCAGACCCAATCAGACTCTGGAAGCCGGGCTGATTGGACTGACATACTCCATCAAACCCAGCATCAAACCGCCTCTGACCATACACTGGGGCCTGACTGCTGCGGACATCACGAAACCACGCCGGTGCAAGCTTTTTTTTTTTGTTTTTAAACAATCCTAATATAGATCATTGAGGTTTCTTTCTCACTGCTCTCCTTCTTGTATTTAAGAGTTTTAGATACAGTTTTAGAGAAAGTCTTAAGTTATTTGTTCCTACTTGAGGTGAAGCAGGTGTTTTGTTGCAAAGTGTTTTGTCGTCTTTTTTAGTCATCATGAGATCTAGTAATATAATATTTTTTCAATTATCTGCACATTTGGCAAACATGTACACAACTAATTTAGACTGGGTTCGCCCTTTTATGTATTTGAATGTAATATTTCTTGTGTGACGTAAATAAGGTTAAAGAGATCTAGTCAGATCTTCCACATTTGTTCTGTGTCGTATTTATTATCAAAGCATGTGGCATCAAGATTTACTCCCTTTGAACTGCCTTTAATCTGAGCATCTCAACTAACCATACCGCACTTCCCAAATAAAACTGTTACTAGTTTAACATAATTAAGTATTTCATATAATTGGGTTGACTTTAATCATCTTTAATCATCCAAATATATTCTAAAATGGAAATGTTTATGAGAACATGGGATTTTTGTGGGAATGATCACAACCCTGAAAGCCTTGGACAAACATGTTGAACCTTCTAATTATGCAGTATAGTCAAGGAAGTGCACTCAACATATGTGTGTGTGCGTGTTTCATTCATTTCCGCCCCAAGGGAAAGATAAAATGTTGTGAAAATTTGACAAACTGTGCACAAGGAGCTTTACAATGTCAACAACATGGTGAGTGTCTTTGGAAACAACTTAAAAGGCACTCCCAACCATCAGAGGCCTTGCTGCTTTTTTTTTCCAATTTCCAAATAAGAATTGATTGCTGTATAGAAACAGAGGCAAAAATACAATTTTAGTGCCTAAAGCTGCCTATTACAGACACCTTAATGGAGCATTTGTAAATGATTTAATTGACTGCTTCCACTGACAATCTGTGGAGCCTATCATGCACTGTCCTTTCCAAGGCTGAAGAGGTATACCAATCATGGCGCCATTGTTTACAAAATGACAACATTATGGATTGAAATGCGTGAGTGCTGCTTAGGCAACATTTACCTCTCAACGCCGCATCCGTTATGTGGCAATTTAAAACGCAGGGGGTCCGACTCGGAAACTGTAGCAGGAACGTCAGGCCTGCTTCACAGAGCTGATCCCTCTGCTCCCCAAGACACATCAGGCTGTCCTTTGCCTCTGCAGGGGGGGATGTCAGCACCGCTAACCCCCACCACAAACATGACACCCACAGACACATATAATTAGTCTTAATCACGTATCTAACAATAAAGGAGTGCGAGTGTGTTCAATGACTGACTTTGTCCAGTGCAAGAGGAGGCTTTTTTTTTATCATAATAGTAATATTTTGACATCGGAAGTAGTAAAAGTGCTATGAGATAAATTTTCAGAAATAAGTACAGCTCTTTATGAAGGTAAATGAGAGACAGAGAGATATGAAAGTGACAGCGCAACACAGAACATTTCAGTGATAAAGAAGATATAAGCATTTTAAAGCCATAAAAATATCATTATAGGAATGAAAGTCTGTAAAAGCACATTTAAGAAAGTTATTTCAAAGATTAGACCTTGATTGCACAGAAGCAAATGATCTTTTGTTTTAAATTCCCTCCATGTTAAAGGTGCTGTGATGACCTGCTGTATTGCTTTCCATCTTTTCACTCCAACAACGGCTGAAACTGAAAGGGCCCAGGACACAATTATGTCTTCATTCCTCCTAGTGGCAATGTTGAATGAGTCCACTGAAGGCGGGGTTGAATTAATGATACATTTATTCATTATCATTTTAATATAGCCACAGTGCACAATCAGCTGCAATACAGCAAAACAGAGCTGAGAAAACAAATTAGTGGAAAGCCTAAGGATTATTTTTTACCCTCTACTCTGCATCCTCGTGGCATATGGCTACCTATTTGCAACAAGAGTTCATTTGCAGATATATAAAGAAATCAGCGCAGGGACAAATAAAATTATGTAATAAAACTCAACCAAGAAGAAATATTGCCTGTGAAACATATGGCACTGTCAAAAATTATCACTTGAGACGCTAAACACAAAATACTGGCAAGTACAATTTCAACACGTTCCACCCTAAATGAATTAATTCACTTCATTATAGAGTAGAAAGGTAGGAGTTATAATCGCCTCAATTAGAGCGAAGCCATAAAGCGAAGATAATGTATATGTAATTTCTTTTAATTTAGCTACCATCTGTTTGTTGCAATTGAACGCACTGTAATATTTAGCTTTTCACTAGTTTGTTTTTCTCTCAGCCAGACATATCGTTGTATATAAGCATAAAACTGTTTGAGTTCAATAAAGCAAAGATGACTGATTTCATTTGGCAGTGCAGTTTAAATGCATTTTTCATTGTGAATCCTTTCTTATTCAAAACTGCAGAATCCCATTGCACATTTTAAGGTAATATGTACTCTTGTGCGGCTCATTCACGCTCAAAAACTGTATATAAAAGAAAGAGACTTTTACTGTATGCAGTAACATAAATACCACGGGGTTACAGACCTGCTTTCATCTGGTTCGACTACTAAAACTCTCTCAATAGTTCTCCAGAAGCCTCTCAAGCATATGCCTCCTCATCTGCTTATCTTGGCAAACACTTGGAACGGTAGATGAGGGGTGGATGGAAGAGAGTAAGAGTTGAGTTGACTCCTTTCCCTGATGGCCTCGCAGGCCTCGCTGCCTGGCTCAGCTGCTTCACACAGAGCGAGCGCTCTCCCCAACCTGCCATATGGGAGCCATAGCGCTTTTCTTTATCATCTCTTCTTTTATGCCTACTGGTTGTGTGGCTGCCTTTGTTGTTCTGGAATAATCAAATGTTGATAGCATAGTTCAAATGGACCATTAAGTATGTGAGAATGCTCGATGGAGATGGAGCAGATAAGAGACCAGGAGCCAGGCAGTCTGCCACGTTCAATAGCCAGCCTAGTGGTGGTGCTAATTTGATTATAATATAGTCATCTCCGAAGATTAGAGCTATTCAATTAAATATTCTAATTAACCTGAAGTATTAGGCAAATGATGCTAATTACAAATATCCTCAAGAGAGCTGGCTGGATGAAAGGCTCAGCTCACGACTGATACTTCAGACCACTGTCTCGTAACAAGATGTCCTATATCATAGACTCGGCGAATATTAAATTCCTGGCTAATTTGCCTCAACTCCATTTGTTTAATGGCATTTGCATTTTGTTTGAAATTGTAATAAACATGTGTACCCGGCTCTTAACTTCACAGAGAAAGTGCACTCTTGGGGTAGCTTAGTATTTCTGTTTACACAGCTCCCCGGAACATTCTCTCTCTCTCACACACACATGCACGCATAAACAAACATACACACACACACACACATAGCCTGGCCCATTAAACTCAAAGTGCTTGTACTGCCTGAGATGTAGCAGCATTATTTTCAGGCTCATGCACAACATGAGATCAATTTTCGAAAGTGGGTGTTTCTAATAATTAGGAATATATTGATTTATGAGGGGTGTATCTAATAATCTTTATGGTTTTCATTATTTCCGCACATGAAATAAAGGGTGTGTGTGTGTGTGTGTGTGTGTGTGTGTGTGTGTGTGTGTTTGTCTGTGTGTTTGTATGTGAGAGACAGAGAGAGGCCCCTTGTAAAGATGCAAGAAAGAATTCATTGTCGAAGCAGCCAGCTTGGATCAGAGTGCTTTGTCTGAAATCATGAAATCATCATATTTGACAAAGGTTAGAGGAAAAGCAAAGCTATCATGGTAGAGAAACATGTAGGTGCCTTCAGTGATTACTTTATATTCATAGTTTTTCCACTGCAAGGTCCTGAATATGTCATGTGCATAATGCCGGCCCTCAGTGTGGCATTATAGTCACTCCAAGCAACGTGTTTCAATAAGGCAATTTTCTCACTGCCTAAGAACATCAGCGGGGCGCCATTCTCAACAAAGACAGAGTATGACATGTTATCTAAGCATACATCTGCAGGACAGAACTATACTTTATTAAGGGAAAATAGGATTTCACAAATGTTTTGACAAGCAGTGGGAGGGGTAGGAGGGGGTAGGGTGAAAAGGGGTGCAGGGTGAGAGGAAGGGGAGGGGTTATTGGAGGCAACAGAGGGGGCTCGATTCATGGTTTGTGTGCAAGGTTCATGAAAAAGAGTTAGGAAGAGAAAAGTGGAAAATGCAACTCATGAGGATCAAACACCTGGTGGTTGTAGAAGCCACTACAATAGTTTTAAATATGGGCAATGGTCTCATCTTTGCCACACATATCACAGCATGGCAGAGGATTTGCAAGGGGGAGGACCAGGGTGAGATGAGCCCTCTCTTGGATCTAAGCAACCGTACACAAAATGAATCATGTGATCCAGGATTAATTATCCTGAATCCATGATGAAGGAGACCAAATGATTTTTTTGGTAAGTTACTGGCTAAACTGTGCCACTAACCTTGTTGAAAGGTCAGATCAAAATTTTATTTATTAGTCTGTATTTTTAATTGCCGAAAATACCCCTCATCCTCATATGAGGAGTGATTGATAAGTTCTTGGCCCAAGCTAGAAGGTGATGAGTTATGCAGCTCTTGGTAAGTGCACATGCTGTCCAACATTTAGACTGATTACACAGAAAAGAAGTTCAAATTTGACAATGCATGCAATTTGAATCAGCATCACTTTGCTAACAAGTCCAGGATATCTACTTAAAGGATGATGATATGTCAATGTTCTGGTCACAACTTGTTTCAGTTGCTCCCAAGAGGCCAAAAAAAGCTCATCAAGCTCATTTTTCACAGCTATTTTGGTTTGTGACCACTGATGGACAAGAAGTGTCTCGGCACCATGCCATGATTTATGTGCTGAGAGTGTTTAGTCTGACCAAAGAGATTTTTCCCTTTTTGAACTTCTGGGAAGAATTCATCGGTGTATCTTTTTGGGGTTGACAGAGGTAAAGTTATCCAATAATTGAACAAAGAGAAAAGATGAATATAAAACAACACACATTTATATATCACAAGTTTTTTTTTTTAATCTGCTATCTTAGTCCAGTATTCCTAGTAACCCTCTGAATTATCAGGTGATCCTTTGTTGTTAGAACTAGTTTCAATAAATCAGCCTCAAATAGTAGCTGATTTGATGCATCAGTATTAACAATCCTTTTTTATCGTTTACAATGATATACCTTAAACCAATATTTCAATACATTTTGCTGATGACATGATTTTGTACTTCTACCTTTGTGAGATTTGAATGCAGAGCTTATTTCTTTGTAATAGACAGTTTGCAGCGCAGCACTGGTACTAAAAAGGTTACTTCTTAAAAAACCACATTGTAGCACCACATAATATAACCTAGTGCTCTCAGTTTTTGTCTACCTGCGGTGGTAATTTGTGGATGTTGTGTACATCTGGCTTTAAAAGAGACAAATGGGGACAAAGGCATTTTAAATCCTCCCAAAATGATCTTTTTCTTATTTTTATAAATGGACATTGGCATCCTGATTCCCCAGCATACTGTGCAGCCGAGATCACCTCTGAGCTTGTTGGATGTCTGCGTTAAGGTTGATACAGCGACTGTATTTACTACTGGGGGATATCATATGACTCAGGCTAAGCTGAGAGGGATGATATCAGCTTTTGTTTGAGCCTCTGCTACGTGGAGAGACAGTCGTAAGTACTGTACACCTGTCTCATTAGGAGAACCATGCTGTTGACCCAGTGTATTAGCCTGGGCCTAATCCTGGCGGATCTGAACAGGCTTCCCTAAGCCTCTCATATGGATAAGTCTTCCCCTGAGCCACCATGACAAGGCTGGAGCACAATGGAAAACCGGGCCACGCTAACACATCATTATGCTCTCCCAAACAGATACAGATTATGAGACAGGCTGGGTTTTGTTTGTTTATTGGCAACATTACTGTCAAATTATTGCTCGTACTGGCACGCTCTGCAAGAGGCTATTCACACCACAGACACACACACGCATATAAATACTCACACAGATACTCACATCTAAAAACAACCACAAACGCACACAAACATGAACAAACGTACACAGATGCCCATGATACAACCACGTCTACTGGCAAATTGGATGCATTGAAGCTGCCTAATGTTTTTCAATCATATGGTATTGAAACAGGTATTATGGCAATTATTTACAAGGTTAGACCTTTACCTTGTAAATAAGTACTCATCAGTCGTTTAAAGGAATAATTCAACATTTTGGGTAATGTTCACTTCAAGAGTTGGATGAGATGATCAAAACCACTCTGATAAACTGTAAAGTACCTATAGGTGTGTGACTATCTGTCAAGGAATTGTTTTAATAAAAGTTCAAAAAAAAAAACCAAAAACTCTGATGTCTGAACATCAAAAATATGTCACCAGAACCAGAAGCATGTTTGCTTGGATTAGCATAAAGACAGGAAATGAGAAAAAGTTAACTTAGCTTAACAGCTTGACTTTCACTTAAGAATAAAAAAATAATCAGCACCCTTAAAGCATAGTCATACTTTTTAAAAAACTCTCAACTCTCTATGATGCCTGGTTGAGAAAAGTTATTTGACATAGAAAGTCTTAATTAAGTAGCTGTACACATACTGTTTTTTGTTACTTCTGGTGAGAGTCAGGCTAGCTGTGTCCCCTTGTTTCCAGCTTTATGCTTAGATAATCAAATCATATGCTTGCTGTAGTCTCAAATTTACCATACTGAGATGAGAGTGCTATTAACTATCTCATCTGTCTCTCTTTAAGACAGCGATAAGTGTTTTCCTAAAAATGCTAAATTACTCCTTTAGGAATTTACTATGAAGCTACATTTGGGCTTCACATTTTGAAAGTCAATGCCATTTTACTGGTCTGAGTAAAGAGTAAAAAAAAGTAAGGCTGCATAGAGAGAGTGCCTCATTTTCACTAATTAAGATACAATTGATTAAAGCCATTTTCCTGAATTAAATTCTGTTTTCAGGTTCGCTCGTTTATTCTCTCAGAAGGTGACTATTCTGAATGTGTTATAGCAGCAGAAAGGGAGCACTCACTGGTGGTAATCTTTTGTGTAACACCTTACATCCAAGTTCATTAAGCCTGAAAATTTCAAACCTGCTACCATATGGTGCAAACACTGCAGAGGCTTTATGATATCAAGGTGAGTTTTATGATACAGTCTGTCATGGAAAAAAGTGTTTGACATCAGTAAAGCAATGCATTTGTGTTTCCCATCGATGCCGATGGCCTTGGTCACGTTCACTGTCATCAATGTCATATCGAGAGAGAGAGACAAAGACAATAATGTCTGATTTGGACTGGAAGTAGAAATCAAAGCCAATCACAAAGCTCCCTCTCCAGTTATTGACTCTTTTTTGTAAACATCAAGATGAGGAGATTGATTATTGAAAGAAGTTAAAGCAGAGTCGACTGCTTCTTTTCACATGTCCTTGTCATTTCTCTCTGTTGTCGTGCTATACATTTTCATTAACCACAGCTAGTAGGAGTAAAGGTTTTATCATGTCTTAAAGCTCAGGTTTAGATGCATGGAAGCCTGATTTTAAACAAATGTTTCTTTCTGTCATCCACTTGTTTCTTAGTTTAAAATTTTCCTCTATCCTCTTACTGTAGAGAACAAAACCCAGCATGCCCACAAGGAATATGCCCGGTCTCATCATCAACAATCTGCTAACGCAACCCTGTTGAAGATGAGAGCTGGTGATTGAACAAAGCACTCAGTGAAAGGAAGCTGTTGAACGTCTGAGCTCCGTGTGCATCGCAGCTCCGCCTGGCAAAATGCAAATGTCAAGTGACACTCGACAAGTCTGTGATTAAGATTTAATAGAGAAAAATGTGAGACGAGGATATTAACCTAACTAAGACACGTCAGCTGGTTCTCCTCAGGGTGCCCCACCCCATCTCCTCACATGCTTTATCGCAGCAGGGGGCCACTGTGACCAGGACACAAAATCTGAGATGCTTCAGATAGAGAATAAAGCAGGACTAGCATAAGATGTATTTACACAACATGCATTTATATAGTGATTCAGGTACTTGTTGAATCCATTGGGTTTGTTTTCAGATGTTATTTTTAAATGGCAAAACAGTTAAGCCAGCTAGCTGAGTGCACTTCACCCTAATACAACCTTAGAACCCAAGGCTCAGGATTTATCTCCAGCTGCTGCTCAGGAGGTCAAACAACACAGGGAGGGAACATGCAGAGGAATCCCATGAGCACGCTCACAGACGAAGGTCAGCGCTGCTCCACCAGCGGTTAGCGAGACACCGACATCACCGACCAATCTCTCCTCTCCAAATCTGCTCTGAAATTTAAAAAATTTAATTTGTCAACATGTTTCTATCATATGCTCCATCACTGTCCAAGTCGGTGGCAGAGGCCAGAGGCCCAGGGGGAGAGGAGTGATGGGGGCTGGGGGGCAAGTGGGTTGACGTGCTGCGGGGTCCAAGGCAGCTGCTCTCAGATGGGAAGACGGCGCTGTGATTAGGCCCTCACGTTGGCTGGAATTGTCCTGGACAGCCTAGAAATCAGATTATTAACTCTGATACCAGACACTCTGTCTCCTGGCTGGGATTAGCATGAAAATTTTGATATGGATCGATAAGCAATCTTTCCCCTTCTTCACAATCTCCTAAGGCTTCATTAATCTGTGTGTATGTTTATGTCAAGGAATTAAGACATCCCTGTTACCCCGTCATCCCTTTCCCCAACACACACACACACACACACATACACACTCACACCCCTCCCTCCCCTCAGCTCACTTCTCCCAGGATGCAGGATGGGAGCATCTCATAGAGATTTATTAAATCAAGCACTGACTCTGCTTACCCCTAAGAAAATAGCCTCATGTTCCTACATGGGTCCTCTCAGATCTCTACATGAGTGTGAAGATCACTTGTGTATTCTTAAAGAAAGTATTATTTGACTGTATTTGACTTAAATGATGCACAATAAACTATATTACTATATGCGATACTGAAATGCATAATGAAAGAGAAAGAGAGAGCTAAGCCCCTTCATAATCTTATCATTTTTAATATCAGTGTAATGGTCATATTGCAGGTGTATTTCAATAAGAGCTATTTTTGTTTGTTTTATATTATTTTTTTCTTTACCAAAAGCCAACCATTCAACCTTCACTATGCAACAACTGTATATCCTTGTATAACTTGGGCATGTTTTAATCTTGTATGTTCCTTTCTGACAAATATAAATAGTTTGCTTGTGAGGAAATGAAAGTGGAAAAGAAATGATTTTTTTTTTTTTTTTTTGGAAAACTTTCAACACCACAGCTTATTTTCAACAGCTGGAATGAGTCCAGAGGAGTTGTCACTGCCAAACTCTTTCACCCTGCAAATGGTCTTCAAGGCACAGAAGGTCACCATTTAGTGTCTTAAATAAATAATTCTTTTTGGCCAGTTTTTTTAGCAGCTATATCCAATTAGCCATCCCCATTTAATCCCTTCATCCCATAGAGTAAGATTTTACTGGTTTCATCCTATTGAATGAGTTCATTGTTTAACAGCATATGTAACTGCTTCACATGTTAAATCAATGACACGCATGAAGTGTGTGAAAAACTGCATTTAACACAAGAAAATTGCAATTTGTCTCATGTCTTAAAATAGCAAACAGAGATTTTGAGCCAAAACAATGCATTATACTTTTCATAGCATTTTGCTGCTGCAAAACTGAGTTTTTTGGGGTTTTTTTGCAGGTTGGTATCAGGATTGCTGGTCAATTTCATATCATCACAGTAAGTGATGTTACGTGATCACTCTGCAGGATCCAATATCCCCTCTCGTACTTTCCTAATGTCAAACATAAAGAAATAAATATACAACCATGATGAATAAATAACGCACATAATGAAAGGAATATGTGAATGTGTTGATGGATTATCTGAAACTCTAGGCAGGGGCAGAGAGTGCCTGAACATAGCCGGTGGAAAGGATCAGTGTTCGTATAATTATGACCCATACACAGAGCATAATTAATCTCGCCTGCATCATTAGGAAACACGAGTCCAGCCATGTCATTAAAGTGCTTTTAGTCGTCCTACTGTCCTCCCTTTGCCCCGATGCACTCTTTGTTTTACCAGCCCACTGCTGGTCATTTACAGAAAGAGCACTCATCTACGTGGCGGCATGACTCCTCACATATTGTCTTTATGTCCAATCATGGTTAATAATGAAGAGCTTTAGAAGGAAGGAAATGAATAAACTAAAGTCTGGGGGGAAAATATGGAGTCAAGTTTGACAGTGATAAAGGATTTCTTTTAAGTTCAACCAGGGCAATTTTATGATTTGATGAACTGCGTCGGTCAGCAATCTGATTAAAACTCTCCTCAGCTCCTTGATGTGCACTGAGAAAAAAAAGTCATACTTCATTTAGAGATGCAGAAGAAATACAAACATCTCATGTGTCCCAATTTTAAAATACTGCTCTATTTCATGTACTAAATATTGAAAAACATGGTTAAATACAACATAATTATCTGTGTTTCCTTTGTGGCTTCCAAGTGTAGAGTCATATTATTTACTGAAGTGCTAATACTATTCTCTCATGTCCATTAACAAAGTGAGGTATGTGTATAGGTAAGTGGATCCAATTGGCTGAGAGCTTGTGGTTTCAGCAGAGAATGCTTTTAAGTCTGCACACTCAAAAGTATTGGACTAGGGGTCAGGTTCAAATTAATTAAAGGGCTATAAATGAAAGAGCCTGCTAATGACTGCAATCTTACCTACCCAATATTTAATATTTCATCATTAAACAGTAAAATGACCCGATATGATCCTAATACAGTCCCAATTACGCAGCATTGATCAAAGTGACCTTTTCATACTGAGGAATGGAAAAAAAATCAATCCAGTACCTCCTCCCTTTTTCTTTCATTCTGCCTTACTGTTCCCTGCATACTAAAGTTCCAGCGGCTGTACTTGCAGCCTGTACATACCTCTGTACAATATACACCAAGCAAAATGCTGCTTGTCAAATCAACTGACCCCAGCACAGAAAGCAATCTCTCCATGCCCGATACGTCTAATTCCTTTGTTCACAAGCATGTTGTATTTCTCTTTGTGTTTGTTTGTTTTTTGCCTCCCACCTGCGCCCCCTCCCCGCTGCCTCTCCTTGTCTGCTGCCAGACACCCAGCCATGTTAAATCCCAGAAGCAGAGACAGGTGACGAAAACGGGGCCAGACTTCTCTGCCCATCAGTCGAGGCGGCGGGCTAGGAGCCATCATAATGGCTAATTCCTCCCCGCCTGGCCCAGGGAGCAGGAAAAGAAGCGAGACGGGAAAAGTGAAATCGGTACAATGCCTAAACACATTTCGCTGCAGGATCTGTCTTGATTTGGTGTACTGCTTGACACTCTCCATTTTCTGTTTGACTGGTAACTGCTGATGTGCTTTTCCCTTGTCAACTCACCATGAAACAAGTTCAATGTATTTCTAAAGATTGCCAAGTTTGGCTGCTGTTTAGCTCAAGAACAATGGACCAGATCCACTTGATTAAAGTTTCAATGACTAAAAAGACATTCTCCTCAGGAAAAATGTTTTTTATGTTCTGTCGGCAAGAAAATATGTTGTTGTTTTTTTTCCAAGGTTTAATGGTGTGAAAGGAGTCAAAGACGGTGGTTTGGTTTTAACTGGGATAGAGACATTTCTCCCGAAAGGAGAGTACGCATGGTTTTGAATATGTGCTTTAACTCTCAACCTTTTCCATATGAACAACACAGTGAGGCCTAATTATTGTAATAATAGATTTTTAACAATAAATGATCCAAGACAATTAATGAAATAGTTCAAAGGCTTGCATATGAAAATCTATGAAAATATACTGTCAGCTGTAAATATTTTGTAAGTCTGCATTTTAAAACATTCAAACTATAAAACACTTCAAGATGTTCAAATGCTACTTATATTGCTGCAGTGAGACAACGATGTATAGTACAATCCTCCTCAAACTCCATCATTACAGCCTTGTTTTTGTAAATCAAACTAACCTGGCAACCTTGCACTGGTCTTGCTGATAACATGCTTAAGTTCAAATGATCTTTTGAGATCACTAAAAATATTAGTGGGGACATCTCAACAGCACTATGAACTTGCACTTGCACTGTTCATTCCCAAATCTGTGCCCAATAAACCTACATTTGTCACCGAACTGAGAATAATAACAATGTAAAACACAAGATTAATATAATCTCAACATGGAAACAGGAACTCTAACCACTCATCTGATCCCTTATGAATTAATCACCCACAGTCAAATGTGAGTCAAGTCATAAACTAATCTCCTACATCCATGTTCACCGCCCTGCTTATGAATCAGGCTTATGAATCATAGCCTGTTAAAACTGTATGGGCTTTAGCAGAAAGGTAAAAGATTGCTTTTATTCTTTATGACTTGCCTGAGGAACAGCAGCTTATAATCCACTAAGCACATCTTAATCAATGTTCCCCTCTGCCATGCCGCGGCCTGTAAGGAGCAAAACAGAACATGATGGATATAATCTGTGTAAAACCTCTCTCCCTGGAGCAGATTAATTATGATCTTTGTAAGTCATAAACACATCCTTTTAATTATTGATGGCTAACCCTTTGAAATGAAATTGAAATTAAATCTGTCTGATTTACAGTGGCAGCATTATGAGCTGCCTTGCTCTCGGCTGCTTTATAGAGACCGAGGAGGTAAGACGGCAATTGCATAAAACATTTCATTGGCTAAATGGAGAGGGATCATACGCTCACATCATAATTAGTTCATTTTCATTGGCGCAGATAGCAGGATTTCAAGGTGAGCAGGTTAATATGAAGTGTTTGTATGTGTGTTTGTGTGTGTGTGTGTGTGTGTGTGTTCATGGGGAGGGACTCCTGGTTTGCCATGACAGCTCTGCTTGAATCAAGTGTGGCACCCTCATATGAGTGAAAATAATGGAATCCTATATGTCTTTGAGCATGTCAGCATTTCACAGCAGGCCCAAATGGAAAGTGATGGCTGAGGAGGAGGACAGCGATGCCGGAATGGGAATCAGGCGACCACGAGGCCATCCCTGTGGCTGACCTGCAGTCAGGCATCAAACATCAAGCAGCTAAAAACCTCCCTCTTCTCATTTCCTCGCTTTGTTTACCTGACGGTTTATGGAACTTAGCAGAAAAGCGAAAAGAATACAGAGGGAATTTACTGAAATAATTGTAATAAAGTACAGTAGGGAATATGTTGTATTAAGTATAATTAAAGGGTCACTTCATTCCAATTACAACAACCACCAAAAACAAACAAACAAAAACTTAAAAAACATATTTCCTCATTTATTTCTAATAGTAGTTTTATCTATTAGAATGACAATACTTTTAGTTAAAGAAGAAATGTGTATGAAATGGCTTGAATTCATGTTTAAAGCATTGTTGATACATTTGTTAGTTAGTCATTTTTATGTTTAATGAAACATATTTCAATGCTGATTCTACTTTTACTTTTAACACTGTCCCTACTGGCACCTTTATAGAATGAAAATTCTCATCTGCGGTATAATTCTACTTTCAACATTGTTATTCAGTCAGATTTTAAAAAGTATCAGTCGAGTAAGGGATATTTGAGATGAATAAAACTGCATTTGTGGTGAGAGTCTGAGTTACTAAATGATCCAAAAGATATACCATCAACAGGAATTATTTCTTTGGTAGATTGCAGTGACATTTGATTAAAATAAAAAAAAACCCAAAGAGAATATAAAAGTATGTCTTCTCAGGAGGATTTTAGTCTTTCTGTTTGGAAATGAAATGGCACAAATTATGACATACTTTAAATTCACAAGTCACAGAGCCAACTTAACCATAGTTTTAATATAATAATGACATAATTATAGACTTTATTAGAGAGGAGATGAACCACCTAAAGAATATGGAATAGAAAAGTCTGTAACACCAGAGATGTGATACATATCCGAGGCCCTCTCCTTAAAAAGCAATCACCTGCTTAAAAAAGCCAAATTCTAGTTAGTGCTATAAAACCTTGCACATGCTTTGTAGAGATATAAAAATAACAATTTAAACCTTCATTTTTGTGCAAAGTCATCAAACTTTTCAAGAACTTTTTATCAACTTTTGACTTGGGATTCTTTTTGTGCAGTTTTTATGTTCTAGTAACCATTTAAAATAAAGTTCTAGCTTTAGATCCATTCATTTAAACAGTTGGGGGTCTGGTCATTATAGCCTGGAATAACTACAAGGGGGTGTTGTCAAGATGGCTGCTTAGTGGCAGGTCTGGCCTTGAAGGGGTTTGACATGGTTTTTTGAAGAGATATAAAGAGCTTAACAAGAGCCACTATTTCTAAGACTATACTCTATTTCTCATGTTGACAGCTGTTTGATCATCAACTGGAGATTATAGTTTACTCACGTTTATCATTACAACGTCACTGGACTTAATGGGCATGTAATGGGCAATGAGCTGGATTATAGAGAGACACACATACGCTTACACTGTGACATCTCTATTTCAGCCTTATTCACAAAAACCACCGAAAAATATAATTAGAAACCTCGAGCTTGAGATAAGAGGCAGTGGTGCACGGCTGATTTAAAGCGTCGTAGGAGTTTCTTAAGTTTGTGGCTGAGGGCAACATGCTCAAGTAAGTAAGTATGGGGGTCGGATAACCTGGAACCACTTACAACAGAGGATGTCCTTTTTCTTTGCTATCAGCGGCTTCCTTCCACTGGACTGGAACACACGTTCAAAAAAAAAACAAAACACAACAACACCTCCCGCGGCCCGGGGGGGGGGGGGGGGGGGGGGGGGGGGGGGGGGGGGGGGGGGGGGGGGGGGGGGGGGGGGGG
>JAQMCX010000057.1:10930826-10995042 GCA_029814765.1 Acanthurus leucopareius | reverse complement strand
TATATCCGGGGGTTCCTTCCACTGGACTGTAACACAGTTTAAAAAAAAAAAAAAAACAAACCAACACCCCCCTCTACCCCCCCCCCCCCCCCCCGACACAAGTCCCCCTTAAAACAGTGATCCCCTCGACCTGCTTCCACATGACTAAGCCATTATCCCCAACCTCCCCCCCAACCCCCCAGCACCGCCCATCCTAATCAAAGATAGAGAGATGAAAAGGCTTTATTAATAAAAGTTCCCCTTCAGGAAGATGGGAACTAAATGATTGCTTGAATGTGCCCAATTTGAGGCAGATCTGCTGGCAGACTGGGCATCTGGACTGGGCGGGGCCAGCAGGAAACTCTTGCATCTGGAAGCTGTTTACTCGGCAGAAATTAAGAGACGCACCACGCACAGATATACCACCCGCAGTCACTAACTTGTGAGTGTAAGTGAGTGTGTGTCTGTGTAAGTAACACATGTTTTTTTTTCGCTCTTCCTTTTTTTTTCCTATCCTTTTTTGGTGTTTTCCTTCCATAGATCACTCACTGTTCCACAAAAACTGTATGAATCTGAATTAACTGCATTGCCACTATGGAGGAGGAGCTGTGTTTTCGTGTGACCATCAGTCATGTGGCGGAAACTGTTCTTTGTATCCAGATGTAGCACGCACTACTATGGCTTTAGCTAGTTTAATAGATGCAAAGTGGAACAGATGCAGCTGTGATGCTTCATAAAAATCCATTTGTGCACAACAAGCTATTACACTTCGGCAACAGCGAAGGACATCCAAAAACACTTTACAGAAGATGTGGAATCTGTACAGCACAGCCGTGTTTTCCTTTTTTTTCTCACACTACTTTCCTGCTGCTCAGAGGCTTTTCTCTGGTTGCTGTGGTGATGGAAGAATGTCACATTAGTCTGTGATTATCTCTATGAGGTCTACATTCGGTTTCCTCCAACTTGAGTAATTGCATTTTTCGTCTTCCTTCTTCTTCCTTTTTTTTTCTTTTTTAATCAAACTCACAAACAATAAGCGGGCAGGCGCTGACAGAAAGTCAATGCAGCTCGGACAGCTGTGTGGTCTGAGAAGAAGGCCCGACACCAACGCCTTTTATGCTCAGGATGACGAGGCCAAGTGGGCCCCATCACATGGCCGCCAGGTTAAACAAAAAAGCCTCTGAGCGATCGGCCTCGCAGGGCTGAAGCGAAATCCAGTGCAGCAGCGCAGACAGCCACCACTGTGCAATTCTAGTCGTCAGACAAAAGACTGATGCTATCTAATAAAGAGGGCTGCATCCATCTCCAGCACACAAACATCACCGACAACACAGAAAGTCGGATAGAGGAAGAGAATAGTGTGTGTGTAAGGCGAGGCAGGCGGGACAGTTGTTGACTCTCTAGCACAATAAATAGTAGCTGTTGTCTGTCAATGAGAAATGAACTAAATAAATGAAGACTAGAATAGTGGGGTAGCAGATGCAGTGCAATAACATGAGGTCATTCTCCAAGACATTGGTGTTCAAAATAGGGCCTAGGACTCTGAAAGGGTCTTAATAAAGGGGTTCACAGCAATATGAGGGGTAAGTCAAAGGAAATTATTGTTTAAGTGATCTACCAGAATTTTATTTAATTACATAATATATTCACATAGGGTTTAAATTCACCACTAGCCTCATGGTTTATGTGGATAGTTTTACACAAAAATTATACAAAAAATTTAGCCATGCACGTAGAATGGTTCCACTTTGATCTAGACTGAAAAACTACTACAGTATCATTTTGCAATCAAGTTTCTTGGTGAAGGAACTGTAATAACTTCTGATCTCCTGAATTTTCCACTTTCACATCCATAAAGTTGTTGATTGTGGCTTAGTTTCAAATATCTACCATCAGGACAACAAAATTCAAAGTGGCTCCCAAAAGAAATATGTTTAAGATTTGGTTAAGCATAATTACAATCACAACCTAGTCGATGATATAAAATGGCTTTTAATAGAAAACGACCACTTTGTTGTGATGTTTACGATAAAAACCAAGTGGTTAAGGTGAGGAAACAACCATGAAAAACTCATATGTTGAGTGATAGTAGCAAAGAGGGAACGAACAGCAGTCCCCGTCGCAAAAAGTCACAATTTTTTGGGGCTTTTGATTTCGTCGGTACTCTTCTGTTCCAGGTGAACAGGAGTTACAGTGAAGCAGCAGCTAGTGGAGCATGGTGCTGGAACATAAAAAAAGTCATTTTGAAGCTTATGATGAAATGACTGAACGACCTTAATGTTGTTTTCCATGGGAGGCCAGGATTTAATGAACTAAGATAATAAACACAGTAAGATTACACCTGTTTGAGATCAGCATGTCTTTGTGAGCAAGTTTTATACTAACATTAACATCTACCTCAAAGCATAATTGTGCCAAGTATGACCTCAGATTGCTGCTAGCATGTCTTTTTCTCGTTTCCATAAATTTTCGTAAGAAAATCTGACCAAATGAGATCCACAGCCAAACAATGTGTCTGTGTGCAAATCTGTGAGATGACGACATTACGCAGCATGGCCACTCAGGATGCGGTCAGAGCTATACAAACGATAAATATGATCAAGATGTGACACACATGCAGATAGAAGACACTTGCATGATGATTAGGGGTGTAAAGGTGCAGACAGGACTGGAAGAGGATGAGACACGACTGCTGTTAAAATTGAATGCCTGGTGAGGGTGCACTTTCATGGAAGTGCAAGGCTCGTGTCAGCCTGCGTGCGATCAACGCTAACATATGCATGACAGCGGCTGCGCTGATGTTTGCTAATTTCCCCCCATTTTTAAAATTCCATTTTATTTGTACTCATTGATTTTGTGTGGGGATGGGAATGGCCGGCCATCAGAGCTCCAGGAATAAAATGCTGGCACTGACCTGTGCATAGATAATTCACCATGAAAGACAATCAATAAATAACAAACACTCCCTAATCAGCCAAGGAGCTGACAGAATGACATTCCATTATCCCCATCTGGCCCAGTGCAGTCAGAACAGCCAAACCTCAGAGGGCCAGGTTTCCCCTAACACACACGTCTTACCAAAGCCTGTCCAGCCCTGATGTCACATCACAACACACACACAGGAACAGACAAATAATTGCCTTACAGACACAGTGTGTCACCCCCACCAGAACCATCTCATAAAATGTTGTGAAATAAACACAGTCTCTGGAATGCAGATTTTTGTCATAGGGATCAATTCTAAGCATTGTGATCCTGAGTTGAAGTAAAAAACTTTGATTAAGATAAGCAACAAAAGATTAGCAGGCCACCTTTTTTTTAAAAATTATTTCTTTGAATTTTGATCAGGCACAGTAAATTTGTTTGGTTCATTGCACATGAACCAAATTTTTGATCTCCTCTAGGTGATCTGATTTCCCTGAATTCCAAAATATTTTACTAATAGACATTAGTTACTGGGCTTAAAGGAAAACTAGAATTGCCTTTAACCAAGCCAAAGGCTTCAGAGCTTCAATTATTTTGTAAGCAACTGGATCAGCAAATCAGGGGATCAATGGAAAGTGTTTGTCCTTTATGATTGATTAAAGCAAAATGTTCCTATGTGTATTCGAAAAAAATAAATCAATAAAAAATTACACCAAACTGGGCTGTCCTTGAGTTTTGTGGGTTTTTTTCAAATTGGAAAACGTGGCACATTAAATATAAACATTAAAACTAGGCAACTAGGTTCTCTAACATAATATTACACATGCTCCAGACTTGGCTTCATGGGATTTCTCTCTGTTCCGTAAAATGGAGTTTGGTGGTAGCCATAGACCAAAGTCCTCAGTGAAAAATCGTAAATGCACATGTATCATTAATCAAAAAATGTGTGCGTAACTCAGGTGCTGATTATGATCCAGCGATACAACTTGGAATACTTAGAAAAGATTTTGCTAGCTCCTGCAACATACATATTATTGTGCAGTGTCAGTAGGAGTGTCAGATTTTAATTTTTTATTTTTTTATCGCACTTTGTATACTTTTCCCTAAAAAACAACATTCTTCTTCTTTGAAAGTCATGACATAAAACATGAGTTGGCTTTGGTCCTCTTAAGCATTAGACATACCTACATGCAGTTCTATGTCAATACCACAAACCTTACCCAACTTGATAAGACTGAATTTACTTTGGTCTTACCACAACTCAGGGCCCACATCGTTTTTTAGTTTTTAGGAACTGAGTGGAGCCATGAAGACCTTTAATTCAGATAATGACTGTGCTCTCAGAGAAGCAAAGGTGGAGGAGCGTGACTTTGCTACAGCACTGCAGACTGTGGTTTGCATCCTGTCTCTTAGAAACAGTCTTCTTTTAGACATGATCACAATCTCTTCCTAACTTTTACCAAGTTTTAGTGGCTTGATTTTATTCACATTATAACACATTGTAGTGACAGCTTAGACAGTGCTCACATTAAAAGTGTTTGTAACTTTTATGTATATTTTTTTTTCAATTAGAAACTGACAAATTACATTTTTCTGTGAACTTAAACAGACTTTTTGCAAATATCACCTTAACTAACCCTGACTTTACATTCTTGGCACCGAACTTTTGCACTGGTTTTAAATTGTGAGGTGCGGAAGTGTCCAATATGAACATAACTCCAAACAAACTGGAATATGTTGAGCTGTGCCTAATTTCAACCTGCAGAGCAGCCAAACAGTTCACAGATGTAGCAATATGACAGTTGGTTCAAACAAAATAAAAATATAGTGGTGCTCTTTTGCCGTCATGATCTAAACCACTTCCCCTACTGAACACACATCACTTGGGTGAGTCATTCAAATGAAGGGTTGTCTCCATATGGTTCTCAGACCACACCTCTGATTTATCAGTCTTTGTAGTTTGAAGTGGTGTGAGAGTTTTATGATCTTACATGGTAAGTTTTGTATGATCATTTCCAGAGTACATGATGAACTCTTTTGCGGATAACTGTATGAGTGTGGGCCATTGTGTATGTATAGCAAGGCATTCATAAGAAGAATATTATGAACAACAAAATGAAGGAAAAGCTCAAAACACATGATGAAGGGCTGTTTTCCAGAACCAGGATATGTTTTATTTATTTATTTCAGTGATATATTTGGCATATCAATTATGGTCTCTTTTTTTCTTGTTTTTGTTTTTGTTTTTTGCTTGAGCAAAACCCTATTGTCTCTGCTAAAAAAAAAAAAAAAAAATTAAAAATGCATGTTCAGCATTGTCTTATTCCTGAGAAAGACCTAATTGACACTAGATGTTTAGAACAGCAAACTAAAAAAGCTTTAACAAACCGATGGGGCGCATTTGTGTAATGTTGTGCGTGTGTGTGTTTGGGTGTGTGTGTGTGTGTGTGTGTGTGTGTGTGTGTGTGTGTGTGTGTGTTGGTGTACTTCCCAACAAGGGTCCCTCGGTCCCTCAGTCTCCCTTGCTGACTTAGGGGAGTGAGGCTATAAAGGTGCCAAAGCTCTCCATGTCTAAGCGGTTTACAGTGCACCCAGACTGGGAGGTAACAGCATCAATGGTGGATGTTCACACACATTGTCTGAGGTGTGTGTGTGAAGGCATTTGACAAGGTAACAGTGCAGCCTGTGGTGGTAATCTCTCATTGGTGTGGATCACCTTCATTCAAAGCATGAAAAGCAATTTGACAGACAACAACAGTCAACATTGTAGAGAATACATTGAGCATAAACAAAGCCTCTTAACATGCAGCTGAATACATCCACTACAACATTTTGAGGTGATTATGCTTGAATAAAGGATGAAAAACAATATGGGTACATTGTGTCTCAACACATGATTTTGCAGATTATGTGTAATCCTCTGTTTTGTGTGGCTGTGAATGTGTGTGTGCAGCCACTCTCCATTCAGGCTCTTGTTTCAAAGAGCCACCTCATCATTCATGCTCCTCAACTCGAGCAGCTAGTTTTCATAAAGTGCCAATACGTTGCCGGTGCTGAAAATGAGCTCGGTATCATGTTGCTCCTGTGCATGCCAGACCATTAGGAAGGTTTCTCTCTTTTTATTTAAAGATAGGACGGAAATGGCAAGCTGAGTCATGTCTCCGTCTCATGCTCCATTTTAGAAATTAAACATTCTTAATTAAATCTAATGGAGCTAATGCGGCGATACTTCCTGCGTTCTCCGCCTGGAATCCTTCTGTAACCTGAGAAGCACCTTGCAAAGCGGAGAGGTGCTGGAGGGCGAAGTGCTACAAGCCACCACAGGCCTCTGGACCTGTTCATCCCCTGACATCATAGTCCTGGCTGAATGGGCTGTCTCAGTGGCTGATGAAGCATGGAAACAGACAATTTGGTATCACTAGCAAGCAGCTGCTACAATGCTAATTGCTTAAACGCGTATTGCTGTTCACAAATAAAGAGCCGCAGTACAAGACAAAAACAATTCTGTCCAAGAAAAACGTCGTCTACATGTGCAAAGTATCCAGTAACAGCGCAAAGTTTTCCATGAATACTTTAAGGAGTTTAGGTTTAATTATTCAAATAGCTCAATAGTAAGTACTCCGAGCTTTCTCTGCTCAATTCTACCATCTCTCACTTCTTCTCAACTGCATGTCACACATTTTCTCTGAGCGCTCAAGGCCAAAATGAGTTTCAGTCATGGATCATGGCGAGTAATGAAATAATCCCAAAATGACACTGTGAAATTGCTGGATGAGAGAAGGTGCCGCTTGTCGGGCAGCTGATTCTATTCCCTCTTCTATCTCTGATCTGTTGAAGTCACACACTATCAAGGAGAAGTGCGGCTGCTGTATATATTTGTTTGAGATGTGCCGGCTGGTGACAGGGGGGTGAAATCAGCCGTGTGGGAGTTATCGGATGTTCCAGTTTGTGCCCCCGTAACATCGACATGAGACACCTCCTGCTTCTCCCACCTCTCATTTCTGCGGGCAGCGGATGGTTAAAGGTGGGGAGTTGAAAGAGCAAACAAGAAGGCAACGGCCACTCACTGACTTAACCTCTGTCATCAGAGTGCTCCAGTGTCAGCGCGTGAATCAAATCAAGATGAATGGGGCCTATCCCAGCCACTGGAGGCTCGCCTCATTGAGCCCAATTTCATCAGCGCCAGTAACTGTTCATATAGAAAGATTAATAGAGCGTCCGACCATGCCGCTGTGCGAGGAGGAAACACACACGCATACAAATAGGTTCCCGGTCGGCGGACGAGGGGGAGTTATTACGGTGTTGTGCGGCAGGAGGAATAGGTGGAAGCACCTCAGAGGGGGCCTCCACTTTGATGCCTAATTGATAAGGTTCCACAGTGACATGTTCATTTGTGAGACTTTATTGTTTTAATTGTGTTACACTTTGTCACTGAGCTACTGTCAGGCCTTATCCATCCCTCTTTTATCTCCTCTGTAATCGTACAGTGCTTTACATGGTTATTTGTGTGGCACCGAGGACCAGGACGCTTTACGAGCGCCTGGATTGGCTCACAGCCTGGTTGCATTAAAAAAATACAGACATATTCTTCAATGAAACATAAACATAAAAGTCATGCGCTGAGCCTGTTTGTCTGCATTGAAATCCAACGCAGGGAGATCTCTATAAATGATGCACAAGTATATAAAAAATCTATTTATATTACAAAAAGGAGGTTAAACAATTCAAAGCATCAAAGCAGCCAGCTTTGGTCTCAGTTTTGTAAAGGTTAAACCGCTGCTTTGCCTCCAGCTATTATCCTGCACGACCACGTCGACAAGCTTCTGTTTATGCTGTTACAACATCCCTTTATGGTTTAGGATGTAATCTTGTTAATGGTGTAAGCTGTTTTGTGCACTATTGTTTTTTGTGAATTTGTGTGTGCATTTGTGTGTCCTCATTCATTCTCTCTCTCTCTCTCTCTTTTTCTATCTCTCTCTCTCTCTCTCTCTCTCTTTTTTTTAACTTCACTTTGGTCCAGCAGTACAATGCAAGGTCTGTAAATACAATTGTGGCCTGGTTAAGAGGCTCCACTTTTCCATTTGAAGGGTAAATTTCTTGTTTTCGTCCTCTCCTTAACATGATTAGAAAGAGGTTGGTTGCTTGTAACTTCTCTCAGCTGCTGTGTTAAACACACACCACACACACACACACACACACACACACACCAGCCAACGTAACCCTAGAGGGTGGTCCCACTTTCAATCTTATAAATTTATGACCAAAATGCAATATATTATACAAAGACTGAAATTTGTAGATATATTATTTAAGAAAATAAATGTGAATGTTTGTTTTTATTTCACTGTAAAACAGTTCATACATCAAAAATCTGTGTCTGGAGGAACAGGATATGTGCACCTCATGTTGTGACATTACAAGGGCTGTATGTCCTTGTAATGTCAGTCAAAAGTAAACTGTGTTGCATAGTTGTAATGGAGCTGATTTATATTATTGTACAGCAAACACTGGAAGGAATATGAGTTTATGGGTACATGAAACTACACCTGAAGTTAAGGATTTTGTTCACTCTAGACATGAAGAAAGATTGTATTATGTCCAAATTTTAACAATTTTAAAGGAAGCTGTGATGCAAAAGCAGATGTATTGTGCTCTATGACATATGGCATTTCATTAATAATATTAATGCAATATTAGTTCTGCGTCAGTGTGCTATATGGAGCTATACTGAGCAAAATCAAAATTTAATAAATATGTTACACAAGAAAAATACAGGAAAAAAGAATGTGATTGTGACATTCCTTCTCTGAATAAGCCTTTACATTTTTCTACAAGAAATGTTAATCTGTTTATACAGAGGCTGAGGCTCAGGGGCCTCCTAACTCCTTGGGCCCCTTGGTCTGTGCCTGTTTGGCCCGTTTTAGTCATCGAATTCCACAAAATATGTTTTTTTGTTTGTTTGTTTGTTTTTTAATGTACAAGAGATGAAATTGATGGGCTACACAGTCACCATATGGTTGAATACACATAAAGGTTAAACCAAATGAGATCAGTGCAAATCTTATTCTGTCTCTCTTGTTCACAGTATTTTTAGTGCTGTACTGTATGTTGGTGTACCTCAGGTCGATACCACTGTAGCTGCTACCTCCACTCTTAGCATTCCACTGACACAAATTGCTGTTTCATAATCTCTCTCTCTCTTTCTTTCTTTCTCTCTCTCTCTCTCTCTCTCTCTCTCTCTGTCTCCCTCTGTCTCTCCTGGCCACTGGCATCCCTCTTTTCCTTAGGTTTGCATTAATGAATTCAATAAATAAAGTGCCACACCAACCCATTTAATACTTGCATTCATTTCTGAACAAAACATTAATCAATTCCGCTGTATGTACTAATGCAGCGACCCCAATCAATTTGATTTTCTTATGACAATTAACAAAGCTTTAGAGGCCGCTCTGAAACACGCTGACCCATCAATTACTGTCCCCATTAAACTGGCTGGCACTAATGACAGCTCACTCCTGACTCCCTCCCTCCTGCCCACCTTCACCGTGCATATGCAAACGCTCAATCACACACATGGCAATGGAGGGTTTGTGGAGTGCAGACTGGGATCAATTCATATCAATTATACATGCTTAGCAAGATGTGTTAATTCACATGCTTGATTACTCTTCTCCATATTCATGTGAGACTGGAGGGAGTAGGGACATCGCATCTGCAGTGTAAGTACCATCTCTTGTGCGAATGTTGGGCTGTTCAGTGGGTTATTTGATAGGCTGGTTTTTGAACACTACTGCTGCCTTACAGCGGCAATGCACATTTGATCAAAGTGAACTGAATGGTTTTACACATATAATGCAATAGAGCTGTATTATGGTGTTATGGTGTATTCATTATTTTGGTGCATTGCATTGGACCCACAAGCTTTCAGGGGCCCATGAAGTATTTAAATTATGGCTATATGTAGGTTACATGCCAATATTTTAGGGGGGTTAAATAATAAGTCTAATAAGGCCTAAAAAAAATATTAAAACCTTTGTATCTGTTGCCATTCAGCCTTAAAACCAAACGTCTTACTCAGCTTTACTTTTTCTGTGGTTAGGCTCCTGCTCTCTGTCTTTAAGGCAGTGTCAGTCAGTGAAGAAAAACAACCACAGGTGCTAATTTCCACTCTTTCAGTTGTCCCTCTTTATCCATTCTTTTGCAGATTCACTTCTTCATCCTTTGTAGTCTCTGAATGCCCCCCACACCCATTTTCCTCCCCACCTTCCTAACCCCTCTATCCTCCATTGGGCCTCGGCAGTGGCCCTGGGGCCCTGATCCCATGTCAGAGGCAGCATGTTGGTACCAGAGTTCACCTCAGAGCATGTCTGCCTGCATAATTAGAGTAGAGAATCCAGCCATTCTGTTCAGTGGAACAAGCGTAGCCCTCCTTTACCCCCTCTCCTCTCCCTCCAGCCTGCCTGCCTGCCTGCCTGCTGTACACGGCTTAACGTGAACGTGTCATGACTATAACAAAGGTGAGCGGAAGATGGTAATTAAAAATTAAAGTGGACAAGGGGTGGCTGGATACACCTCTTTTAACAGCAGGCAATCTGGTTAAGGAAAAAAAAGAAAAAAGGTGTGCTGGTGGCAAACCAAATGAGTTTCCCTCTTAGGAACTGCTGCTGTTAGCTTTCTGTTTCTGAAGGCTTTCAGTATGATCAAGGAGAAACTATTGAAGCTAAGTGTTAAATGTTTTCATATATCTTTCAGAAATGTTTAGTCTTTGTATTGAACCCTCCAACATGCATATATTAGGCATTTAGCTGAAGCTGAAATTTTATCAGAATGTGAATTTAATGTATTAAATGCAGCAGTAGAATCAGCTTCAGGTTGCGTGATTACCAAAAATTATATGGAGCAAAAGGATTGCATCGCTTACCTAAGAGAGAGGAGGGGGAGGTACGGATATGTGGATATTTATTAACAATGTATCTTTAAAAACCTGCAAATTGTTGGTGGCAGTAAAAACAAGCTTTGAACACAGCTCTGACATATCATCACCTTGCAGGCTTATATTTTGAACACAGTAGAAAATATTTGCTCACCTGGTGAGAACAGCAACAATATTATTTATTTAATGTTATGTTTCCAATCATCTGATAAAGCCAAGTAAACTCTTCCTTCAGCTCTGTTTTGGTCCCCACCAACTTCTAGGAAAAATATTGGACTCTTTACTGGTAAAATAGTTCACCAAATATGTTCACCACTCAGTTGCTCACTTGTATGCGAGTAGTTGAGTTTTATTTATTTATTTATTTATTCATTCATTCATTCATTTTAAGGTGTGAACACTGAATGTTTTAACACTTTTATTCTGAAAAGGGTTAGGTGAAAATAGGTGGAAAACCAAAACAGTGAGCTGAAAGACACGTAAATGTTCTAAAGACTGAAATTTGGGTGGCAATAATCTGTCAGTTTGACCCTGTAAGCAACATCTTTCAGGTTATCATATTCATTTTTTCCACCACTTTAATCAAAATATTGATTTTATGTTTTAAGGTTGTGTATTTGAGTGTCTTTTTATGAGAAAAATCATTATTCCACACAGGAAGTTACGTGTGTGTAATTATGACTAAAATTAAAACAGCAGATTGTTTGAATTAAAGAAACTCAAACAGTCCATCTTTAAAGCAATAAAGTAGGGAAATTTTTTAACCTATAGCATGCTATATTAAACATTCAATGATGCAAAAAGTCTCATGTCTTATTGCAGGGCTCAGGTCGTACATTAGCAAAGCACATAATCAGATTCTCCAAGTGGACATCTAGTCTATACAAAACTGGACATTTGAAAGAAAGAACTCCGTTGGGACATTTAGTTTTGTCTTTTTCAGAGTGCCTCTTGTTAAGTCTGTGTGGAAATGTAGTGAGAGAGAGCAGGGGAAGCTGTAACCTGGAAGTCTGTGCCAGCACACTGGAGTCTATTAAAGTGATCGCTGCAAGTAGTCCTAAATCATTCAAATGATGTAAACACTTTGTTGTTATTTGCCTCCACCGTTTGGCCACCAGTGCAGTGTTTTAAAGAATTACCTGAACCATTTACATAGCAGCAGGTCACAGTTGGACTATTGGATTTCATGTGGCCTAAATATAATTTAGGTCTCCAAAGCGTGAAAAAGCTGCATAGTGTTTTAGGAGTGATAACAACCTTTTGCATTTACATATACATTTACTTTGTCTCTTGTCACAATGTCTTAACCTCTCTGTCTCTGTTCCAGCCGTAAATGAACCTGTCTGAGATGCCTTTCCTACCCTCCCTATACACACAAACACACACACACACACACGCACACACACCTACGCACACACACACACACATATACTCTTCTTATTCTTCTCTTCTTCCTCTTCTTCTCATCCTCCTCCTAAATTGCAACCCTATATTTCTGGACCTCTGATGCAATTATGCCACCTTGATTGCCTTGACGTGGAAGCGGGAGGAAAAAAAAAAAAAAAACAACCGCACACAAAGCCTGCCTTTTGTATATCAAGAAAATAAAGGCTTGAAATTGCCTCAGACCACTGCTCTGTCTCCCGTATTCTCTCCCTCTCCCTCTAATGCACACAAACGCGCTCTCATCCCCTGTCTCGGTCACATACACAAACACATTCAGCAGACAGCAAGGCTTCCCTGAGATGGGACAGGATAAAAGTCGACAGTTTCTATTATCAATAACAAGATAAAATACAGAGGTCTTTTATCTCTTAAAATGTAAATTTATACAAGGCTCCATACCTCCATGCTGTAAATATCTAACATCTCTTAAGACCACAGTACTAGACCCAATTGATTTTTTCTCCCCTCCTCCTGGTTGCAACCATCTGCAAAATCTCCAAGTCTGGCATAATATCAATGATGAAATTAAAAATCCTCCATTTGTCTAAACCATGAGGGAGATCACCCCGGTTCAAGCTGTTTACTCTTTAAATTATATGATTGATTTCCTTTAAGGTTATTTGTTTATTTCAATGTTCATATCTGCTCTATCTAAATCATTTCTCAAGTTTATTCTATTGATTTCTCGGGGACACTGGCCTTTCCCTCTTTCTTTCTGTAACCTTGCCTTAACCATATCAGTTTCCCTCAGAGCTCATTTGCATGAAATAAGCTGGGAAAATGCATTGATTTCCTCCTTTACACTTTGGTGCCCAGTCCCTGGTTATTTGTGATGAATGCTCCCAGTATTTCATGGTACTAAGTCTTGAGTGTAATTAGCTTATAGTGTTGGAGGAATTTAAGTACATTTACATTTACTCATATTACTGCAAACCTGCACATTTAGCAGCTCAATAACACAGTTTTAACACATATGTCTTTTAAGGGAGGATTAATGGCTTTGGGAGAAGAAAGCAGCAGTTTGTAGATTATTACACAGTAGCTGTGATAGCATGATATGCTTGTTTTGCTCTGAGCAGATGTTTTCAATGATTCTATGCACTAAAAATTTCAGATTTACATTTTTTTTCCAGTATTCATGACGTTATTTAAAGCCAACAGTAAGCTTTCTTACCCTCTGACTAACTGTCCAGCCAGGTGAAGCCTGCACATCACAAGTCAACAGAAGTTCATTAAAGAAGTTAATTAAAAAAAAAAAAAACTTTTGTGACCTTTTCAAAAAGTCTGAGGTTTCCCTTTAAAAAAAATAGTTCCATAATTTCCTAAAACAGCTTGGCTGGTACTCAATGTAAAACAACTTTTGCATTTGCTGGGAACTATTTCAACCGCCCTCTGTATGTGTTTGTGTGTGTTCATGGCAGTAGATCAGTATTTGTGGGACAGTCTTGAAATGAACCGCAGTGCCCATGTTGATTGTAATGAAGGAGCATGTCATCCAGTGTGCTGGCATTTTGTGGACAGTGGAGAGTCTGTGGCATAAAGGTATGTTTCTGTATTAGGCTTTACTATATGCATGCATTGATTATTATTAAAAATAAACTGTTATTATTTGTACTTTTTTCATTTTCAAACATTTTTAGAGGTTATATATTTGGTATGTTTGCATCTTATTGCATGTTTTGCTGCCATTCTTCTGGCAACAACATGCACACTATTAAGAACTTCCTTAACCAAAGTGGTTGTTTTACCCTCAACTTCACCTACAAACAGTAACCTGCGCCGTTCAAACGGAACTGTATCAAGACAGCTCCACCGCCCTTACATACAAATCCACGGCCACACATACTAAACACCACTTCCAATGCACTCAATACCAACCACTTTGATTTATACAATGACACAAAAAGCCACACAATATTATGTGAGATTCCCCCATATAACCAGTGACCCAAGAACTGGGGCGATCAAAGCCACCCTGTTTATGTACCTTTGATTTTTTTTTTTTCTTTCAGCCTTGTCGTTGATCCCCTTGCAGCTTTTAGATAATGCTAATAGATCACAGGCCAACGGGACAGAGCAGGATAATGGAGCTTTCATTGCAGCCTGATTAACTTGGCTGTAGGGTTCCACCTCACCCCTTTCGGCATGATGGCCCTAATTAATAACGATTGCTCCCCAAAATGTGCAAATGGAACGATAAACGAAGGACCAACTAATTAACTGCAACCATTTCTACTAATCATTAGTTAACATCCCGTTTTGTCATCATTACACTGATGCGTGTGCAAGGGCAGATAAAACAGGTCAGCCCTTTTTTTTCTGCCCCCCATAAACCCTGACAGCCATATTTTCTTCCCCTTTAAAAAGACTAACAAGTAATTAAAGTGAGGGCTGAAGTTTGGAAAGTTCTATCACTTATATGTTTAACTGTAGGTCAGGCATCGCCATTTTTTCCAAAGAATTGCTGAAATCATTGCATCCGTTCGGATGAGGTTTTGTCTCACTCCTGTCAACAGCAGAAAGGAGAGGAAATAAACCAAAAAAAATACCCCAAAATGACTTTGAGAAAGGCTGTCAGCACTCAGCATCTTCACCGCTGCAGAGAGTTCCAAGTCATTTATTTCTGTGACTTTTTGCCAGCGAGGAAAATCGGCGTCAGTGAAACGCTGCTGTTTTTCTTTATGGCCATGTGATGCAGCCCTTTCAGAGGATGCTGAGATGCACTGTTCATACTCGGGCCTTTGAATTTATGTGCTGTTTCCAGATGCTGAGGAATCGACAAGGCTCAATGATGAACAGGCAGCGTCAGCCCTGCTGCCAATCAAAAAGTTAATAGTCTGTCTATCGAGGAAGGGAAATGACCCCCTGGGCTTCAGCCTGCACATCTCTCGTGCGCGCAGCAACTCAAATACAACTGCTTTTGACTTTGTCTGCGTGCATACAGAACACCAGCGTTCTGTGTCAGCCTGCTTCTCATGTCTCTGTCAATTCAAATTCTTTTAACAGATAATTTCTTTGGAGAACTTTTCTTAACCATCCCGGCCACAGAGATCAGATAAAATTTTGTTAGAAGAGAAGGTTACAGAGCATAATTGTGTGTTTTTCTCGCCATCAGTAATGTTTCTTCGCATAGCTTTTCTGTCTGCACCTCTCCGCACACCTTCATATGTGCATTTCTCAGCTGAAAGCTTAAGGCAGTCGTTGTCAACACTAAATTGGAAAGTAATCCTGTTATGACCTCGCTGAGGTTATATGTGCGACTGGGTGATTAAAATTACCTGCAAATATTCCAAAGGAGCCATTATTTATTGGTGCATGAAAGACACAAAGGAGAAAGCTGCTCTCTTATTGCTAATAATCAAAAACGCTTTAGAGAACACTATGTATGGTAATGAAAAAACTGTCGATAGCCCTTTCAAATGGCCTGATTTACTAAAACTTTTATGAAGACAGTAAATTTCATGTCTTATTTTCTTGATCCTTCTAAGGAGGGAACATGGGGAAATCAATAGCTCTCCAACCTGGCCCTGAATTTTGTCAACCTCTAATTATTATCTGGCTTGTGGCGATGATCAGCGAGTAATTGCAACTACTGGGCCTCTGATGTCAACGACAGGTCCAATAGAGAATGTCTACATGCAAAGCATTTACCTGGCTTAGTAAAATCTATACACGAAGGTCACAATCCCTGAGAGATTCAGCATGATCGTGGTGCTTTGGGTTCAGGGAAAAGCCTCTCATATGTGCATAATTCATCATTTTGTTGAATTATATGTGATAATTGCCGATGATAGATGAATTACTTCACTGTTTTTCATTTTAATGCCTCAGCCGGTGCTGCATCCTTTGCTTTTGTGCTCAAAAGGTGCATGTTTACATCATGGATCTCATCCAATGTGTCCATTGTTAATGGCTTCTGTGGTCATTGAATTTGATGCAGCTCATTTACAACCAAACAAAAGAGAAGAGTGCAAAAACCCCGACAGCCCCATCCAGTACTATTGATATTTCACTGGCTGCATCATAAAGCTCAATAATCCCCTTTGACTGGAAGTTAAGTGGTGGAATTCATTTCAATGGCCCCAACTTCATCATAAACAAAGAGCATTTGGATGTTTATGCATTTTCAAAGCATCTCCTAATGGCCAGAATCCAACAATAACTGCTGAACATGAAATTTAAGCTCAGGCAGATGTTACACTCTGGGTTCCTTCACATGTATTGGTACAATCACGCTCATGTGCTCTGTGCTTTGGTTGCACTGAATGGCCCTTTGCTGCAGAGGATGCCCTCCGGTGTTTAGTGACAAGCAGTTACATTCAAATACTTGTTATTTGCATATGTAAGATTTTGAATAGAAATCATATAATCAGCCTATAAAATAAGATACATTGCAAGATACATGCATTTTAAATACTTCTTACATGTTAACTCATTTATATTATTAATCAAAATATACAATATACTTTGATACTGAATTTTTTTAGTTTGCCATCATGCAAATTTATTTTAAACTTTGTGTACTGTCTCTTTTGAACAGTAAAACTTGATTTTTTTTTATGCTTTTTTCTTTTTTCTTTGTTTGTATAGAAGGTGGCACTCAGTGTTAAGGGGCAGTTTACAACAATTTACATGTTATAACCATATGTGTATTATTAAAACAATATCAATATTTCATTTGCAAAACACCAAGGTTATTGCCACAACCCCTACTAAGGATATGAACACAATCACATGTACAATATAAACTCAGTGTTGTTACATTTTAAGGTGAATAAAATAGATGTAAAATACAATTTTTGGTTAATATGTTTGTAAAATAAAGTTATTCAAGATAATTAAATTAAAGTTAATCTATATGTTTATTTTGTAAGGTTATTTTTATTTAAATAAAAAGGAAATAAATCCCATTAGTTGTTTAGTGTTGTTATAGTTCTGCGTTTTATGATTACTTTACTTCTCTGCTCTTCACACTACATGAAAGGAGATGATACTGAGTGGATCAAACCATGACTTTGCACTGTGCCTTCATAAAAAAATAAAAGGTTTAAAAAAAGAGTTATATTAGGGAGATGGAGAGCTGTCTATGAGACTTCCTGTAGTCTGATGACACTGACGGGCCCTGACATTGACACAGGCATCAGACAGAGGGGAGGGGCCGATGAATGGGGGAGGGTGACAAATAATAGGGGAATTAGAAATTAATGATTCCCCCAGTATGTAAATGGCAATTAAAGGACGAGCAGTGCTCCAGGCTCTCTGGCCCAAACCGCCTCCATTTGTTTAGATAGGGACTGACACACACATACACACACACACACACACACACACACACACACACACATGCTTGTGATGCATATTGAGGCTGTGACACACATCTATATGGGCATAAAAGAAAATAAATCCACAGTGCCCTGGACCAGATCAAATCAATCGGCCATAATGGCAGGGCTGATCATTACGTGCTGCTTTTGTTTGTTTAAATGAAGAGTGAGTGTGTCTGCCATATTGAGTTGGATTAGGCAGTGGAAAACTGTTGCCTGCAGCTTCAAACACTGGATGAAAGCCGCCATATCGGCCTCTACAGTAAAACACAATGATGGCCTATTCAAAAATCAATGTCAGTGTTTCATTGGTAAGGTCAACAATCTACATATATCGTCTAATCGCTGTGGGTCAACAAGGCATGAGAGGAAGCTGAAGGAGAGATGAGCTTTTCCTGGAGTTCCAGTGCTGCTGGAAAGATTTAAAGCTATGGATCCCACATTCAATCCACTGTATGGACCGTTAAGTTTGGAGGGAATATAGACATGTCCCTCAAAAATGTGCAGCATCTGGCTTTTTTTTTCTAAGTTGTTTTCAGTATAAAAGACCTGAGCTTGGAAAACTCCAGCTGGAAGGCTCATTGACAAGCAGAGTGAGAAGGCCTTCTGATGATGAATGCTCAGCTGTAAAGACTGATGGAGGGTCTTCTTCAAAGTGGTGGTCAGCACTGACATACAGTAAACTGTCATGGACGCACTAATTCTGCTTCTGCTGTTTTGGTTAAAAAGAGCTGATGAGAATGTTGGTCAGTCACACATGGGGGCAGATATATGAGACACTGTTTATTATCCAAAGGTGAAACTCACTGTTGAAGTGCTGTAGTTTAAGTGATGCTTGTGTTTTTGCACTAGAGAAGAAAAATGCCATATTATAGGGAGTTGGTTATGCATACTGAGGCAAAACCACAACCAGGGAAGATGTGTCCACATCACACTTCTGTTAAGTGCCATATTTGACCAAGTATTTGATCCAAACTGGTCATGATCACAATAACAAACATGTAGGCTCATATGTGTTAAACTTAGATTAAAGGTAAGAAGCGAGAAACTTTCCTCCTTCAGCAGATACATATCACTGTGGACTTTTTGTGTATTAATCCAAGGGCATGATCTTTCCTGTTTTACTGTGTGCTGCTAGCAGCTCAACATACCCATAAAAAGTTTAATAATGCTGTGGTCACTGTGAGCGGATATTGTATAGAAGGATCAGATATTTTGGCAGAAAATGAAGGAAAAAGGATATTTAGATACATTCAGTTATAGCATTTTTATGACCTGCCAGATATTTTAATTAACAACATTACCTCATAGTTAATATAAAACGCAGTACACTTGGCATTATATTTCTTTCAAAATTCATTTACAGTTGCAAATTAGTTGTGTATTAACATAATAAGCAGGAGACAAGGTTTCTTAATACAGCAGATAACAACACATATCACTGATTTGGGAAATAAGGGTGTGAACATAATTATTTCTAATACTTTTAAGTTATTTAAGAAAAGAGGGAATGTTGAAAAGAGAATTGGTGGTTAGAAATCTTAAATATGTCCTTTTAGTACAGCCGTGCAAATTTTAGCAAGGAATAGTTAGCTCACGGCTTATCATATCCAACTGATTACAAAACACACGGATGCTCTTGGATTCATCGCCCCATTACTGGAATGAAAATCCTCCTCTGATCATCCCTCATCATATCCGACCACCCAGGGCATAAAAATGACAGAGTGTTAATTAATCCATCATGCTGGTTAATTGAAATGATGTATGATAGTCATTTGTTCTCTTTGATCCCTGAGCTATTAGCACTGTGTAACTGTATGACTAATTAGTATGAGAACACTTCAGAAATAATTGGGTGTAATTAATCTGTCAGTAGCGTGAAAAAATGACTGCGTCTGACAGTTATGACAAATAGCAGTGTTGATATAATTATGTAATGATCGAGGCCGCTCAGTCTAACGAGCCCCTGCATCTTGGATGTTGTGTAAATCCAGTTTGTTCTGCTGGATTTGTTTCCATTTCTGATTCTACATTTTCTTTACCTTCCTCTGCCACCCAAGCTTTTTTTTTTTTTTCTGTTCGACAGTGAGTATTGGATGAGCAGCTGAAATGATACTATCTGACTCTCTTCTTGTTCTTTTTTCAATGGTTACCATGGCAACCGGGTGAGGTGAATGAGGTCATGGGTCAAACTGACCAATAGTGAGTAAATTACATTTCTCTGAATGATTCCCCCTGAGCTGCTATTGAAATCGAGCTCCGGGCCTCTGATGGATACATCTTGTCATTCACAGTTTAGAAGGCAAGAGGGGAAAGTACAAACATGACACGGGGGGGGCTCGCCTTGCTCAAACAAAGAAGCCACTGGATGAATAAACACACAAACACACTAACTGCAGAGCTGTGATTTTGGGTGGCACACTAGTTTGCATGCTCCTGTAACTATATCACCTATATGTTTAAGTATATAGCGTGAATTATACTTGAATTCTAAAATTAAAAATTGCACAGTTGATTTAGGGGTTTTATGGAGTGATGGTAAAGTCTACATTTCACCACTTTCAGCTGTTGATTAAGGCCACAGAAGGAGCACTAAATAACAAAAACATCAAGTTCCCTCCTTTACAAACAATGAGCCTGAAGGTCATTGGTTTGTCTGAACCAAAGCTCCCTCAATCCCTCAGCCAGAGTTCAAGTGCTGACGCTTGCCCTCCTCTCTCCTTCTTCCTCCCCTGGTCCTCGGAGACCAGCCCAACGCTGGGGTGTCAGACGAGCAACGGAGGAAAGAAGCAGATAAAAACACAAACCATTGTGATTTATTGCTTATTGTGTATCACAAAGTGGAGAAGAGGTGGAAAACCCAGAATGAAATCCATTGCAAATTGAATTGTCTTTGTTTGAACCAGGCCTGCCTCAAAAAAAAAGAAAAAAAAAATACAAATTCTATGACAGAGGCCATAAATGACAATGGCACAATAATCTACAGCGACCTGTCCGAGAGCCTGATAAGCCATCACTAAAGGGCCTGATCGATGCTAACTATTCATTTCTGAAATTATCTCCACATTGATCCGAGGACAAGTGCCAGCAAGGCAGGGGAACACTGGCCTTAATACAATAATTATATAAAGGGTTACAAGCTCATCCTCCCAACCAATAAAGCCTGTCAGCAGCACCAGGCACAGTGAAACCCCATAATCCATCAGCACATTGGCCCCTGACCTCTGGGCTTGAAGGCTTTTCTCCGTGAGCCTCTATAAAAGTTGCTTACGAAAAGGACACAATTGCTGGATATACCTCAATGGACAGAGGTGAGAAACCAGATCTGTGGAGCTGATGTAATGATGTGGTGTCACTTGACCTGTTTTTTGGTCTGGATATTGTACGGACCTCTGTTGTGACAATGAGAAGAGAAAAACTCACTTTTTCTCCATCAAGTTTCCTTCACCAATCCAACCTTCACTTTGCAAAAGCAGCTTCTTGTTTTTTTGTGCAACTCTTAATACACACTTTAATACTTACCAGCTGCAAAAGGAGACTTTGTATGCAAGAATCATCAAACGGCAACAATCAGAGTGACAGAGTGACAATCAGACTTAAAATTTGGGCAAACTGAGTGAATCATCAGGGACACTCCTCTCCTAAACCCACTTCGTGATTCTGATAAGACAGAGGTATTTTTACATATAAATCTGGCTGGGTGAAGCTTTAAGATTGCTTGGAGTAATCTGTGGAATTATCAAAATGAAATGAATATTCGAGCCACCTGGCATGGCTCAAGATGAAACACTCGCATACAAAATAATAAGAGACTTGCCATCTGTCTGCATCACAAAGCATCTATGCACGATTAGGGACATATATAACAATTAAAAGGTAAAATTTAATCCCTAAGCCAGGATAACACTTTATTTTTATTTTGAAAACACATAAATAAACACATATATGTATGAAATAAATTAAATAGTAATTATAATAGTCTCATAATCTAGCAATCTAGCAAGTGCAGATACAGGTCCAATGTAATAATTCATTGGATATTCTCTACAGAACACTGACTACAACACTGGACCAGGGTAGGAGCCAGGGTAGAGGACCTATGTCCCTGGCTATCTTAATAGACTAATTGATCTGCTATTGAAGAGGCACGTTCCTCTGAGCATCACTGAGACAGCCCGGCTCCAATCAGACAGGCATGTGTTATCAAACTGGGAAGTCAATTAAGAGAGATGGAAAGAGAGAGGGAGAAAGCAGAGGGAGAGGGAGAGAGATGGGGACAGAGGGACTGGCTCCAAGCTGTCAGCAGACTGGTTCTCACAGAGGGAAGTAGGTTTCAGAGACTTCGTCCTGGCTACAGACATACAGGAGTCAATGCTTCACTGCTGCACGATGGAATATCCAGCACTGCAATGTAACCTTGTCCCTGCAAAAGCTAACTTAAAGTCTTCTAGTTGGCCCAAAGTCAAAGTCTACAGTAGATTGTGGTTTCTTTTGCCACATTCATTCAAACAATCTATCCAGTCTATGAAATGTCCAGTTCAAGAATGCTTCATCAGTATTTGTTTAAAATCAGTGTGCAAAGAAACACATCAACATGTGCATCCTTATGGACAATGTTAATTACTTACTGGGAAAAATGTATCAACATTATGAAAATTGTGCACATTTCCTATATTACTTTAGCATCACTATGCACTTATGCACATTATTCATTTCCTCACTTTTGGTACTCAGGACAGCTCCATCAAAAGAGGCTTTAAACAAGTCCAAGCCTTTACACAAGCACTGTACATCCTCTTTATTGAAAAAATGTACAAACAGAAAACAAGACATTGTGCTTTAACACAGACAGTCCGCAGTTTGGAGAGCTAGCTTAATATAGCCCTGATAGGCTGATGATGCTAACCAACCCATTATCACAGCAGTCTGTGAAATATTCATAAATTTTAATCTGTAGAATATGTGTACGTGAGCACATATGATCCATTTTTAATGGCCCTAAGCAAGATTTTTAAATGGAAATTTGTGTCCATGTCCACATCTCTTATAGACTGGATTTTGGAACTATTTTGCAAACAAATTTTAAAAAACTTAAAGACAAATTTTTATCTTTCCTAATTCAAACCAAAGTGCCTTGTTCACCATACTTACCCATAAAATAGATCCAGTCCCTTAATTGTGGTGACACAGTACCTCACAATCCAGCTCGACCACCTCCCTGTGACATCAGTGCAGTTTATCAATGTTGTGTTCATTTACTCAAAGAATCGTGGGGAAGGTATGAATGATACAAAGGTCATCCTGAGAAAAAAAGAAAATTAATTTCCTTGTACACAACTTCTGCAGATTAATTGTTGCTATTATCTCAGAGACTGCCATGGCAAGAACGCACAACATTAAAAATATGTGGAGACGTATTTGATAGAAGCTAGCAGCCTCTCTATGCCTACAGCCCCTATGATAAGCTACCACGAAGCTGATCAATCTTACTAAACACTGAAATTGCTATGAAATCAGCCATCAATCAAACCTTGAGAAAAATAGCAAACAAATGCCCCCATACTGTCAAAGTAACTATAAGCGTCACTGCAATAAAAAACTGTTATGCAACCCTCAGCAACGTGTTGTTGCTTGATGCTGCTTCTCAAACAACAACTAGTATGACTGGTTGAGCAGCTGATGACAACATTTGATGTTTACATGCCATCAGCTTTCATACCAAAACCTTACTTCCTTCTGTCCCTGTCATTTGACCAACCAGAGCTGCCTTCAACCACACTGTCTCACATTAGACTCGCACTAACTGCATCATTTCAATGAAAAAGGCAAATACTCAATTTTGCATTGCTTTGTTTTGTCCAGTTTTATGGATGAGTTTGTCCCATAAAACACAACAAACATCTACTGTATGGGTTTTAATTAAGTCTTTTGTGGCTATCTAGTTAACTACATCTGTTGTGACCAAAGGCTTGATGTTGACAGGGGCACTTTCCTGTCTGAATCACCACTACTATTTTAAGTTCCACTTTCATGAGGCTTAAGTTAAAACATTTCTAACTTTTTACTATCTCATCACACAAGCCAAGCTTCCTGGCAGTTGACCCACAGTATATATCTAGACTGGGCTATGTTTTTTTTTTTTTTTTTTTTGTTTCAGATTTGTTTGAAATACAGAGAGAAGGAGCAGGAGAGTTACAACCAGCATGTCCAGACTGACAAAGAAAAGAGAGAGCTACGTACAAAAACTCAAAGATCAGCAACACAGTCTAATGAAAAAAAAGTTTTCACAGTACTATTCATGCTGTTTGATGGACAAGCGCTGAGCTCAAAGTGTAATTTGCACCCAATACAATGAGCTTTAGCATTATGGGGGGTAAATGTGAAGAATAAAAATCATGCGTTGCACAGATCAGCGCTTTAAAGATAAGGAGAAAGGCTGATCTGAACCAGCTTTAACATGCGTTTCTGCCTCATATTGTAGATAGTGGATAACTTCTTTGTTATTCAAAGACATGTAACATCCTTTGTAACTTTCATCTGTTATCTCCTCTCGTTGGGGTCTTCTCTAAGGGGTGAAGATTACCCTTAATGTGTATTCTAAATGCACTTGTAATTGCATTAGTGATCATTTTAGATACAGCGACTAAATAGCTCTTTTCACAAAGAGGATGTAATAAATATTGAAAGGACGCACTCCGGCTTTATCCACCATTTTACTTAATTGCTTCAGACTGTGTGACAATGGCGGGTTACTGGACTGTGGCGGACGAGCGTTTCACCACAAGACAAACAGAGGATGTATCTATTATCCGAGCCGCATGGAGGTCGACGACCTACGACTGGCAGAGGGCCGGAGACATTACAGATCATGTGCAATTTAATCTTCACACAAAATAAAAAGAAAGGGGATGGACAGAGAGGCAGCCCCACAAAAGGGGCCAGAAGAATGGACGGCCTCGGACAGGCCCGTCCCCAAAGGATCCGAGCTGGGCATTTTCTTCTCAAGCCACTCAAAGCCATCGCGCTGTGCCTGATTCCACTCACTCCTCTGACACTTGTATTAATGGTATTTTGGCCTGAGACTGTAGATGCTGAAAAGCGATTGTGCAGAAGCAGCTGTGTCTCTCTTACTCCCTCTTTCTCACTCTCTCATACTTTACCAGTGTCTCTTTTACTGACTCCTCTATCCTTTCTTAGTCCTTTTCTGCCTTGTCCCATACACACACACACACACACTCACACATGCACACATACACCTCTATTCTCTATCCATTCGTTTAGTCATTACTGGTCAGTGTCAGCACTTGAAAACTGTTGTGCTTGCCGAGCCGGTGTCATCACAAGTGGAATTAACCATTTTCCCTGAGCCTGATTGGTAGAAGCCCGACTCATTCCAGCACTCCTATACACTCCATCAAGATCCACTGACAGGCAGAAAGCCTACTGGCTTCTATTAAAGGCATGATATAACAGTAAATGTTTGCGGCTCCTTGATTTCATCACAAAGGCAAAAGACAGAACATCACTTTTTAAAAAATCACTGTGCAGAAAACACCTATTGTCACCTTTTTAGATCAAAATTATGATTTTTTTACATATGGAAATATTCTTACGGGCCACTCTTAGGCCAGCTGCATATTGCCGCAATCGTTCTTTTTTGATAACTTATGAACAAGGAGCAAAGCTTTAATGTTAATCCTAGTTGGGAACAGTTAAATAAGATGTAATCAGTCATCCTCAGGTACAAGCGAGATAGGTCAGATACAAGGCCAATGATAGCGTCTACCAGATTTGTGTTGATCTGAAGGGATAACATGCAAAACTATCCGTGGGCCACCTCAAATAAACACAGCTTACTATGTAAGATGATGAATGTAATTCCTTGCAGAAGAAAAAAAAAATCATAATCGCAGGGGGATTACGTCTAAAATCTTAATATCTTGTATTTAGGCCTTCGCTGGGAGCAATCTGTTGTCTGATCTGCCCGGTACATTTCTTGAGATGTTTGCAAAAGATCATGAAATTGCATGAGTAATACAATATAAATCAGCTTTTTTTTTTTTTATTCATGTCTTACCAGCAGATTACAAGATTTGCAGAGATTTGATATGACCCTGTACGACTGTTGTAGGTGGCCTTGACATTAAACTCAAAATGAGAACTTTAAATAACCATTACCACCCATATCAGCTTTTTTTTTTCCTTTTTTTCATAGCAAGTGCTTTGGAATAGATGTAATGCTTATAAAGTCCGACACAGGAGAGAAAAAAAAACAGGAATACAAGGGTCTCTCAGTTAATGTATCATCATCTGAGTGGGTTTGGATTGGAGTTATTAGAGTATTTCACTTCATTGCATGACCTCCTGTTCCTCCTCAGATCATGAATCCTATTCATTACCCAGTCCTTCTGGAGTGCCCGCCTTTATAATATTACTCAATTTATATTCTGAAGCGGGCTCCTGGGAGAGCGATCAGCGCTCCGAAACAGCGACCCCCCTATAACCCAATCACAATATTTAAAGGGCAGCAAAGAGCTTTTTAATGCGCGTCGTAGATAACCATTTAAAGTGGATTGCTTTGGTTTAATATGACCTTAACAGGCTGGCAGTCACATGTGAAGAATGAATAAGCTAATAGGAGAGACGACAGGGAGAAAGAATGAAATCAAAAAGCAGAATATGAGAGATTTGTTTCAATGCAAGCTCGCCTCTTGACGGCTGCTGAGAGGAGCATGATAGAGAATCACAAGCGTGTGAATGAAACAGGACAGGCGATGAATGAAGCTACTGCTTGCATTTCTCTTTTCCCTTTTCCCAGAGTATGAACTGCTTTATCATGATAAAAGAGAAGACAGGTATAAATGACACATTTACATTCTCCCATCAAAGAGAAACTTGACTCAATCTCGATGAAAGCAGCTGTGGATCTGGGTTTTACACTGCGTTCTCTTCAGGGGGAAAGGCACTTACAGGATGATATAGTGGCAGCATGTGATGTTTGTTTAGATACATCGTGAAAAATGTCTTAGCTGGGACCAAATATTCTGTTTAAAACAATGCATGGAGTTTTAAGCTTTCACAACAAGTCTCATCAAAATGCTAAATCTAATGGGAATGCCACAAATCACATTGTTTTGTCAGAATTAAGCTTATAAGGACACGCAAGAGAAGTGTCATTGTAGTGTCAGATATTTTTTTGCGTCTGCATGCAGTAGTGAAAAGTAATTAAGTGCATTTACTCAAGTGCTGCATTAAAATACAATTTTGAGGTATTTTACCTGACCATTTGCATTTTCTGCTAATCTATTGTGCTACACTTGATAGGAAAGCATGCTGTGTATTCCTCCTTTTTCTCTCAAACTATTTTACAGAATCAATTTTGTACATAGAAAATATGGGAATTGTACATAAAGTATAAAGTACTGGTATACAGAATGTAACACGTTATAAAACATTAGAGAAGTTCAATAATGATGATCCAATGATATAATCATAACTGTGATTGAACCTTCCAAATGAGTACTTTTTAATTTTCACATCAAAACATCCTCTACAGTGTGACATGATGTAACCTCATTAGGAAACAGATGTTAACAAAATGGAAACTGATGTGATACTACAAAGTGCTGTGGCAATGCTTTGCAGTGGCAAAAAACTAAATCTGAGGGTTAACAAGCCTTGAGAGGAATAAGGCTTAGGAGATGAGGTCAACATGTGTTGAAAGTGAGTCTGTGAGCTGATCTTTGGGTTACAACTGGATCTGTGAACCCTTCATATGTTAACTAGCTGAACATTAGTACAGACCAACGTACCAGACCAGATTTTTTCTCTAACTCTCAGAGGGAAGTAAATCAGGATAAAATCATCCAAAAACTCCTGTAGTCTGAGCCTGGTTTGAGCTTAACCTAATGTACTAAATGTTACTCAGTAAAGCAAAAGATAAAGTCATCGTCCTGGTAGAAGATATCTGTCTGAGCATAGCAAAGACGCAGTAATTGTCATCTCATGCTTTGACATCAGTAGAATTTGTTGTAAGGCAACGTCATAACATATTGATATGCATTTAAACGGATATTAATGTTAGAATAAACTAGCATGTTAATTTAAACAATAGAGCTGTAGAGGACACATAAACAAGTAGTATTTGTAGCTATTAGCATGCCCCCCCCCTGCTTTTTAAATCCAAGCATACAGTGCAGGAACTTTACGACTTTCATGGTTTTGTGTGAAGTCACTAACAATCACTACTAATCAGCCAAAAAAGGCAGAATATGGTTTCACAACTTACATTTGTCATGCAGTTTGGCTTCAAACCTTTTATTGTCAACTTTGTGTAGTTTCTGCTCCCTGCCATGCAAGGCAGTGTTAATCCTGTGCCTTATCAGTCCCATCAAGCCAGATCCTTCAAGTTTGTGTTACCTCTTTCATGTTATTATTGGCACCGGGATGATATTTATCTGTGTGTGATCTCTGCGTGGCACAGGCTCAGGATTGCTGAAGGCACATGCACATCATCTATATTTAGATGAACTCTGATGTCCTTGACATTAATCACAGTCCATAACCAAAGGCATCATTTCATCTTAAATCTGGCTGACCAGAGCATTTTCAGCCCAATGAAAGAGTGTTGTGCTCTCCGCCTCTTTCATTAGAATAAAGCACACGGGCCCTTTAAAATTGACAGGCATCAACACTGACAAACAAGAAAAATTAAGCATGCATGTAATTTATTGATATCTCTCTCTCTTTTTTTATCTATTGTGCTTTGTCATCTGGGGTGAAAGAGATGCAGAGAGTCATCTGCTACACCATACAATCTGAATGATGAAATACATTGTGCTTAGGGGGAGAATTAAAGGCAAAATAAATGACCTTGGTCAGACAAAAAAGGCCGGTTCATAAAAGCTGTGTGCACGCGCCTGATTGATGCCTCACCATAGATTGTATTGTCAGTTGCTGGTCAAAACTTGCGATTAAGAATTTAGTGCTTAGTCAATGTTGCTCTCTTTTTAAAGATTTTAATTAGTAAATGAAATGCTCCCATTGACGAATGATTGATGCCCCTGAATAACCATCTCCTTTCAGTGTGAGTGAATGAGTGTGTGAGCACTGTGCGTATGTAAGCATGTGAATGATGCAGATGATATATAACGATCAACTGAAAAAGAGCGGCCAAATGAGAAAAAACCATTACATTAGTGTTTCAGAATGTGATATAGAGGGAAGGGTCACTGTGTCTAACCAGTATTAAATTCTAATTGGACATATTATGTACTGGTAGCTTGTCAAAATATAGGCATTTGATTTAAGTTATAGCAGAGGGGCCTTTAGCTAATGTCAAAATGCATTTTAAGCCTTACTAATGTGTTTTTTTAACAATGGCTAATGCATGAATTCCATTTTCTTACCATAGGAAGAAAAGAAAATGCTCATGATATTAAGAATATTATCACACACCCTCTGTTTCTGCTGTGACAAGAAGATTTTAAACCTCATCAAACTGCTGCATAGTAACATGTTTTTAAAGGTAGGAAATGAGGAAAGAGTCTTCTTTTTTTCTTTTTTGCCCGTTTGGGAACATTGAATGTGCAATCCAGCTTTCCTGGATGCTGACTGTACATTGGATCAGTGCTTATAGGGATTGATACCCTCATAGAGGTATCCTATTGGTTGCAGAGGAGCCCGAATAAATCATCCACTGGGCGCTGATATACAAACTGCATGATAAATGCTTAGTGACCTAATGATGAAAACAATTATTTGGGCTTTTAACTTTTTTTTATCTCAGTGCAAAATGGAGCCATTCTGGAGACAGAAATGGTGACAAATAACAGTAAGAGGCCGTGAAACGCTGCCGTTCACACTTTCCGAGATTAACGTCATTTGTATCAGTTTAGCGCCAGAGGGGCCAAACTGCATGATGAAGGAGATCTGGATTGGCCTTGGCTAAAACTGAGTAAAGGAGGAGTGTAAGTGTGAGGAAAGCAGGAGAAAGTGGGATGTTGTGGGTATAAGGATGTGTTTGTCATGTGGGCTGGGGAGGGAGGGACGATTTCGGGGTCAAAGGTGGATCTAAAGCAACAGAAACAGGGGAGCGTTACATTTCCTCTGGCCACCCTTAAATAATGTCCGCAGGCCCAAGTTATTAACCTCTTTAAAGCCCACAGAGCAGAGTAGCGCAAGCCTTCAGTCAGGCCCGGTCGCGGTCAGGGGACAGATAGCAGAGATAATAGAAGTGCACATGGAGGAACAATGCACTGGTGTATCTAGGGATAGAGGAAAGAGTAACACAAGTGAGGGAACAGGACCAAATAAAAAGAGAATAATCCTCGGCACAGATAATCAATGGGGAGATGAAGAGAGGAGAATGAGAAATGCACTTGAATTTTCTGCCTTACTTTTTTGATTCTATTTGTAATAGAGTTTATGATGTGTTATTTCTGGCCTGCATCGCGACTGGGGCGGTGTGAGACTGTGTGCAGCTCTGAGGGGTGTTGTGGAGGCTAAGGATGCTGGTTCACGGAGGGTTCACCCATTACCCAGGCCCTGCAGCCAGCTGGGGGGCTAACCAGGATGATCAGCGCGAGCCACAGCCTGCACAGGCCCCAATGATTTTCACATCAAGCCGCCTGATGTACAGCTCCACCGTCTACCAATCGCTCTCCCATATCGATCCCCCCTTAAATGAGCCTTCCCCGCTTTGTACCATGAGCAATAATTAAAAAAGCAGCACATTGATTTTAACTAATATTATGAGAGATCAGGATGTGCACATGCTTACAAAACAGCTAAGGCGCTTCAGCCACCATTGGCAGCAGAAAAACAAAGCAGTGCAGAAAGGGAGGAGAGGAAAGGGGGGGTTGTTGATTAAATTCAAGGTAACAAAAGGATGCAAACATACAAAAATCACTGCAAAAGTGTTTAGTTTGTGTTGTAGAACACATAGAATGCCACTAAAGGCCCATTGAAGACATCACATTTTTTGGAACTGATACAGCTTCTTGATACTTAAAAATACTTCTGTGCAGCATATAGTTATGTCACACTGGTAAAATAAAACAATGCATGAGCCAAAAAGAAACAATGATTTACGATGACTTTATAGGATTTGTGTGAAGTTTATGCATATTTATGCAAATCCTGAAAGTGAAGCATTAAAACATTTGACACAACACTCGCAAATGAGGTCATGATGTCATGTCATTTGTTCAACTTTGCAGTTCCCTGAAAACCATGTTATTATTTATTATTTATTTATTTTATTTAGTTCTAGTTTTAGTTTTACAAAAACGCATTTTAAAGATAATCTGATTTGTTCATAACTGATCATTTTCATGTGCCTTTGGACGCACTGTGGAGAGATATCAGGGAATGACGGGAACAAGGCTGTCACTTAACCTCTTGGTTATCAGAAAGCCCCTAAACTATTTTATTTAAATAAATAACAAGGATATTGCCCTTGACTTGAGAAGAACTATTTAAAAAGCACTAAATTTGAAGACACCATACTGTTTTGGTTTTTTTTTGTTTATCAGACACTGACAAAATGCAGCTAAAGGATGAAAGGGTTGACATATTTAACATTATACAAGATTACAATTACAATTACACAATTCAAAATTATTAAAAGAACTTAATTAATTAAACCTAGTTTGTTTTCTTGTTTTTTTTCTATGATTTTGGAATAGCAAAGATTTACAAAGAGCAAATTAAAAATCAAACACCTTGATCCTTGAATTAGTTGTGGTAAAGCTCACAGGGCACAAACTGCTTGTTACAGCCTAAAACTCTTCTTACAGTCCTTTATACTGAGCTTTCTGCTGTACTGTCTCCATCCTCAATGACACTGAGAAAGAAAGAAACTGAACGGACATAAATTGCCCTCACCAGAGCACTCAGAGCCTGCTTACTGCCCTCTGTTTCACTGTGCATTTGTGAATACCTCTGAAAATGTAAATGAGAGACTCATGGCATTAAAGTCTCCAACACAGACACCCGACATATGCTGTGACACTGCGGGCGCTTTAATGTGATAAGTTAGTGTCACACATGGGAGGGGTGGGATTTCCCTGGCTGCTCCGTGGCTGAGGTTGATGGTAGCCCCCAGTGGACACTCTGCTGCACTTGGCCATTGTGGCTCTAACATTGACAGTGAGGGCCATTAAAGGCTCCTATAAAGTGACCAAGGCCCGGGCCCCCAGCTCTGTAGCGCCTTACACTTGTGCCGCACGCTAGGCATCCCATAATCCTTAGCATATGGCCCGTGAGTGTCGACAGGCATGAAATTACATCAAGGGCATTTTTTGATAACTGTCGATACTCTCACAAAGACGGTCAGCCTTATTGACGCCAAAGTCAAGGGCTGCTGTGTTTGCGCGTGTGTGTGTGTGTGTGTTTGAATGTGTGTGTGTGATGAGGAGGGGGAGCTGTCTGGGTGATGAGGGGCCTGCAATGTCAGACAGATGCCAAAGAGAAGTGATCCAAAGGGAGCCTGATCTTTATTGATATGAGTAAATTGATATTGATAAGGATTTGGATTGCTATGGATTGTGTTAAGCAGCAGTATAATAGAGAGGTCCTCAAAACGGATTGCGGTCAAAGAGTCACTTTATTAAACAAGTTTTTGACTCCCTCATTTTGAGTTTCATTCAGTCCAATCCTATGCATAATTCTGATTTCTGTCCTTTTTTTGCCAGTTTGAAATGAGGACAACCTATGCTCTGTGTGACCATCATTGTTAAAGCAATACGTTTTTGCTCCTGATTTGGCTTACTGAGGGACTAAATGTTTTTATTTTTATTTAAATGTATTACACAGGGCATTACATGTTCCTCAGTAGACAAGGACTTATTTGCTTGCATATTAACATGCATAAAATTGGAATAACACATTAATCAAACTTTAAATTAGTTAAAATATGTTTCTAAGATATATATTTAAGTTAAAGTAAAAGTTATGTCAGTAATGTGAATAAAAAACATTCCTTTTTTGGTTTTATTGTAGATATGTATGATTTTTTTTAATTGTACATTGATGGCAGTGTAGAAAATATTTTTTTTTCATTGAAAGAAAAGGCCATCAGCATGTCAGGGTCACTTCACATTAAAGACCTCTGTGAGTGAAGGACTGAAATGCTGGAATGGACCTTGCACTGAGCAATATGCATATATGCAATTATAGTATACTATACTGCCACCTAGTGATCACTGAATATGTGAATAGTATTTTGTGTCTCATGCATATTTTGCTCTTATGTGAACAAAATGTTTCTGGATTAAATCACAAAGACTCACATTTATGTTCTGCATTTAATATGAACCCGAATGGCAATAAATTATAACTGTGTTTCTCATTATAACATTCATTATATTCTAAGAATCATTTAAACTAAAAATAAATAACATTTTTAAAATACAGCAACAGAAAATTTGAAAATAGCTGATAGACTTGTTTGTTGTCATGACTGGCATTGTCCATCATACATTAAACAATCAATACTTATGACCCCACAGCCATTATGTAAACCAGACGCAATGTAAATGTCCTCAAAGCAGATTCCCATGGGAAAGATGGATTTGGATGGGACACATCTATAATGATTCCTATCATGGCTAAAGAGGATGGCCACATTTCAGCTCAAATATAATCTCGTTATTGGCTGTAAAAGTAAGAACAGACCTCAATTCAAGTTCTGGGAGACATGCTGCTCATGTCTCTATCTGCCCTTAATTTCTCTCATAAAATAGTCTGGGCTGAAAAGCACACTTAATGCTCAGCCAAATGTTGGCTTCAGACAGACACCATCACTCCTCCTTTGACATGCAGCAAAGTGAATTTTTGTAAACTTTATAGTTGCAGAGTTCTTTTTTTTGTCTTTCAACAACATATTATATATCTTAATATGGCTCAGGATTTGTTGCGTTACTTTGTAAGTGTAGATGACTCAAGGAAATCTGCATATATCTTTATTTAGTACCATTTATGAAGCTTGAAAGAATGTGCTTGATATTCCTAAAGCAATCGGTTTTTTTTTTCTTACCAAATAAGGAAGCTGTACACTTCAAATTGGCCTTCTTTTGATGCAGAACACTGCTTTCTGTATGTGTACAATACGGTTGATGACAGACTTGTCATTAAAGAGAATGTAACCATGTGTTTTTAATTTTGAGTTCTCGGAGACGGAAATACATTAACATATAAATACACATTAGGCTTATCTTTGTGCTTTGCAACACATGCAAACACATACATACTAAACAGCCGTGTCCTATGGGGGTCAGACCTACTTAGTGAATGAACAGCAGCTACGTCACTGGGACAGGATGGCTCATTATTTGTGAATGAGCTCCTTCCTTTCCTGCCATGCTGAAGCACTTTAAGGCAACCAACACCAACTAAAGAAAATAAATAAGATACCCTCCTGTGATCCTGCTGTACGAAACTTTTTTTCCTCTCAATAGAACTTTATAAAACGGATCTGAAGTGTGACTCTTTTGACATCACTGTGTCTCTCAAGCGTTTTTTTTTTTCTTTGCTAACAGAGTCTACAAGTATGGAAAATGTGCGCCCAAGATAGAAGTTGATATTCCAGATCACCTGGGTCCAGATTCCTTGAGTACGCACACAGCCCATGTGACGCACTTTGCAGCATGGCTAACTGCTTCCTGCTCCAATTAGCTTCCATTACCAGCTGGTAGCATCCCCGTTACACTGTTGACACACATTTCCACACGTGCACACCCTCACTCATTCATTCACATACTCTCTGTGTCTCACACACACACACACACACACACACACACACACACACACACACACACACACTCTCTCTCTCTGTTTCTCTTTTTCTTACCAACACGCACACACACATGCACTCAGGCGCACACACACACAGACGCACATGCACAGCCTGTACTTTACAGATATCAGCTGTTATCCCCGTCTAGCATCAGTCCCCAGGCACTATGCTAACAGCCTCCTCTACAAGCCAATTTACAAGGATTCTGGTCATGTTTACATTAGCCCTCTCTCAGTGCATGAAAAGAGCAGGGCCGCGCCGCAGAATAGAAATGAGCAAATATGAATAATTCAATCTTCCTCCCGGCCATTAACATGTTTCCCTTGAATAAAGTGATAATAGGTTATCATCTGTGAAATGGAAATTTCATAACAGAGACGGTGAGAAGAGCGTCTCCGGTTACACCAGAGGAAATTAATTTCACAGCACATCTGCTCCACAAAGCCCCGGCCCTCCAATGCTAAGTATGAGAAAATGTAGTCGTTCAGCTCTGCTAGCTTTCTAATTAGATTAGCATGCTTATTTGAAGGCGGGAATCTTTAGTCTAGTCAAAGGAATTAGTGTTCCCCATTACAGATACCTAATATTTATAATAATGAAATGACTTAGCCAATTAGGGAGGGTTAAAAATGCATTACTTTACCTTATTATATTAGCCAGATGGTACACTGAATAGTCCATGTTGTGCTGTGCATCTGGATGAGGACTGTGGTGACCAATTCTACATAACATGATGTAGTAATAGCTTTTGAGGGGCAGTTTAGCCCTCACTCCTCTGTCTCCCTGCCTTAGTCAGGAAGCAGCTTTAGCTTGAGGAGCAATCAAAAGTTTAATGAAAAAAAGCCGGAGCTTTCTCCCTCTTTCTTTGTTGAAAAGATAAACGGCCCTGAAACAAATCAATCTTGAAATTGAAAACTTCTGCGGTGAGGATAAGGAAGTGACAGCAATGTAAACAGTTATGATTTTGATGGCTATCGTCATAAGGAGGTCAACAGTGGTGCTGAGGGAGTGAAACCTCTGAGGGAGTAAAGGACTTCGACTTTCCTTCCGCTTTTCATCCGTTTCTATCATTTTTTTTTTGTTTTGTTTCGTTTTGTTGTTTACTGGTGGACAGCTGTAAATGATAAGAGATTGAGGGCTGTTATCTGAAATGGAGATCAGCAATCCCTCTGGTGCGTGGCTATGAGACTCAAAGCAGCCAGACTTCAGCGCCTGCTGAGTGTGGAGGAAGAGCAAGAGGAAGAGGAGGAGGAAGCTTGTTAGGACCTGAGGACCATTTCTTTTCCCTGCTGACTACCCTTTGTCAGGCCCCTGCTTAACTACAGATCAAGCGACTCGGTATGCCAAGGAATTATGTTAATATCAGATCCTTCACCTCTCCACAATGTACATCAAGTCCCAGCGTTTAGCATCAAAGTGGGAAACAGAGTGTCCTTTATGTAGAGAAGTAAAAGGTAAACATGAGGAGGTCAGGGTGGCATGTGGTGTGACACTCAAACAGGAGAAAGAGTCATTCTATCAAAGATCCGCAAAGGGTTACAGTTAACATCCACCTTTTCATTGATAGTATACACAATCTTTCCCTAACCTTAAACCATATCAAAACTACTACAAAAGAGCAACTGGTGTATTGATACAGCAAAGCTAAATCATTTTAAATAAATAGATCAATAGTGATTGGGAGCCTCCTCACTTGATGACACAGTAAAGTCAGTCACATTGGTGACGTGTAGTCTTCATGTAACTACTCTTAACAACACTTCAAACTGATTTGCCCTCAAAAAACACAGTTTTCCTGTTTTGCAGAAACATTTTTAGACAAAAATTTATTATTTTAAGATAAGTGCTTCAAGATCTGTAGCTCTCATTGAGGACAGTGAGTTCATGTCCTCTTGGTCTTTATTTCTCTGACATATTTGTCTTAAAATGTTACATCAAAGTGATGAATTGCTCAAACTATGAGGTGTGTTGAAAACAAAAGTTAGATTTCTCTCTCAAGCCCAGATTAACAAAGTTGCACGTGAGACTCATGACATTATGTGACACATGAAAGGACTTTTGCCCCTACAGTGCAGGCCTGTCACTCTATGCACTCTGTGGATGACACTTAATATCAGTCAACTTTGTGTTTCAAAACAGGTTGCACTTTCGAAGCACATATAATTCTCTAGGATAATTTACAAGCAAAATAAAACGGCAATGATTATGAAAGTTATATAGCCTACGTCTCCAAGCAAGATTGACAGGTGTTCATCTGACATTAACACATCAGATAAGTTAGGGAAAAACTTAAAAGTTTCTGCAGTTTTGCAGTTAGGGTGATTTTAATGCAATAAATTATGAACTGAGACTCGTTCTAAAATGAGCCATATCAGTGCATTTTCTTGTTTTCACTTCTGGTCATTTTTTTTTCTGTGTGTTGGCACTGACATAAATTCCAAATTGATGATTATTACGCTACTCTTACAGTGTGTTAAAATGAAACCATTCATACTTTAGTTTTCAAATTTATTGCAAAGACATGCCCGTGAAACCCTTTTGTGAGGCTCAGATTTCTGATCTCAGATGATCTACAATCTTGCCTATAGTTCTCTCTGCTTATAATAAAGCCACCTTGTATTTCACCTGTTTTTGCTGTTGCTCTGATGCTGCAGTGGGAGAATGCACACTAAACAGTGAGGTTAATATCAATAAAAAATTCTAATTTTTATAAAGTAGAATTTAATTGAGTGAAAAAATGGAGGATTATATTTCTATCTAATTTAGTCACCTAACTTTATCAATACTATGACCATTGCTTATTTGTAATAACCACAGTGTTTCCCAGACTTTCACCAAGTATCTGCACTGAATATAAATAAAGATTGTCACTGAACATAATTTGTAGATTTTTTCAGAAGTTGTGCACACATCTCTTGTGGTGGTCAGGGTTGGATCAGGACCCCCAACACTTCCTCAGGTTAGAAATTAAAACATGTGCAGCTATGAGCAGCTGGTCCATGTATATAATTAATTTGTGGTTGCAACCAAACACATAAGCATGGGCTGTTTAACATCAGCACACCTGCACTTTCCCACATTACACTCCTGCAAAACAGACCTTGTCAAGGTTAAACTCCTGCAGTTGACACATTGTTTTCCATTGCAATTCCCCGCTACTCTTCTATCTTGCTCTGGTCTTTTACAGATTAAGGCAGTTGTATTATAAGGCACAGAATTAAGCCAGCAGTGTCCTAAATATATAGCCCAATTCACTGCTCTTAATTTTGCAATTCCATCACCCTGGTGCTGCAAAGCCCTGCTTCTCCATCAAAACCATTAAGGGCATTGAAGCCTGGAGTATCATCAACAATGACAGGTAAATATTTAGGCTGTCTCACTGGAGCAAATAAGCCACCCAAGGTCAAACGACTGTGTAAGTCCATTCCAGCTTAGCTACATTGGTCTTTAGGTCTCAGCAGAAACAATGTACACAAATCCAAAGCAGAGCACAAGACTGCTTTTGCATCAGCTTGCAAAATGTCGACTCTACAAGACCAGACTTCACAATGATTGCCTGATATGTAACATTTAGAATATTTGGATAAAGAAAACATCCTGAGATGTACTTCTTGTTCACCATCACTTTATATCGTTTCCTGCATCAAAAACAGTCACCGCGTCAGGGGACCAAACAATCGAAATCTCAGAAAAAAAGGTCAAGTTAGCCCATTTCCTGCTCAAGAAATCATCACATCTTCAACAACAACCGACTTCCAAATGTGTCATTTATCATACAATCTGTCATAGGGAAGCAATGCTTTGCCCGAAAAAAAAAAAGAAAAAAATCATAATTGGAGTTTTTATCTTTTCCATTATTTCCCTCCACAACCTCTGTCAACAAAATCAAAATGCCTTTCTGAGTCACGTAAAGGAAGTGCAGCTCTGGGCCGAGCGGCGGTGGCCTCGGTGATAGACCGCACTGGATAAGAAGTAAGTGAGTTCTTTGCGTTTGTGTCAACAAGAGACTTTATGGCTTTGAAGTAATAAATCATAAAAAACTACTCTGTTCCTAAACATTTATAGATAAGGGAGTTAGGAATCAAATCAATTTAAGTTTCTGTACACAGCGTCCCAGTGTGGCCTGCAAACAGTATCAAAACCATCTCAACGTGAAGGTATTGTAAATGGATTAGTGCAGGGAGAGATGGGAGACGTCATCCTCCAAACGCTGCAGCAGTATGATTGACAGAAATCATACAGTCAAAATGTCCCTCCAGACAAAATGAACATTAAATTAAAATAATATCGTCATATCGTAAAGTGCCATCAGGAAAAATGGCATTGTTTTATTTTTGGAAATAACACAGAGCAGTTAAGAATTTCAGGACCATTACGAAACACTTATTTCATCTAAACAAAGGAAATCTGTTTTTATTATCGCATTATCTTTTGTCAAAATTATGAGAGCAATCAACTGTAAAGATACAGCACAAATGCTCTCAAATCTACAAAAGAAATCTCCGTCTATGTATAATGACCACGTACTGAGGCAAAACAGAGTTTAGTATCTGAGACTCAATCATTATTATTGCAAGCAAATAGTGTACTTTGTCAGTATATGGCATTGAGTTTCCCTCAAGACATTCATTCCCAAAGCATAAAAAGGCATTTATATGAGACTTGAAAAAACTCTGCAGTGCTCATTGTCTCCAGCTGCCTGACTCATTTTTTACTATTTTCCCTAAAGGAAGTCATAAGACTTCACAAACTGTCTCCTGAATGGTGCAGTTGGTGTTCATCGGAAAACTTTCCTTAGTCATTTCCATTTATTTATATTATACAGTAATTAAGTTTATATTGGGCAAAATACTTTTGACACATGCAAAGTTTTAAAAAAAAAGATAAAGAAAGTGCTCTAAGCCAATTAACTCTCTTTAAAATCATTTAAAGGTCCAGCATACGATAATCATATGTTCACTTAAACGTATAAAGTTTGGTGTGGGGTTTTTTTTCTGGGCATTCGTGCATCTGTTCACCAATTCAGCTGTGGTAAACAGATGAGACCCTTCTTTTTTGTTCAGCTGCCTGTGCTGATGACCAGAGGGATACCACATATACATCTCAACTGGAGATTTTGAAGTGAGCTTGTGAACTCCCTCCCCCCCCTCCCCCTGGTCTATTGGTCGCCACGACAAATGTTTACAGTTTATCTTTTTCAAACAAACAAATAAAAAAAAAACATGGAATTTTAAACATTTTACATCTGATTTATCATAAGTTCAACAGTTCATATCAGCATGTTGTGGCTCTGGTTGACCCGAACTTTCTCACTTTCTCCCCCACATTCAGATGGTGGTGGTCTTAACGAGACGCCTACCAAAATTTAAGCAGAGTTCCAGACTGCATCAGGGTCGACAGTTTCAGCAGAGTTATCGCAGTGGCTGTAAGGATACTTTCCAGACGCTGTGTCATCAAAACCAGTATTTTTAAGGAAACTGTGAGAGTTTTTAACCATGTCTCTGGCAATAGAACCAGGTATGTTGAGCCGAAATTATTTTCCCCAACTGTAACCAAGTGGTCTATGTGCCTAAGCCTCACCCTAACCAGACTCTGACCCCAGAAATGTGAATTTTTAGCATTAAAACATAAAGAAGAATATAGTTTCTTTCATATGTTTGAAGAAAAAGCACAGTGGCAACATTTCTACTTGAGTGTTTTGGATTATGTCTGGCCCCAGCCTAACGTTGTGTTTGATTTGCTAATGAAGAGGCAAGTCAAAACTGGGAAACTGACAATGGTGGATTGTAAAGTCGGGTTTATATGCTGAAACACTTACTCTCCCAACTGGGTGCTTAAAAGTAACCTTATTTCCAAACTACAATCAAATGCGCAGATGCAAGTGTATCTTACCACATTGCTACAGGCCTGTGTGCTATAAAGCAACACCCCTCTGCACTGTAAAGTTGGTCATGTGAATTTTCAATGCAGATGCAACAGAAAAGTGCCTCATACTGGATATTTAATGTGCATATTAAACCACAAAATTACATCACAAGGAAGTTTCCAGCTGTCTTAATGGATAAAAAGAAAATAGTTTTTAGGGATTTTAAGACAGTTTCACACTGGAGGAAAAAAAATCCTGACAATGAAATATTTTCATTTATCTCTCTCTTTTTCTTTTTTTTGCAAAGTATTGAAAAAAATGCAATAAAATTACATGACTTACCAAGACTGTTGTTCCCTTGGTTATCGTTAAGGCTTACCTTAATGATACCTCATTCTGAAAGTAATTACTGCACCTGAAAACATTCTGGTTTCTAGTTAAATATGAGAAATAAATGTCAGTTGGTTTGCTTAATCATTTTGGATGTTCCTGATGCCTTTTCCGCCACACAGTCCCTGAATTTGGAACAAAATTAATATTTCAAAACTTGTGACTGGCTGCTCGACTCTGCCTCATGTCTACGACAGGCCATTCATCACAGACTTAAGTGTCAGCATTAAATTATCCCTGCTATTATGACAGCAACATTACTCATCAGGATTAGGGCTAGCCAAACACCGGCTCCTCAGCCGCGGCCATCTCCTGCTTCCTATCGATCGCTGTTCCCTCCATTACCAACACAGAGGCTATCTGCATGACACCGGCACACCGCGCATGTTGATGATGCTCTTGTCTGCAACCAGGATGCTTGTATCATGAGGTGGGGAACGGGAGAGGGAAGGAGGGAGCAAAACACGGGAGAGAAGAGGAGATAAAGAGAGACTGTACGCAGAGACTCTCCAGAGAGTGAAGGTATAATGAAGTGCTGGATAGGTTTAATACCAACAACAGAAGGGGCCACTGCCGTAGTCAAGTGCTGTTAATATCTCCTCCGTTCCTTAAGCAAATCAAGTTATCTGGCACTGCTTGTGTTTCGATAAGGAGTGGATGAGGTCCGTTGAGAACAGCTTGATTTAGATGTTTAAAGTGAATATCCAGATAGCTCAAACACATACTCTGTATGATCTGAATCTACTTGTATGTCTGCTTGTTTTTTTGCTCGGCAGAGCGTGCACTCAGACTGAAGAAGAGAGATAAAACTGCAGTGGCGTCTGCATAAATCCCTCATTTCTATGCCCTTGCCTCCAATGCCTCAAACGTGCCACAAGACATTACTTAAATAATGCTTGAAGGTGCAAACGCCACTGACGGTGTCCCCCTCCGTTCAATTTGAAGCGCATCAAATCCTCTCTAATTCCACATTTCAGGCTTTTAAATTGCCCTGTGCTCTGAAACGTAACCAAAGGCTTCAACTTTGTTTCAAGACTTTTTCCTTTTTATTTGCTATTAATGTCAACTTTACGTTACTCTGAGAGGATGAGATAAGAGAGTGAATAAGGCCATTTTCTTTTTGTTGTAAATGTCCTCTCTGTGGCCACACTGGTGCTCCAAGGAGATAGCAGACAGGAGGATTTTCTACGCAGGCCAATTTTAAGAAGTGAAAGCTGACCTCTTCAGGGACTTCCACATGGCATGTGTCTCTCAAACAGAGGAATCTCTCCGGACATTGTTCTTTAGATGGAACAACTGTGGACCACATGGACAGTACAACAACCAGGCTCATCTCTGAAGCCTTAACTGAGTGGGTCATCATGTTAATTCATGACTTTATCCGTGTAAATCAAAAGTATGACGCAATGCAACAGAGAAAGTTTGTTGTTAATCTGTGTATTATTGAGAAGTTATCAGTAGAAAATGAACAGGAGAAACACAAATTGTTACATTTGTATTGTCACATCTTCAACATAATATCATGTAGTAGCTAATCCAAGCCTAAATTCAGCTGAAGTATCAAAATAATCACAACTCAAGGATCACTTACTTATTTTAGTGGCTTCTAACCCACAGTTTTTGTCAGCTTTTACTAATTTATTATTTATTTATTAATTTATTAGGATAATTTAGTTCTTAAGAGATTGTTAGCTTTGGTATGTAGTTTTTTTTTAATATAGGTAAGTAAAATGAATAATATAGTATTTAAAAAGCAAGTCCAATTAAAAGTCAGGCATTAACAAAGTCACTTATGTAAAAGTTTGGAGGTTTTGCCAAATTATTCTCAAGGTATGAAAAGTATAGTAACTTATAATTCAGAAAAATGGCAAACGGGGGTGTTAAACTGTATTTGTATTGTAGGATTACTGGGGATGAAGAATTACAGCTGCATTAATCTGCCAGAAACATTTTTTTGCTGCAGATGGTCGAGATGAAACTTATGTTAAAATCACAGAATTACTCAGAATGGTTTTTTTTTTCTGTCTGTGGTATAATTTGATGCATAAAAGTGCAACAAACGTGTTAAATTGTAGCCTGCAGATCTACAAAGAAAAGAATAACCATAATTCAGAAAAACAACTTTGTAAAAAGATTTAATCTGCTGAATAGTGAAGCAAAAGTGTAATTACGAATAAATAGAAATGCTTAAGTACACTCTCTGTCTTTTAGTAAAATATCAGAGTCAGTGTTCATTCCGCCACTGTCAAACAATGAGAGAAAGAACAAGAATTCAACAAATTATATAATGAGAGACAGAATTTTTAAAAAACAACAACAAAACCGTTACATCTCATTTAGCAAAACCACCTAACAGTTTACTTTATAGATCATCAGTTCTATGCAGATGCAGTCCATGTCACTGTAGAAAAACGAACTAAAACCACAAATCAACATTTTGCCTTTTAAGATCAAGCAAACTAACACAAGATTGTGCTTTATAAAAGAAAGCATTTGCCCTTTAGAATAGAGTGTCTTCCTTCACCCGGTCAAGAATAGTTACAAAGCAGCTAACCCACTATTTAGTAGTTTAGTAGTAAGAGCAACTGAGGCTGCATAGGGAGGAGGCGGCCGTGGATGAATAGATCAAAACTGGACAAACCTCAGCAGCTTGAGGTTTTAGTCTTGTGTGAAATAAAAGGGCAATACTGACATTTAAATTTAGATTCAGATAATGTATTATTTTCAGTGCAAGTTTGGTTAAGTTTAGGCCCAAAAACCACTTGGTATGATAAGAAAATTAAAGCCACAGTGTAAATAGCATCCAGTTGTGGATGTGAGTGTATGAAACGTTTGCTAAAAAAAGACAAAACCAGTCAGTTATTAACAACTACTTAAACACTCAGGCAATTACTCCTATTCCATCATTTTAGGTGATAAAGGTTTGAACATGACACTTTAAATGCTCTGAATTGGATTTAATGTCGATTCCAAATAGGAAGAATGTCACACAATTAATCTGGAGTGGAGAGGAAAAATCTTATTCTCAAATCTATTGTCATCACTTTGCTCTAAAAACTTTTTTTGTTAAGTCCCTCGAGCAACTAGGCATCAAACTTCAAAAACTGTCTTTTCAGCATTCAAGATTTTATTTGAGACACTTTTACTGATTGGTTAAATATAAACAGAGTGAGTCTCAATCACAGCTTCTCCCTCATGATTATCCCCATCAGCATGATCTGCATTTGAAGTTTCTGTGACTGCCGAGTGAACCTGAGAAAAGATGTTTTGTATCAGTGACTTAAAAAGCAGCAGTGGGGCGATGAAACTCAAGCCTGCATGGGTCAATGTATAGATCCAGTGGTCTAGAGCTCATAGCAGATCAGATAAGTCTCAATCAGTTGGACGCTTACACTAAGCTGTTTTTAAAAAAGATAAACACAGAAAGATAGAGAGACGCTTTGAAACTGTCTGAAAGTATGATTGAATCACAAAGCAAAAAAAAATAACCACAGAGGTTTGTCATTATATCACTGAATTATTAATATATAATTATGGCTGACTCAGTGTTTTGACATTGATTTTCTACTCTTTTACTGGGTCTATTTTAAGCCAAATGCTGATTGAAAAAACACCCAAAACAGTCGCAGTAACATCCACTTTTCAGAATGAAGAATGTGATCAAAGAAGAAGAGAACCGTCAGTCTTTGTTTCCCTACCTTTAGCTCGTCTTATCGCTCTATTACAAATCTCCCCGCTTGGACCGACGTCATTTTTCTCCCATGTAGCTATCAAATGCCCCTGCCCCCATGTGTATCGACCACCCTCCTCCCGGAGATCAATGCTGGGCCCATGGAGGCTGGAACAAAAACTGTAATTACTCACAAAGCTACAAATTCCTTGGCGATAACAGCTTATTTCATTCATTATTGCAAGTAAGAAAAATACACACAAGCATGTGTGTGCACATACATTTCAGGAGGTAGCAAATAAAAATGCTGCAAAGCTTAAATCTCTTGTTAATTTATACAGACCTTGAGTAAGTCTATTAAGGTTAGGGTTTGGGGTGGAAGGGAAACTTCTATTCATGTTAACATTATGCAACAGCAAAATAACTTTGTGATACATGCTGTGTTGTTATATATGAAAGCATAACTTTATGTATCTGTACATTTAATGATGGATTGGTAAATTTGTCCTTCCCAGTTTACCTTATCTTTATCATCCGTGTGACGAAGAAAAATCAATTTTGAACCACAATTGGAAAAGATGAATTATTTTCCACCAAGAGAAATAAGGTGAGCAATAAAACCTCTCATGATACAAAAGGGTGAGAAAGGATAACAAACAAGTGGGCGAGATTTGCTGCCTTTCAGCAACCCTCTTAAGTGGTAATGGGATAACCCTGGACACGTCAAGAGCCTATCAAACTGCCCCTCACATTCGACCCCTGGGTGAGACAGGAAGGGCCTGCTTTGTTTGTAGCAATTGGGTCCTGTGTGCAAGGCCGTAATGAAGTGACCTGAAATAATGGAAAGCCCTGGGCCCCGCGCGGATGATTTTTGCTGGGATAAGAGCAGGGATCCTGATTCGGAGTCACAGTTCATTTCATTTTTCGCCTCTGATGAGATCTCCTCCGTTATCTGATAAAATTGAACAGCCATTACCGGCTGGGGCTCAGGCCGGCCAAGCGGTAAAGCGCTGCCGACTGCTCCTAACAGAAATCCTATACACTCCACTTTGTCAGCAGTTTTGAATTCATCGTTTGCTGGGGGTTGAGCCAGATGATAGGAATAATCTTGGCCCAACCAAGATTGACACTTCATTTCAGAAATCAATATTTACAATTTACTTCTTTCAAAGTTCATTCTGGGAGAAGATTCCATATTATCCTTTCTAAATAAGCTGATCATATCTCTCTCTAGTCCTGGAATGGGTTTTCCCAAAATGTGAATTTTTTGGTTTAGAAAAAAAAATCAATGGCGCCATTGTGAGCTTTAATCTGTCCTTTGATGACAGTAAATCTTTTTCTTTTTATAGGCAAACGGCTGTGGGCAGCTGACACCATTTCCTCCCAGAACAAAGCCCCTCGCCCCGTGTGGACGCTAGTAGATACATGGAGCCCTAATGTGGCTGGACACGCCACCGACGGGTCATTAATCAGACACTGTGACAGCCACTTCTTCCCAATCCAGTCCTGACTTCAGACCCTAGACAAGCCCACTCAACTCCTCACCCACAGGAGGCCACGCAGGGAGCGAGAGACAGAGGGAGAAGAGGATTGAATGGGCATTGGGAAGACAGGATCACAAGGGATGAGGTGGGATGCTACAAAGCCAAGGTATAAAGGGACTCAGGCATGATGGGTAGGACTTACAGATAAAAGATGTAAGAATCAGAGAGTTGGGCCTTGAGATAACTGACATACTCTAGTGCGCACCCTGTGAGCAGGAAAAGGGAAATTCTTTTTTTAGGATCATCACGGATGGATCATGAAACTGAGGGATAAGACACATGTATCTTCTTAAGAGTACTTGTATCAATCTTCTGAACCTTTATTTTTACAAAAAAAGCTCACTACATGCTTCTAATCATCACACTCCCACAAACCTCCACAATCATTATTTTGTAGAATTGTTGCCATTGCACAGACTCACTGTGAACTTCCTAAAATCTGACTCACTGCAGACAGAATCCTGCATTGTGAGGCTGTACATCGGCACAGTGGTGCTGTGAGCTAAATGCTGTCTGTATCGTGCTGACAGTCATGGTCAATATGCTATAGTGCAATACATATACTGTTTACATTTTCTATTAAGCATGCTGGCATGTTAACATTTGATAGTCAACACGAACCACAGCTAAGTATAAGCATTCAGAGACGGAGACTGCATTTGTTGCACACAAACAGAGGGCTGTGTAAAAAAGGAAAACTGCACTTTTTGGGGGGAATTTAGCCTATTCATTCACAATCCCTATGGAAGACAAGAGCATAGAAGCCTTTTTCGTCTTTCGTGCTTTCAGTTGGTCACTAGATAGCCGCCCCATGCTAGCTGTTTTGTACATTGGATGGAAGTAGTGGGGAGACACTTTTATCACCATCTACAGCCCTCTAAAACATATCCAAAGATCTCCAACACGCTCCATCTACATGCTGTGACCTGCATGTTAACCATGCTATAGAGACATTGTTATTGTGGGAGCGAGTACCAAAAAACTTCTTTTCTGGACGTAGTGACACTGTGCCTGTTTCATAGCACCTTGGTTACAGCACGTCAGTTAGTAGAGGCTAGTGCCATACATCACTACTGAGTGTAAAATTGTTTCAAACTCAGACTAGTAAAAACAATTGGTATTATATGAATCATGTGTGGTAAAAGGTTGTGACAATAAGCCGAGGACTTGGTTGTCTTTGTTCCACATGATTCCAACCAAAAATCCAGACAGGCTAAAACAGGGGATACTTGCTCAAAACACAGACCTGAAGACATGGCAGACAAGACTCAGCAAGATGCACATTTACTCTCATCATTTTTCACGAGAACTATGCTGAATTTACAAGCACAACAGGAAGCAAAAGTCTTGTCTCGAAGGATACAGCCATCCCATCAGCAGGCATTCCAGTGCGAGCAGACATTGTAAGTGACTGTTTTGGTATGATTTTACTTTGTCAATGAAACCTTTAGCACTAATGTTATGATTATGTTTGATACTTGATGAATATGTTACTTTGCTGTATTAGGCTGAAAACCGCCATGATTGGTAGTAACAAACAAACAGAAGGCTCTCTTGTTGTTGTTGTTGTTGACAGACGGAGTGTTAGGTGCCATGTACTGTGTGCAATAAATGCACCAAAAAGTTAAGATAGGAAAGTAGCTCCAATAGTGCTTAAAATGAAAAAAAATATATTATTGTTATTTCATAGCCTTTTTGAATGTGCCAGTCACCGCATGGTCACAGCATGTAGATGGAGTGTGCTGGAGATTTTTGGATGTGTTTTAGGGGCTTTAGACCAGGTTAAAGTTGTCTTCACGTTACCTCCATTTAACATGCAAAACTGCGAGCACAGCACAGCCATCTAGCAACCCACTAAATGCACAGAGAAGGGAAAGGCATCCATGTTCTTCTTTTAAACAAGGATTGTGGATCAATACGCTAAAGTCGCAAAAAAGTGCCGTTTTCCTTCAATCTTCTGCAGACTGATAAAAATGCGATGGCAATCCATGTGATAGTGGTTGAACCACTGTCTAAATCAAAGTGGTAGACTAGTGGTTGAATGCTATCTGAACTGACTAAGATCTGTGATTGGAACCAAAGTTTTTGATTTAACTCATTAGGACATACTTTATAATGCAGAACTTCTAAAAGCCAATTTCAGAGTTACACAGCAGCTCAATGGTGTGTTGCATGATGGGACAGGAGCAGTTACAGAGACAGGTCACCAAGGAGAAGAGAAGTCACCGGACCAGTGAACCACTCTCAGCCAGTAATATTGCACTCTGAAGATAAAGATGTAGCTATGCCATTCTCAATAAAAGCTGTCTTTGAAATGTGTCACTTTACATTTTAACTGTAGTTGCTAGCTTAACGTGTCAGATATACATGAACTGCGATCTTACCAATGAAAATGCTGCATTTTAGAGCTCATTTCCGGACAAAATTTTCATTCCAGTTCCATGTTTGTTTGTTTGTTTGTTTTCAGGCTTGTGTGTCTTTGAGCCATAGAAAAGCGATAAGAACACACATTAACACAGATCATCACAAGTAAACCCTCAGAGGTACATCTTGATGCAGTTAAAGGAGAAATAACCAATCACAACTTTAGCTTCACTGAAAACCTTAACATGATTTGCAGCTAAGTTAGAGCCCAGTGAGCATGTGTGTTATCCAATTTTCATTGTTCTTTGGGATTGAAGTGATGTTCCAAATCATCTTATAGGCACAGCTAATGTGGTTTCAATTGATCACACGTTTGAAGGAGAACCATTTTCTCATTGTCTGTCAGGTGCCTGAGGATAGCACACGGTAAATGTATATAAACCCCCGAAAACTGAATATATGAGCATGAATATATACATCTTGGGGTTTTTTTTCTCTTAACTGCATCCAGGTGATAACCACGTTTCTCCCATTTACAGCAAACCCCCTCGTCCACAGCCATGTATACTCCATTAAAACCCCACTTCTCCATAAGCCCCAGTGGATAACATAAAATACTGCACTCCTCTGTATTGACTGAGTAAAATGAAATAATCTATGATGCATGAACAAGCTCCAAATGAAATAATAATGTCCTTAGCGGTGAAAAACGGATGGATGGTACAGTAATTGAGCAGATTTATTTCCAACCATTGGAGAACGGGAGGAGAGGGAGGCAGCGGTAGTCCGCTGAAAACCGCCCTGCTATTTTATTTAATCTCATATCGGAGGAATTATTGGCTGGTAATCTATTGTTAAACATCATTTAGGGTGATGGATTGAGAGCGTCAAGCTTTTCCCCACGTAATCAATTCATATCTCATTAGCACGTATTATTTATGATTCTCATAATGTCCCTGCGGGGACGGGGCAGGGAGAGAGCCGGCCCCACTGGAGGCCTCAGCTGTGGCTAAAATGAAGTGTGACATACTGTAGCTTGTGACCTAATAACTGCATATATAAAATGCTTTTGTTTGCACTATTGATTTGTTCCTGGCTATTCTAGAAAAGAATAGGAAAGATTAAGGGTCATAGAGCCCTGCTCCCCCTTTAGCACTACCAAGAAAAAGGACATTGGGAGCAAAGAAAAATAGAAAACCTCTGCAGGGTGTGCGATTTGTGTTTCCCATATTACCAGAACAGAATCATAAAATGTAGGATTGATTTGCGCAGCACCTACAGAGAACAAACTCATTAATATCTGCCATGTAAATCTATGCACAGGACTACACAGCCAAAGGTCAAAGTTTCTCTAAAAGCAAAGCTAACTTTTTTTTTCTTTTTTCTTTTTTTTTACAATAAGCAAAGGAGAATAAACACAGTTGCAAAGAAAATTTTAAACAAGTTTGATAGATATGTCTGGTCATACTCTATATTTTGCTTGATGTAGGTAAATCACAAAAGTCATTGAAATACAAAAACCAACCATTAATTGATCCAACTAGCTTATTCCCCTGTGCCATGGAGCTCAACTGTGCCCCAAAACTATGGTTAACCCATCAATAAGCCACACTGTTGAACTGGCACTGTAGTTTGAGTTGATCCCACATACACTGTCCTGGTATCATAAATACTCACTTGGGCACCAAATGTGCATTAAGCCATTGCTGAAAATAGTCCCTCCACAGAATTCACTGTTTACTTTAATTTGTGTAAAGACTGCTACACAGTATGGCACATATTTGCTTTAGAAAAGTAATAAGCCCTTTTTTAAAATGAAAGACTTTTTTGACTGATGTTTAATGATTTGCATAGGAGGGACAAAATGGGCTTGGGATCAAGAGGCACAGAAACACAAGACAGACATGACTGAGAGAGAGGCTGACACATAAGAACACAGATTCTTGTATAGTTGTGTCACTTAAGATGTATTTATGTTTTTTTTTTTGAAAGTGTATGTCTCATGGTACTTTGCTGAATGAAGGCAAAAAAATTCAGAAAAAGGCCTCAATTTTTCCGTCACAAAGATTTGGTAGACTGTGAAATCCACTGCAACACTTGTGTGAATAAACAGGAAAAATTCCTGATTAAACTGCAAGTCAGCTGCTGATGCATCATGTCTATATACTGCAAGAGAGACACTCAAGACATGAAGAGTCCTCTTAAATCATCAGATGTCTATTATCATTTATAAAATCTGTAGTCTCCAAAATGAGAACAAGGTTGATGTTCTGACAATGAAAAAAGCAGAAAGATTTTTCCCTAACAGGCTCAAGAGGTCTTAAGTGTGTGATGTGTGATCAATAACCTGGACAGGGGCATGCTGAGCTGCAGGAGCTTTCCTTCCGTTCACTGAGCCAGCACAGAAAAGGAAAAGTGTCATATTGTGATCTTTATCCAGTAATCGTCCTGACACACAGTCAAGTGATATATATGTCCTCTCGTTTGCTCCGGGGCTCCATGACCGTCCGCAATGTGCAGCGCAGCTATAACATCTCTGCTGAGCCCTGGTAGCACTTGGCAATAGAAAAAGCTCAGAACCAAAGGAGAGTGGGAAAAAAAGCAATTATAGACAAGTTATGTTCAATTGGACATTTTTGCAACAAAACAGTCCAAGACTGGACAGATACTGGTAATAAGTTTCTGGATATGTCAATGTTTATTTTCAGCAACCCAGCAAAACAAGCTGTTCAGCTAAGTAGATGCACCACCTGTTCCAAAGTAACACTTCCAAAGTAACATGGTTTGGAGAAGTGTCTCAGCCAGCACTTGTCAATTTACTGCAGTCAAATCAAGACCAACATACAGCTGCTTCACACAATAACACTTATATTCTAATGAGAACATGCTGTTTGTTGAGATGTTAATTATTGTGTTTTATTGAAAGGTTGAAATATAACATTTGCATTGTAATCCAGCACAGCAGACCTGCAGTTTCATTTACTCTTAACACTACAATCCAAGAAAAAAAAAATCAGAGAGGTGTTGTTACAACTTAAGGGTCCTTTTTGAGACATTAGTTTGTTTTGTTTGATGTTATTATTTCACAATAAATATATAGCATCAAATAGGCTGTTAGTGTTTAGCATTCTGCATTTGAAATATAATGAAAAACTACCAAGCAAATGAGGGACAGGTGTCTTTTTGTAAGTGCAGAGTAATGTTTTTCAGTGATAAAATGATACATGGGTACTAAACGAAAACACACAGAGAACACACCTTCATGTAGTCCTTGCTTAGAAGCTCATGCACAAGAGTCAAAGTATTGATTGAGTGTATTCTAGGGAATCCTGGGAAACAATATGCACAAACACTTACTAGCTGTGTTCCCATTAATGTTATTTTTAATCTCTTTTTGAAGGAGAAAAAAAGTTGATGGAAATTGCAAAAGGTGAAAAAAGACGACTCAGTTTGGCAAAAACAAGTGTTTCCCTGCTTGAAGTGTCTTTTGAGTTTTTCAGACAAGAACAAATTAGAGTAAGTTCTGATGTAGCAAACATTTTACTCACATGACTGATCAGCTTGTCTTCTCTGAGGAAAGCCAAGATTTTAGTTTTTTCTCAAAGATAGCCAAGGCAACTTTTGTTTATTGGTCCTTTTCTTCAAGGTTTATTGGCGGTTGGTAAACAAATAGTCTGGTACAAGTTTTTGACCTCTACCTCTTTTATTTTGTTTATTACAGTCATGTGTAACATAAGATTTAACTTTAATTGTGCTTTAAGTCCATCTGTTAACATTTGTAATGTTTATCACAGCACAGAAGAGCTCAATTCTACACTGCCCATCAAGACTAAATAACCAAAGTTGTTACTATGCTGTTTACTAAAAAATAAACATGCAAAATGGTCAAAAACTACTTTGAATTTCTTCAACATTTTTTTTAACATTTCAAAAAGCTTGTTTCAGATTAACTTGATAATTAAATGCAAATACACCATTTGACTTTTACACTGATACATGAGCAGACCCAAATCTCCAACTGAGATGCACCAAATATGATATTACAAAGGAAATGAAGAAAGATACCCAAACTGAAAAATTTCTTGCAGAGAGGTAAGAATTCGAACAAGCAAGGCAGCATGGCATCTCTTACCACAGCAGAACTTCCTGTACTTCCTCACTTTTAGTTTTGCTTGAGCCACTTTTGGCTCTTATTCAAACAAAAAGAAAATGGGCTGAACTACAGATGCTGGTGTGGATTCAGTGTCAGTGATTCTATGATTTACATTTAAGTAGTAAATAAAATTATCAGATTATCCTGTCATAACCATGTATTAAACATGTTTCCAAAGTCACCTTTTGAAACACTTTTAGGTCATGGAAGGAGATAGAGCAAATTGTCAAAGAGAAGGACAAACTGATTATTACTGTATTTACATTTATCAACCAACATACAATTGATGCAAACAAATCTACATCAGTAGTTTAGCTGCTTGTTACTTAAATAAGGTGATCCAGGACACAAAGTCATAAGTTTTTATGAGCACAAAAGAACCTAAGATGCTAGCACTGCCAAAACTTGGGTCCTAATATGGATAATACATGATGATTCGAGCAAGTAGAAGAACTGGGTATGAAAACACTGGAAAAAAAAAATGAAATGGTCGCTTGATGGCAAGGGGGAAAAAAAAAGATTAAAATCTCTTTTTCCAATCCCAGTCAACAGGGTTTGCACTTAAGTCTGGGTGGCCATAGCAATGCCTTTTCAAAATAATGTGAAGGGACATGTGTAGCTGACAGCGGAGGGTTCTAAAATAAACAAATCCCTGCCAAAAAAACATGTTTGTCAAAAGACCTTCTGACATATATTCAACATGTTCCAGAGATTAATGACTAAATACAATTTAGTAATTAACACATCCAAATTAAAACCGGAATACACAGGCTTGACTTTGGAGAAGCTTAATGAATCTGTTGACATCAATGATATTTTTGTTTGTATCCACAGCACCCCAAGGTCATCAGCGAGGTTAGGTTAGTGCATGTATGCTGCTGCCATAATCAAACAATGTGCTCACACAACCTCATTTGATTTTGGCTAATGTTCTGTAGTTTCTATTAACAAACAAAATCAAAACCACAAACACAAGGAGCTTTGTGCCTAAAAAAAGTGAGAAGTGGGAAGTGAAATGACTTGCTTTGGATATTTACCGTGCACAGTTAATCAACAACCATCACCTTTAAATTAGTAATGAGAGAGAAGTTTGCCCACTTTCAAGCCACACATAACCTATACTGATGTATATCTTCATTATAACTATGAAAAGAAATAAATATATATAACTGGTGCCCAAAGGAGCACACTCCCATCTAGGGAAATCCTTCTCTTTATGCAAAATCGTGTCTGTTTAATTTGCATCATCCAAACAAAACCCAGTGACTCGTCCTTGACAGGAACTCAAGAGAGCAGTGTTGTGACTCATTTATGTATTTATTAGCCCATTGTTTCACTTACAAATGCTTTAATTTTCACAGATAATTCATACAATCTGCTCACTCTATTATAAAAACATTGGTAAAAGCAGTTACAGCCTGTAATCCATGCACATCAGTCTTTAATCACACCAGGTGGCCGTCTAGCCACAGTAATATCTTTTAAATATGTAAAGGGCACCAAGTGGACACAGAAAGTGAGTGACTGGCAGTTTTAGTGAGGTAGGTGTCACTAACACCTTTTCTTATACAAACCTGACATCTACTGGGCAACTACAGTACACTGGGTTAACAATCAGACAGCATAGAAAATAAGTTCAACAATATCAACATTTTTATAAAGCAAAAAAAAGAAAATGCAGGTTAAAGGTTAAATGCAGAATTATTTATAAAACCCTTTGACAGATCAGTTTCAGCTGCATAAATGGAGAATCTGTTATCTGTAAAGTCTTAATGTTGTTATGTAATATGTTCTTTTGTTTGTCAAGACCTTCAATATTTTATTTACTGTCTCTTTTATTTTTGCTTATAAATTCCTAGTTGTGTCTGCCCTGTCAGATGTATAGGAAACTGTCATATTGTATAAGTCTTTGTTGCTTTTCCAGCGCTCAGGCATTCAAGAGGCATCTGCTAAGTTATTCATAAAGCCCCATTACTCCTTATGCATTTTTAATTGGCCAGACATAGCCTTTATGTCATGATATGGAGGCCTTTAATGAATATTTACTGTCCAATTATTAATGACAGGGACTATTAATAATAACCTGAAAGGACGGCACATTAAATTCCAAAGCACAGTTCATTCTCCGGACAAAAGTTGTATATTAAAACCAGAGGTTAATTTTTAATTGCAATCACATGAATTACATGCACTCACATGAATTACATGTAATTACATGAATTACATGAATTGCAATTATCATTGAGCTAAGTCTGTATTCTTCATGCTTTATTTAGGTTGTAAAAATGGTTTATCTGTTCTCTCTCAAACTGCTGTAGAGAAATCTGTTTGCTCTGCATCTGCTCCAAGAAGATCAGTGATTCTGCATTAGGTCTCACTCCATTTGTCCCTCATTGGTTGCTGAGTAGAATATCATTGATTTTTTTTTTCCTGACCATATGTCCTTACCTTGAATGTCAGAGATGTTCATCACCCTTTTTTTTCCCAATATTTGCTCACCATCTTGCCGGCCCATCACTCACGCAGAGTGTATTTAAAAATGCACCTTCAGCAACTCAGCTAAAGCCTCAATGACTGCAAGCTTTTACTTTTGAGAAGGAAGGGAAGAGAGGAGATAGTCAACCATTTGTAAAGCTGAAACATGTCTTTTTTATGTGTATATGCCCCATAATATATCCTCTAAAGGACTTCTTCCTCAGCACAACCATCCAATGTCACTTGATCCAGATGTTTTAATTCCATGCAATTAAACAAAGGAGCTGTATTCATGGCTATTTTATATTTGATTAATTAGGATGACTCTGACAGCATCCTTATATTTTTTCAAATAGTTGATGGTTTAAATAGAATATGATAGTAGGCAACTTTTTGCTAATTCACATAAATGTTTTAATACCTACATGTTTCTCCTCACTTTGAGGAGTCTTCTGCACTATTCTGCTGCTTTTTAGATGCTCTTTATTTGAATAGGCAATAGGGGGAACGGTCTACAAAGTAATAACGAAGCTCAACCAAAATAATATCATTACATCTCACACTAACCAGCCAACTTTAGCTTAATCCCAAGCTGCAGGCAACCAAAACACAGTGCCTCACTCTACCCTAAGTAGAAGTTCTTACACATTTTATTTTTATATTGACAGTTACACCTCACTTCTGGTTTACCTTGTTTTTTATTTTAATTTTAGTTTCCTGGGATCATGGCGGTAGTGAACAAATCACAAGGAAAAGCTGAAAACTGGGGATTACACCAAACCAAACAAAAGAGGTGTTTTCTTAAGTTTATTCCACTTGATTTTCAATGTACTTGACCATTGAATTTTTTTTTTTAATTTTTTTCCCTTTTACTATTGGTTTTGTTGTGTCTATATGTAAGAATATATATATATATATATATATATATATAAAATTTTCTGAAGAGGTACTCCATTTATGAGCATATCTGATTTAATCTTTGTCTCACTCTGCAATATTCACAAAGTTTAGTTTTTGATCATTTTGCAGGTACAAAAAAAAAAGAACCTGTTAGCGCCTCTCTCATAAAAACAAAGAGACGCACAACCACGCACACACACAAGCGCACAGTTCCACCTTACAAGAGCTGTCCTGTCTACTGTCCACTACGTCTAGCATTTCTTTAATCACATTTACAGCTGTTTTACCTGACTGGTGTGGTGACATCAGACAAGTGATACGATATTGAGACTGGACAGGAAGGGAAACGTCTTCTGTGGTGAGGACAGTAAAACACTTGCTCACACACGTTCACTTCCCACAAATCGGATTTATACATCATATAAAAAAATCTGTAGAATGTTCCACGAAGTTTGTTTTACTAATTGCATCCATTGCTAACTTTAATGAATAAAAAAAGTGGCGCCGAAACAGAAAAGCAAACCTTTTGCTGACGATGTATCAGGACGTATGTATGTATGAAAGTCTGATCTCTTTAATTGAAGGGAGGTATCGATGTCAATCCCTTTATTTCATGGACACCATTTTTGACTGAGCTTTGGCGATTGAATTTCTAGATGGATGTCCTCTACTCTACAAGACACCTGTCTCTTATCTCCCTCTTATCTGTGAGGATCGAAGCATGCAGACTCTTGAATTACCTATCCATACAATGTCATCTGTTTGTCCCCCAAGTTGGTGTAACCCGACCTTGAAATCAGAGCCACCCAAAATAAATAAATGAAACCCTAATCAAAAATGCTACTCTCCTTTGGATGGGTGTCAAAGAGGAAGGATGATCCGTCCTGATTTGATTTTGTTTCCAAACCACATGATGCATTCGGACAATTAAAATTTCAGCAAGTCATTCGCTGATAGCCCTGTGAGTGAGTGCCGCTGGGCCGGGTCTTGGGTTTTGGATTTCTTGCGGTTCTGCCGACACTCTGAGGGCAGGTTATTTATTTTGGCCCACTGCCATGTCTGAGAAAACCATGTTTCTCTGAGTGTGTGTCTGGAGTCACTGAGCAAGGTCAAAAGTGTTCAAAGACCAGTGAAGAGACCCAGCTCACTTCAACACAGAAAAAGCTGCTGCAAGTTTATTGTTCACAGTTTTGGTTATATAGATGGAAAATGTGCTGTCTTTGCTCATCTGTGCACCAATAAGCATTTCAAATACATCTAACTTGAAGATGAAGAGCTCTGTTGTTTGTTTCATTGTTTGTTTGTAGGTTTATAAGCTGTATAGTCTTTCTTTAATGTCAAATGAAAATACCTTTATGCTAAAATATACACATTCGATTCTATATAACAATTTTAAGTTGACGGTTCTTAACACTTCACTACACCAGCACCAAAATGATTCGAAATACATTTTGGAGTTTATGACAAATTATCTCAATAATTTGTTATTCTGTAAGTAAAAGGTCAAGCCTATAATTTAGGCATTGCTTTGGGACAATAAATATATATACTTAAGTGCAAGTTGATGTATTTGTACTTAACTGTGTTTGGGTATTTAAATTCTCCTTAATTACATTTCAAAAATAAATATTGAACTTTGGACTTCACTCCTTTATCCCACATCTTTAGTTATTCAATAAAAAAACAATTATGTGTTTTTAATGAGCTATCGGATCATTCTATAAAAGTATTCAATTATTGAAATTTGCCCCACCTCAACCAACTTCATCAGTGAAATTGTGCTCACACTGTGATGATTCAGTTTTATTTAACCAATTATATCATATGTAATTTTATAAAACTCGCAGGTGATGTTTTCTTTAGCATCATAACTGTTTACCTTTGATACTTAAACATCCTTTTTAAAATAATACAGATTTTTACATACATACATAACAGTTTCACAATAGGACTTTGTGTGTGTGTTTGTGTTTGTGTGTGTGTGCTCCCTGTGTGTTGTCGCGTATGCTCAGAGAGGCCTGTGTGCACCCACTTGTGGAATGTTTCGCAGCCACTGTGGCATGGCGCTGTGAAGATAAAAGAAAATTAAACTGAATGTGATTAAGATGAAGTCATCAAGTATAATCTGCAGCTGCAAAGCAACACTGCAGGGACTTCTGATAGGGGATACTTCTGTGTTGGGCAACGGACGAGCAGATATGGGTGTGCAGCAGTCCGTGACACCCTTTTTACCCAGAGGGGTCAGTCCACAATGAGAGTGACAGCATTGATGATGTCATCAAAATGGGCCCTGGCATGATGTGCTTGAGAACGATGCTCGGCTATGGGGGAATTGTCGATTTAGTGAGCAGTGAAGCATGGAAACTCCACTACAGGCAGTGCATAATTCCCAGCAACACTGGGAGAGGACATGTCTTAAAAAAAAAGGAGAAAAAAGTGTATGGCTTCACCATAAATAATGAAACACAAATGGCATTCTATACCTCCTGGCAGGCCATGCAGGGCTATTTTTGTTTTTCTTCTTACACTCCATTGGGTTTTTTCCTCATTGAATTTTAATCTCGGAGAAATAAAGACCACTCTTCAAAAACAAGTCAACAGGAAATAACTAAATGAGCACTCCTCTAGGATTAAAAACAGTCTGGGAACTTTCTTTATAGGTTTTTGCATTATTTTCTGATTGTCTGAATAGAAGTTGTGACAGTGTTTTTAATGGGGTTATAAGAAACAATATTTCTTTGTGTTCATTTCCCCAATGCTTTCTGTTCTCCCAAGGTAAGAGTGAATGGAAATTACACAGTTTATCAAGATATTTTTTTCCTTGGCTGTAGAAATACTAAAAAACTGTGAGTCAAAACAAGCTTATGTGTTCAAGATATTCAGGTAAGAGTCACACGGGGGGGCCACATGAGTTTATCAGGCATAGATTTAAGAGAAAAAAAAACATCTTATTTAGCAGAAAGGTAGACAAATGGATTAAATACATTTACATCAACAGAAAAGTGTACAGATGTGAAAAATAAATGACTAAATTGGTTGGAAAGCCAAGAGTCGTGCCAGCATTGTGTGTGTTTTTACTCAAAGTCATCATCTTAAAAAACACTCAATAACAGATCCGTCATGCAGTGCACATACAGTCGTTGTTCATAATGTAATTCCTGCAGTATCGTTCTCATCAGATTGTAGTTGGTGCTTAGGTGCAAGCAGTCAGAGCTCCATCAAGACACAATGCTGCCATCAAGTGGAGGACTTTAAACTTTGCACCTGTTTCTAGAAACGATGTGCAGGCAAATATGATATTGTATTTGTTTGTCTATATGTATTGTTTCTGCTCTTTTATGTTTCGTTTCTTTTTGTTAGTCTGTTTTGTGTTTTATGAAGATGTTATTTTTGAATTTTTGAATTTTTCAATTCACTCCTCCATTCAGTGAGTATTAGATAAAGTACAAACCAGTGATTAGCAACTCTTGCTCATCTACAGGTATGCCTGTGCCCCTGTTAGGTTAAAAATCAGCTAAATACTAAAATTTGCATGCTAGCATGCTGAAAACTATATTGTTTATAACTTTGAGGTGTAACTGTTATCATATTGACAGAAAATAATCCAATACTTGTCAACATATTGCAAAAAAATTCAACTTGTTGGTGGCCAAAGAGGAAAAGTAATAAGATAACCAAAGTGAGCAGGGTACATCCAGTGGGAACCATGAATGTCTGTACCAAAAGTTGTTCTGATCTGCGACAAAGATGTTAGGCTGCTGGGGGCAGTAGTGGACAAGTTAGAGGATCCACAGAGTTGTTTGGATTTATTCCTAAAATAGCTGTTTCAATTTCACTCAAACCTTACAGAAATATAAATCTCATAATGACACCAGAGAAAAGGTCAGGGGATCACTCATATCAGCAACATTCATCTCTGGTGCCATGAATCATCAAGATTTTTTTGAATAATTATTGCTTAGAATTATGCCTTTGACAGCTGGTGTGGAGAGAGACAAGAAACATGGGGAATGATTTTAAACAATGTCACACTTAGGTGAATCAAACCATGAATGTTGCAATTATGTGCTATGTGCCTTTACCATTTGCCTTCAGTGTTCATATACTGTTGAGATATTTCAACCTGGAACCAACTGTATGGACCGAGAAACCAAAACCATGGTTTCTATTAAAGCTGTACCACAAGCATTGCAAAGAATTGTATAGTCTTACTATAAGTAACTTATTTGTCTCCAAGATGTTGTGCAAAATTACAAGAACTACCAGTTCACACACAGAAAAATGCTTTCAGTCCTTGAAGCTGCTCACACAGAGGCGAGATACCTGACAGCTGGATGCTGTTTTGTAAATGGAATCAATTTGAACCTATAGACAAAGGTAAACTGTGCTGTTGAGTAAATTTAATGAAAACCTGATCATTTTAAAATGTGCTTTTTGTGTGTCTGTTAGGTTGGTTTTGTGTGTATTAGCTTTATTTGTCCTGGCATCTGATGATAAAACAAAAAGTTTGTAATTCTCCATTACTTTGACTGTAGTCCTTTTGTGTTACACTTAAAAGAATAAACGGTTTAAAACATAAGAGACCCTCCACAACACGAAACCTGGTTTTCTGTTGAATGATTCCCTTCTATACAGCTACCTGCTGGCAGTTAAACAAAGGTCTCAACAGATATAAACATAAATTCCACTTGTTTTTCCAGCAAAACAGAAATTCATGTCATAAGAAATCATAGCTTGAGGGGCTCATCAAAATGGAAATGTGAATGTCAGGATTTAACTCTCTAAATCAACAGTGTTATATGTTGGTTTTCCAATCACATCTTCCTCCCTCTCAGCTTAGTTCAACCAAAGAATAAAACAAGTTTGACCTGCAGAGGTCGCCAAAACACTGTTAATAAAACCTCAAGAGGATTCTCATTCCCTCCTACAGTGAGACGGCTATGACATACTCACAGATGTGATGTCCTCACAAGTCAAATATGGATGTTGCATTATTCTTATGGGATTCTGTCTCAAATAACAGTAGTTTTTAAACTGAAGTACTTCACTGTCAAATGTAGTGTCTCTAAAGTCAGAGGCAAACTGCACTTTTGCTCTCCTCATCTGTGAGCCATCGCCACTACTTTCTATAGAGAACTACTCTGAAAATATCACATCTGATTCCTCCCTTATTTTTCAAGACAAGAGCATTATGAACCCTTATTTAAAATATTGTGCAAAAAAATATAGAAATGATTCAATCCTGCGTATCATTTATCTAGGCAGTAAAATCAAAAAATCAAATTGGCCATTTACAAGATAAATAACTCCCTCCAGGTTTCTAACTTGGAGGAAGTCATCCATGTCCTCATACCTACCCATCTCAGCAGCTGTAATTTCCTGTTCCTTAGTGTCTCGCAGACACTTTAATTTCACCTTTACCTGTAAGCAAGCTTTTAAGTGAGTCAAAAAAGAAAGATAATGTTCTCCACTGGATGCTACTTATGATAGAATTAAATGAACACCTCTTTGTTTTTAAAGCACAGCTCACAGCTTACTCCCTGACATTTCTGATCCTCTTTCCCAACATCACCAAAATGCCTGTGACGGTGTTGCTTCTGACTGTATTTTATATGAAGAAAAAAACCAAATTGTATCAGCAGAGTTGATGACAACAATTCACAGTGAATTATATCCCTTCATACATCATTTTCATGCAAATGTTTTCTTTATTATCTTACTGAAAAGTCACATCAACCAAAAAACTAAGAGATAAATATGATTTGGAAAGCTGAAAAATTTAAAACAAACTTAAACCCAAATATAACTCCCATAGAAAAGAAAACAGCACCTATAATATCCATGGTACCTGTTAGCTCAGTAGTGTGTGTGACTCTGTGGACTACAGAGGGCTTTTATGCTGCAGAGAGGCAGAGAAGTGCACCGCAGGCTGACAAAGGCATAGTCTACCTGATTAGACCTAATTTGACTCTGAACCAGATGTTGATCAGGTAAAGCTGCCTTGTTTCCATGACAACAAGCTACAAGAAAAAAGATGGGATTTCAATTAAGATAGACCTTTTTCTGCTTGATGCTTTTACCAGAGCAGAAATGTGTAGGAATAAAATAAAAGGCAGCAAATAGTTGCATTAAGGTTTAAACTTTTCTCCTGATTTCACACGGAGACAGTTGTGAGTCATAGCAGGTTATAACGAGAGACAACGTCCTCGCTGGTCAAGCCTAGGAGACTTACCGTTTATTTGAACTTCATGGTATTTTGTTCTGTTTTTGACCACAAGGGGGCAATATGAGTTTTGTTTGTGTCTCTTCAAAAGGAACAAGTTGCATGTGTGCAGGAATACACTTGCGATTAGCAGAGAAGAAAAACATGCTTATCTAACCACTGATGCATTAAATGTAGACTTCAAAACTTTAACAATAATCTTTGCAAGCAAGAGAAAAAAATGTTTGCTGAGCTTCAAGGATACACAAAATTATTTAAATTATACAACATTATCTGTGAGAAAGATTCAGTGTCAGTGTAAATATATTTGTTTACATGAAAGCTCACCAGGGAACCTTTAATTGCTTCATTAACCTTATGGTTCATTATTTTGGCTTCAGTTGTTGCATTAAGTAAACAAATATTAGTTGTGGACAATCTTTTAATGAGCCATCATTGAGGTATTCAAATACGAGTTACATTTAATTAGCATACATCTACACTAAGCAGCTAATTAAATCATGACAATGTTGTGCTGATGATTATCAGGCAAATATAATTATGATGGTCATCATATTACTTCAGCTTGTTAACACTGTAAATCTCGACTGAGACTGATGGGAGCTTCTGTTTTGCAGGTAATTGACCACAAATCAAGTTTAAATTATTGGATTCACTGAAATTTTGACCCTCAGATGGCGCCAGAAGAAAAAATCAAAAGATTATCAGACCTTATAAGTCATTCTCTAAGGAAATTGAATAAATGTACAAATTTCATGGAAATCCATTCAATAACTGTTGAGATATTTATCATCCTGAGCAGGTAGTATGAGAGGAAAATCAAAATGAAATTACACATTTCACCGTGGCATTAGAGTGAAGAATTAATCAAATTATGGTCTGAAATGCTGCATCCCTCCTCTTGGTGATGGATGACCTAATTTACTCTGAGTAAATTAAATGTTCCAATAAAATTTAATAAATTTTCATCACTTTTTTCTCTTCAAAGTAAGCAGCTGATAGACAATTAAAATTCACGGTGACTTTGACCCACTGAAATCAACACATTTTGGATCAAGATAACAGGGCTTTAACTATGAATAATATTCAGAGAAAATGCAATGACATTCTTCACCTTGAAGATTTAATACCTCACTCAAGGTATAACTTGGTAGACTTGAGGTCCCTGTATAATTAGTTTAAATTAAAGTTTGAAGAGTAAGTTTGATTTCATTACAGATTATTAAAGAATGTTTTAATTTACATCTTCACACTGTCCCTTCTCTAAACGCTCTTAATTAATTAACTGACCTCTGCAGCATCACATTTAGTTCAGTGAAAGAAAATTTTTGAAAGAGAAACTTTTAATTTGGTGTATTTGCATGAATGCGGTTAAGCAGTTATAGCTGTATGTAACTGTGGATGATAAATTTAAAGATGGCAGTCTGTTCATTTCAAGGAGAGCTTTGCTCACATGCCAAAAATGTGTTAGTCACACTTCTGTGTTCATGTCCGTCCGTCCGTGGCTGTGTCTGACCAACTGCCACTCTGAGCTGCTATGCTTAAACATTTTTGAGTAAACTAATGGTGTGAAGTTAAAGGGACAACATTTCTCTTTAAATGTAGTAGAGTACAAGAGTAAAGTTGCATAAAATTAAAATAAACAATAAAGCTGCATTTCAAGGTATACTTGAGTGCATTATTAAAGTACTTTCAAAAATTCATTACTGGTTACAAAATAAACCATCCACAAGTAAAATGGTTAAAATAGGTTCAATTGTATCAATTAAGGACACTGAAATGCCTTCCACTTATTCATCCATCCTTCTATGAAATGATGGAACACTCTGACTTTTTTATTCCACTTCTGTAGCTTCACGTAATATTTTGATTGCAAAAAATCTTTGCATTTGAGTTTGTACTTGAAATGGGTCAGCTGTTTCTCACATTGGTATTTGAATTTTTACATAAGTAAACAATCTGTTTTTCTTTCAATAGTGCAATTCACTTCAAGTACAATTGTGGTGTGTTTCCTGGAAATCTCACTTACCTTTTTTCCTAGAAGATGGAGGATGGAGAGTTTATTAATTCTTGTGGTGAATAATGATTCATGTTCATGTTGAAGAATACAGAAACACAATTTTTCACTGTAAAGAGCAAACCAACTCCTGACACTTGTGAAAGTTTGAGTGTTTGGCCTTATATTTGATAAGGTGAACACAGAATAATCTGATGTTTTCTCTG
>JAQMCX010000057.1:10917494-10929492 GCA_029814765.1 Acanthurus leucopareius | reverse complement strand
TCGACAGGATTTGAACCTGTGCGGGGAGACCCCAATGGATTTCTAGTCCATCGCCTTAACCACTCGGCCACGACAACAGCTGAAGGCCACATGAATATCAATTTCCTCTCTAAATATATTTACTGTGTTGTTTGTATTGTTCTAATCTCTCTTAAAAATATTTCAAATCAGTCAGTAATCAAGAAAAGTACATGTACCCAAAAATATATACTGCAGGCGTAAGTATGATTATTACAATGCAACAAATGTGTCAGATTTGTCCAGACATTCTTAAAATGTCATAACTTTATCAAGATATGAATCATCACAATATTAATTATGATTCTGGACTCTTAGAAAAGATCTGTCCTGACACACAACTGATACCAAAAGCAGTTTTGACAGCACTTTGAAAACGTGTATAGGCTATCAGATGTGAGTTGTGGTTTAAAAGATGTTGAAATCCACAGTTCATTTCCCTCAGTGCATTGCTAAGACTACAAACGCACTAACAGATATCTGATTCTTAACTAATTTATTTCAACATATGAAGGGGGCCTGAATCTAAAGTGACAATATGCACTTTTTCCTGCTTTCACATTCATGTTACAGATCTGTGTCTCTTTGGAGGCAATATCGGAGTTGGGTCACTTTAACCATGTAGTGTAAATCCAGCCATTGATACACTGGCTTAAAGCCTTGTGGTGGTTTAGTAACCTGCTGTTGTTTTGAGACATTTAATACCACATCTTTTCACTACCTAAACAGCCCCAGTGCAAATACTAGCAAATAGTAATATTAGTTATGTGGTAGTTATCAAATGATGTTTGTATTGAATCACGATACCAAGTCCTCCTCTTATGCCATCACATGTAGAGTTATATAGATGCATTTACCATCATAATGATGGCTGATGTGTCCAGATATCATCACCACGTTGTCGACAGGATTTGAACCTGTGCGGGGAGACCCCAATGGATTTCTAGTCCATCGCCTTAACCACTCGGCCACGACAACAGCTGAAGGCCACATGAATATCAATTCCCTCGGTAAAAAATATTAACTGTGTTGTGTTTGTTTTTGTTTTGTTTTGTGTTGGGGTTGTTTTCGTTGCATGCATATGCCAGTTGATTTCCTGATCTTTTCCAGGGTCAGGCTCCAATTGCAACTTAATTTTCTTAGTCACATCACCTGCGTCATTCTGATGTTAAACCAAATATCTATAGGTTTTTATTGTAAAAACTGTACTGTTTCTGCTCTACCTATATGGTTACCAGAAAAACTGTAGTATATTTGTACCTGGCTGCAAATCAAGGAAGCAAAAAAGAAATGCCAACATTTCATTCCTACAACCCAAGTGCACTTAAATGTTTTGAAACAAACTAGTGACAGTCATGTTAGGTTTAAGAAGAAAAAAAAAACTCCTTTGGTTAGGAAAATGTCATGCTTTGGCTTAAATTACCTGTTTTGTGACCAGAAACATGGTTGATGTTTGTCAGATGTTCGTTAATACTAATCTAAATGTCAGTGTGGTCTGAAATACGAGGTCTGTTGCTTGCCGGTAAACCCGGCTAATTATTGCGCCACATCACCTTCTGTTGATATTGGCTGACAAGGCCCAGGCCTGTTATGTTGCACGAACTGTCTATGAACACCTCTCATGGCCATTTACATTTTTCTCTGATCTCCTCTGCCTTTTACACAGTAAATTAGCCGCTGGTTCCTTAATGGTTTCAGTTCCCCGTTGAACAGGAGGATGACCTTTTCACATTGCTTAGGTATCAGCGTCTGGCATCTTGCCTGATGAGTGAAATGCGGTTTGCATCTTTGACATGGGCTCAGCATCTTTCTTGTTTTTCAAAATGTTATAGTCTCTGACCTTTTTTAAAATGGCTGGTAAACGTCTGAGTACTATCCAGTGAAAATGTTGTAATGTATGGGATGACCCTATTCGGGAAGCCCAGATTGTATGGCAGAGGATGGTAAATCAGGAGACATTAGAGAGATCGGAGCTTTTTTCTCTTTGGCTTTCTTTGCCATTTGCTTCGAGAGTTGAGTTTCTGTTAGGTTTCATATCAGCTTATTAGTTCTTTTTTTCCTCCCTTTGTGTTTCATTTTTATGTTGTCTTAGTGGCAAAGATTTCAAAACCTTAGCAGTGCAATTTCAATATATCCTTGTTTGTAGAAAAGTAAAATGACTACAACATTTTATTTTGCTCAAAACTACTGTCCCTCTTTCAAAAAGCGACTGACTGTTGGATTGTTGTGTCTGGTTTGAATCCTAATAAAGTACAGAAATCCCTCACAGTGACAGCCATCATCCAAGTAACGGGACAAAGTAAGCATCATCTGTTGGGGGCAGCACACCCTTTCTTTCTCATCTATGATTTTCTTTTCTTTTTTTTCTTTTAACCAAAAATGTAAACACAGATGCTAGAATTATCCACCCTTACAATGACTTTACTCTCTGTAATCATCATTTGGTTGTGGAATTTTCCAGCTTGTGTTTTTTTTTCTTTTTTTTCACTTAACTGTTTTAACTTTAACTGTGCTTTAAAGTAACCATCAGGTAGTATGTTTTTTTAAACATAATGAACACTCATCTCTTTTCCACTCTCAGCTTCCCTTCAGACTGACATTTTCTTGCATTGCCTCAGAGGACAAGCTTCTCACATCATGTTATAACAATTAGGATGGGAATCTTGCAGTTTTCCATGCGATGGTGGTATAGTGGTGAGCATAGCTGCCTTCCAAGCAGTTGACCCGGGTTCGATTCCCGGCCATCGCATTGAGAATATCTTTATATAGCAGCTTTAATTACATGTTTGTATGTGTTTAGCACAGATGAAGTAGAGAACTCACTGTAGTAACGAGCACTACATGAAATCACAGAATATCCTCAACAAATGAGCAACACATGCAAATGACTTGATGGAAAACTCACTGCCGTCGCTCAGTTTTTTTAATTACATGTCACAAAGAGGAGGGCTATGGAATTCCTGTTGACAACATTATTGCATTATTGTAGACAATTTTAAAAAAAAAGAAGCTTTTAATCAAAATCATTTTTTCCTTGGTAATTTTGTGTTTATCAACATAAATTAAACCTACAGTATAAGTACAGGTTGATGGAGAGTGAAACTAAATAATAACTGTGCAAAACAATTTGACTCTACTGCAGTACTCTACTCTACTCTCTGCTCTACTGCAGGTGGCAGCCAGTGTTTGGGTGCATTACCAGTACCTACAGAGACAAGGCAAGAACAGAAAGATTATGCTTGAAGAGGCATTGTATTATTTATATGATATAGCTGATATATATATATGATATGATATATCTGTATTTTTAGTACAATATCAATTTTTCATATTTAAATATCAGGATTTGCATTAATACCGCTCACCGCAACACCCTTACTCCAGAAAGATTTAAAAGATCACCATTGTGTGAGCAGGATTTGAGCAAGCATGGAGAAATCCCAATAGATGTTTAATCAATCACCTTAACCACTCAGCCACAACAACCAGTGTGACCATCATGATAGTCACTCTTGTTCATATATGTACGAATCTGATGTGATTGTTGTTGATTTTTTGGGGCATTTTGGTTTTTTATTTTTTAAATTGGCTTCCAGGTTATTTCCAGGTTCAATTTCCAACAACAGCTTATTTCTTCAGTCATATTACCAGCTCCACCTCCAGGTTAAACCAAACATCTCTAAGTTTTTATAGTAAAAACTGTGCTTTATATGTCCTCATAGGCCCCCACTAAGATAATTTGATAGCAAAGTAAAACTGTTCTTGTATTTGCACAGAATTAATGTCCACCTACCTTTTAAAATGATAAGGTTTACTGTGCATGCTGTCTCCTTTGTTTAGCACTTGTACTTAAATCCGTCTGGTTTTCTTTCTTATTTCCAAATGACAAATTACAAAAAAAATGTGAATTGTGTAAACTGCTTTTGGCAATCGTTATGAACACATTAAAATGGTTTCATTGTTTAAGAATTCTGATAATTTAGATTAAATGTGCATTTTTATATCCTTAGAAAATGCTTGGCAGTGCATGTTGTCTGTTCTCCCTCTTAGTAGTTGTGATGCTGGTATTGTGCTGAGCATTTTTTACCCTCAGAATAATCATTATAACACAGACATTATTAATGACAAAGCTAGAAAAAGACCAGAGGGTCACAGTTTCTATGATTACTCAACAGTCCTGCAGTGCTGCTGTTATCATAATGCAAGGGACCAAGTGGCAGAGGAGCAGCTGTCTAAAGGCAACAGAGTACTGTTTTTATTATTACATGTTCCCATCAAATATACCCTACACTGTCATACCGTGGCCCCTTATACTCAGTGGTTAAAATCTAAGGAGCTCTTTAAACAAGAGCATGTTGTACCAAAAATGTTGTTTCCATGGTACTCTCTGCAGTATGACCTCCCTCTCTAGTCCCTTGTCAGCCGAGCAGACAATTATCTTGGAAAGAGAGAGAGTAATCTGCATCAAAGCCTTTCTCTCAGTTGGAGCAATAGGTTAACTTGCCAAACAAGGCTTTACATCTTGCAAGCAGTTGACCTTTTTTCCTTATCAGTCATATGCAAAGTTGGCAATCTTTGATGTTCATTTAGACAGAAGTTTGACATTACGTTGACATAGTCACAGACAAAATTGCAGAAACCCAAACTGGCGGCCTTGAATCCATAACAGATACTGTTCTAAGAGGAAAAACGTGTTCAGAATTAGCAGATATAGTTTTGTGAAAAATTTTAACATTTCTAGAATTGTAAAGATTTTCACATTTGGGGACATATGGTAATTTTTTGTCAAATCTTAGATAAAATAATCAATATCACACTGTATGTAAGGTCAATATGATGCTGATGCTAGCAGCCAATTAGTTAAGTTAGCAGGAAGACAGATCAAATATGTTCACTTTGATCAAACACATTACCTTTCTGTCCTGTTTTTGGCTCCTTATTAACTCAACATCCAAAAATTACCTGTTTTATTAATATTTTCCAGATGGATAGAAGATATAAAAAAATGTAGAGGAGTTATAATCCTTTTTCTCCTTTTAAAGAGGCATGAAAACAGGATACACAGGTGTATGTCTCCCCCAGATTTTTAAAGTCATCAAATGAGCTGCCTCTGATAATCAAAGGTGATGACGCACATTCAACAAGTCCCTAATCACTTCCTTTCACTCAATGAAGCTGTCTTTGCTCTCATCCTTACCTCTCTGATTGTATCCTCCCTCATTATGTCTCTGCTGCTTATTGTGCTACCTGATTCTAACTGCTGCATCTCACCATCACTGGTTGTGTGGTTAATTGGTTTTTGCTTTCACCACCTTGCTTATGTTCTAGTTCTTATTTAACAATGTCTTAGGAACATCCATACCTACTTTATGACTTGACGGGTTTGTGCAGCCTTTCTTAAAAAAAACAAACAAACAAAAAAATTCTGCTTTAGCTATATTATCTTTGTTCTTCTCTAAGCACTTCTAAGCATGTGATGAAACGGAAAGAGGATATTTAGGCTTTAGATCTCAGAACAATTACCATGCAAGTAGGGGACTAGGGAGGCAGCCAAGACTCCTCTTGCCTCTTAGATGGTCAGTACTAAGGCTGACAAAGGACACAGCCTAATTTAGCAAAAAAAAAAAGAAAAAAAAAAAAGAACAGCAATAAACAGCAGTATCTACATATGAGTGGCTGGGAGAGATATCAGCACTGAGTGCCAAAGTTGCATGTACACATGCAGACATGGAGGAGGTCAACATTTCAAGTGTTCTTGATTTGTAATTTATTTAGATCACTTTGTGGAGGTCTGTTTTCACATTAATATCATTGGGGCTACTTCTTTTGTTCAAAACCCTGTTATATTCATTAAGTCAGTTTAAGTCAGTCAAACCTCAAACTTATAATCAGAATGGATATATTTAGTAGACACTACATTTTTATGATGCATAATGATGCATGCATTTAATAAAATTTCAACTGTGCCCTGTTTGCCCAGATTTGTCTCTGCCTCTGTCGGTTCAGTTGATTGCTTCCTTGTTCTCTCATTTCGTTAGCGAAGCCTTTATCAGTGACCTTTTACTGAGAAGTCAAGGATAAGATTTGAAGCAAAAAGAAGTAGACATATTTATGAAATCTAGTGGTTACAGGTCTCAGTGCAGCATTTCATTATCTGAATGACAGCTTTCAAAATTCTTTACAAGTAAGAGGCTGCTTCTGTGGTATTTCTCATGAATTTTAATTAAGCAGTCTTACAATCCAAATTTATTTCATAGGGTCTCTTAGCTCTCCTTCAGTTTAAAGTTTGGGTGTTTTGGCAGTTAAGTCTTGACCGAACTGATCATGAATCTGTCTCTGCCCTGCTGCAGAAATTCCTGTCATCGCCAGCTGTATAAAAGCAGTGTGCCTTTTTGTTAATACCATTGATTGTAATAAACACCAGCAACACCAGCAATCAGCAGCAAAACCAGCAGCAATGTACTAAAAAGCTAGAGGGACCTTGAGACCAAAGCAAATATTTAAAGGGTACATCAAACTTCTTAAGGCAAATCTGCAGTTTTAATTGATTATCATTATCACTGTAAAAATTCAGCTTGGGTAAGATGACTGTCTTGAACATTGTCGGTTGTGGTTTGCATGGGCTTTGAAAAGCTCCTCCAGGTATTTCTTGTTCTATTTTTATCTCTCTTTTAAAGCAGGTTTGAGTGGTTGAGTAGTCATTCATGGTGAAGCCATTAACTGCCTCACATGATAACCCCACCAGTCCTCCACTGATTTGGAAAAGGTCATCTCATTTAGCTTTGTCTTTTGTAATTCCCTTTATACCTCACTGTTATACCAGCAGTCTATTTTAGAAAAATAAAAAAAACTGTGGCATAGACTCTTAGCTCAATATCTTAGATCCTGATACAGTTAACCAAATTTAACCTACACTAGAGTGAATAGCCTTATCAATTGCTTTGAGAATTGTTCGACTGGAGTCAAGAAACGGAATAATGTCTTCGTTTTTTTTCAGTCAATTTTTTTCTCCTAATTATATAATTTTTATGTGAACTGTTTAGTAGTTTCTTTGTTATAGTTGCTGTAGAAGCAGTTGCAGGCCTGGTTGAATGTTTTGTGTACTTGTCCTCCTACAGTAGACCCACATGTCCATGCATGAACGTTGCATTTCATATGGTCACGTGATCAGACCGCCGTCAAATCACGTTGTTCGAATGTTGTGACGCACGAGATTCAAAGTTGGCAGCAACGTCTCTCCACTCTGATACCTTTGACGCTGTTTTGATCCGCAGCTGCAGCAAAGTGAAAAAAGTTAAAATCTCCATGTTTTCGCAGGCGTAAAGTGGGTTTTTGGAAACAAAATGGAAGGTAAAGTTATCGGACCGGGTCCTTACAGGGCGACTAAACTGGTGAGTGGTGGCAGCTTGTTGTTGACGTTACAATAGCACGTTTAGTTAAATATGACTTTGGAGAACTTTGTGCTGAGTTTTTAAGTTACAATTTAACATTAGTTATATGTTTATTTTTTTCACGTGCCTACTTATCGCCGTTAAATTATATTAACGATACGATCATTTTTGTTGTTTTTCTAAGCTGACGAAAGTGGTACATTTAAACTTAATCGTCACGTCAGTTAGGTTGACTGGCTGTTAAATGGTATAGTTACATGTGTTTAACGTTACGTTACTCCCTGTGCTCGTGAGAGAATGAAGGCTCGTAAAGCAGCACTTAAAGTTAAGGAGACGTAAAGCAACCTTTTTGGTGGATACATTTTTAAGTTGTTGTGAGTGTTTCAGAACTGTGCAGGAGATCAATTTAACATTTATAATCTCCTCATTCACAAGAATATTGTTAGATCATAATATTAAGAGTAATTGCTCACACGTGTATGTATGTGATTCAGTGGGATGTTTCTGTGTTCATTTCATCATGTGTACTTGGTAGGAACAGCTTTTTTCCAATTTCATATAGTCCAATGTCTTACCTTTATGTGACAGAATTTTTTTTCAGAATTTCATAATCATTTCACTACAGAGACCTGTAACCATGGATGTGTTATATGAACTGTAGCCGTGCCTGTAACTGAATCAGGAAAGATGAGATTCAAAGTTTTGAGAAAATTGCAGTCACATGTCCAGCTTTTTTCAACATTTCTCCATTATGATTCTGATGCTTGAACTGATGCTGTGGGTCGATTTGAAGCCAATTTTGCAGTAAAAAAAAAAAAAAAAAAAAGTTGTGTTGCAAGTGTACGAGATGCTGCAGGAAAGTAGTCCCTTTTCCAATAAATCAAACACATGGTATCATCCTGTGTACTTGCCAATACCCGAGGCACTATTAGGCAGTATGAGAGGTATTTTAAACACTGTTATCATATTGGAGCGAACTTCTACAGTTTGATACTCTCCTGTAATGACCTTGTATAGCCTCTCTCTCTCTCACTGCTTTTATCTACTTTTCTATTTTCCTGCCCATCAGAATACTTTGTGAGATGGAGAGGACATTATTTTGTAGTGATACCTGCCCTACTTTTAGAGGAGATAAGAGTACTTAGAGTTTTCCCTGAGCACACTATAAAATGATGTACATGAACAGCGTTTTTTTTTACTCTGAAAGGCAGTACATTTTTGTTAATGACTAACATTATTTTGAATGTATTCCTTGCTGACAAACATCTTCCAAACAGCCATCCTAGCACTGAAAACATCAACTTGTTGATAGTGTCTATTAGATAAATAGCTTTAGTGAAACACGTACAACTAGTATATTGTACTAGATTGCAAAGTAAATTTCCTATTTCCTATTTATAATATTTTTTACAGTACAGTGTCCTTTTTTCTTAACACAATGTCTGTCTCCCTGTTATGAAGTGGAATGAAACCATTAAGCTCTTCCGTGGAGGCATGCCATTGAAAAGGCACTGGGCACATTTCCGCTACTATGACTGGAGTTTCACAGGATCTGAGGCTGTTGATTATCTGCATGAGCTGCTAAGACGCAACTACAACTTTGGGCCAGAGGTGACCCGCTACCAGACTCTACAGCTGCTTAAGAAGTTCCTCAAGGCTCATGTTATTGAAGACATAAAAGGCCGCCATGGGACAGAGGACTTCGAAGACAGTGGCCATCTGTACAGGTACGGGTACCTCTTTTTTGTCGTCTACTTATTTTCACATCACGTTAGTTGATAAATCAGAAGGCATCGTTGCTGCATCTTGGCAGTCTCCCACCATCCTCCCTGCTTCAGCTTAATTGAGGGCTGTTCTTTCTCTCCAGGTTTCCCACACTTTCTCCCTTGAAGTCTTTACCAACAAGACCCCTGTTGCGAGACAGCAGTGACCTGCCCAGACTCATTCGCTGGGATGACTATGAAGAATTGCCTCAGCAGGAAAACATTGCACCTCTTAAGTCTGCTGTCATGGTGAGAAAGAGACAGATGTTTCAGCCCCTCTAGTACTTAATTTGATTCAGGTTGTGCGTGAAGTAAAGCAAGCATATGCAAAAGAACTTAAAACAGTTAAGAGTTAGTCTGACTCTTCCTTTATTAAATTAATGATGTGATTACTATCATTTTGTTTTGTTGCATACAACAAGTTTACTTTCAGCACTTAAGCATAATAAGCTTCATGAGGAAGTGTAAAACATACCAGGTGTGGACAAAGAGAACCAGCAAGTTAGTACAGGCAAGGTGGCTGAAAATGCCCTTTTCTGCAAGTTTGTGTCCATTTGTTCAACAGCTGATTGATAAACTGATAAACTGTCTTTTGCTGCACTTATGGATAATGAGGACTACTGTTGTTGGCTCAAGTGAAACCTACTTTAAAGTCAGTTTCCTCTACTTTGTGACCTTTTTGTCCACTGTCTGGGTGAGGTGCTCAGCGTCAGAGCCCCGCCCCTGTGCAGACACAGAGTGTCACATCCAAGCTCACAACCACTTTCCTCCTGACTGAAGACTGACTGGTTGTTGTCGCATTATTTCTGCTGTTTGATTGACTAATTTATCTAGCTTTATCAAATAATCAGCTTATTGTAAACAAATCAAATACTATCCCAGCCCCCTAGGTTTAGAGAGTTTTATTTCCCACTTTCCCACTTAAGTATTTTCTTCACCAAATTAAAGATCCCAGCAAAAATACTCATTTTATTTAAATAGGGTTTTTTGGCTTTTGTTAAGGTTGGTGTTGTTTCCTTATCGAAATTATTTCTATGAGAAATTTCAGATTTTCTTATATTGAATGCTGTTTCTAAAGAAAATTAAATACTTTGATTGAAGGACAGCAGAAACCTCATGCTTTACAGTATAGCACAGCACCAAACAACATCCATACAGAGTACCGGTATTAAAAGTCTGACAGAATATCAGCACCAACTCCAGACCCCTGCAACAATAAAACATTTTCAAATTGTTTTCTAACATAAATGTTTATTTAATAGCATTATAACACTGTAACACTGCATTAAAGGTTTTTTTTTGTTTCTGCTGATTCATTTTAAGTTATAAAGAACTTTTTTTCTTTCATGTCTCTATTCCTGTTTAATCAGACCTCAGATTTGTGGAATAAAAGGCACAGTGTAGCTATCGGGGATGTGCATGAATGCAAGCTTATACGGAGGAAGGAGGTAACTGCAAAGCAAGTGGACCACATATGGAAATCAATGACAGTTGCACAGTATGTATCCCTTTTATATAACTTATTAAGCACTTCCATTGTTCTTGATGCTGTTGAGCTGAAATTTTGTTCTTGATCAGTGGTGCCTAAACTTTGCAGCACCCATTTCAAGGATTCATTTTGTCATGGCACCCTAAGCCACCCAGCTCCCCATATAGCATTCAAATATGTGCACAGATGTTCATCTGTGTTAACAATTTATTTGCAGTTTCAGCTGTGTGAATTATTTTGTTTTTTACACAGTGAATCTGTATGTGTTTGTGTGTCTGTTATCATGGCTTATTGTGGTTCTAGAGGTACTTATTGCAGTGACGACTATAAAAGCAGTAGTGTTGAGTTTGGGATCGCACCAGTTTTGACCAAAATCTGTATAGTGCACCTGAACACAATATGAAAGAAGGTTTGGCAAAACAGTTTTACTCAGTATGGCGAACCATCCTTTCATGTTCAGCTTTAACTTTTGTTGGAATTTGACATTTTCATGCTCTGCTGAAATATTCCTTCCTTTGATACAAGGAGTGTATATCAGTAAACATGGTCAGTCATTTATGTAGAATGAGTCAATGTTAGAATGTAAGTATATATTACATGTACGTTATGGCGAGGGATGTGCATCAGTCTTCCTTCTACAATAGGTCTCCAGGCATACATCTCGCTCGATGACACAAACAGATTCACAAGGTTAGAACAAGAGCAGTCACACTGTCTTGGCTGATAATAATAAAGGTCAATTCTAAAGACACTTAAAGTGAGAACTGAAAGGCATTCTGCCAACTTATATATAAATATTGAACTAAAATAAAGCAAAAAATGAATACATTAAGGTGGTTTTATATTTTAGATGTATTTCTTTCAGTTTTATCAAATGTAAGCTTATACATAGGTACAAAAATTGTGGTCTTTTATACAATATGTGAAGCTGCTATTGATAAGGAGAGAGCACAGCATGCAGGTCAGCCTCCACTGACAGGCAGGCTCTTGGCATGTGTGATTGCAGTGATGAGTCTGATTGTAGTTTTATTGGTGGGCTCAGATTCAGTCCCGTCAGACCGTGATGAGGGCAGATATGCATTGGCATTACGTTTAGCTCGGTTTAACGTGTCAATTCTTTCTAATTCTTCAATTCTTTCTGCTGCTTTCTGACTGCTGAGCTCCTGAAAACTCCTAAGCTGCGAAGCATATTGTGCTAAGAAAAGTGACATAAAGCTTAACTTTTTTTTTTGTCCCCCCTTTCCCCAATATAGTGAAATGTTATTAAAAAATCTCAGTAAATGAACCATGATATGATAAATCCTCCTGCACCCTTTGCCTGATATTTAACCCCAGCT
>JAQMCX010000057.1:10904078-10916722 GCA_029814765.1 Acanthurus leucopareius | reverse complement strand
CTGACTGCTGAGCTCCTGAAAACTCCTAAGCTGCGAAGCATATTGTGCTAATAAAAGTGACATAAAGCTTAACTTTTTTTTTTTGTCCCCCCTTTCCCCAATATAGTGAAATGTTATTAAAAACTCTCAGTAAATGAACCATGATATGATAAATCCTCCTGCACCCTTTGCCTGATATTTACCCCCAGCTCCTTTGTTTTAGTTTGCAGAGAGTGCTGGGCCTAATGTCATTGGATGGAGTTTTAAACCCAGTGCATGTGAACGGCAAGCACATAGTTCACAATGTGTTCAGCGTCAATAGGACAGGCATAGTCATATTGGAAAATAAAGCCGGTATGTATTGATTCACCATTGGCAGAAAAATTGTTTAGCTGAAACTTACAACAATATTATGACTCACCCGCTGCATCTTCCGTTGCATCTCCAGAGGACATGCCTTACTGGGTGGTATCAGCGATGAAATGCCTCGCCAACTGTAAGTTTACATTCTATGCTCACTTTAAACATTATTGTTTAAAACATCCTCATCTGCTTGGCAGCTTAGACTGCAGTGGATGCAAATACCTGAACAACGTAAGTAAAGTCTCTGATCTGCGTACCAATATGCCAGATATCTTTAGTACCACCTTGTGTACTAATGGGCATGTATTCAGCTTTTTCCGGGGTTTATTATATATTTATTCCTAATTTTAGACATTCTTCATGAAGATCTAAAAATTGCATTTGTCTTCTCTCTAAGGGCCAAATGGCAATGAAAACAAACAACCGGTGTACCCTGGTTTTGAGAGGGATGTTCTGAGAACAGTAGGAGATTACTATCAGAGGCTCAAAGAACCCCTGCTGACTTTCCATCTATATGAAGTCTTTGTCAACATTCTCAGTGAGTGCTTTACGGTGTGGATCCCCTACAGATAACTGTGCATGGTTGCATACAAACAGATGTTGTATTCATTTTGTTCAGCCTGTATGTTTTTCCTTCGGATTAGAATGACTCTCTCCTCATATCTCTGCAGGCCTGCTGCAGGAGCAGGAGGTGGCCACTGAGGCTCTTCAAGTCAGCTGTCTTTTACTTCCACCACCCAACCGAAGACGCCTACAGCTCTTACTTCGTCTAATGGCCCGGGTCTGCCAGAATCCCCACCTGCCTCCACTCAATGACTCCATCGCTACCCGCACACTGGTAAGCATTTCAAAGAGTTACTCGATACTCATCTGTGCACTAAGCTGGTATACTTGGGACTAGGATATAGGACTCAGATTGTTGGGCCTGGCCTGTGCAAACAGACAACTGGCTATCACTCAGAAATCGTTATTACTATGTTGATTTTAAGGCAATTTCCACTGACTTATTATCTGGACCAAAATTTTATGAAAAATAATAGTTAAATTTGCGGCCAAATGTGCATTTTAAGATGTTTTTGGTGGAACAGCATGTCTGCCTGTTGAGCTCTTTTAATTTGCACAATTGACAAGTGAATCCGAAATTACAGTATAAAACCAATTTGCCATTGGTTTTCCATGGATCCGACACCCTGCCTCTTTTTTTTTTTTTCTTTTTTGTGGCCACTCATCAAAACTTCACTGTGTACTCTATTAGAATAGTTAATATTATGAATATGATTTGATTTCCTATTTTAAAGATAACATAATGTTCAACTAAATATGATGCTGTGATATGTGCCATGTTGGGTTCTGTCAGTAAAAATTAGTAGCATGAATACATTTTATGCCTTTACTTGAACATCACTGAATAGCATTAACAGTTGCCCAGCTTTGCCATGACTGCATGCACTCGGACACATCAAAAGTGTGACCCTGACCGTTGACAGGACAGATTCCACCACAGTCTTGCGCCAAGCACAGACACACTGACTTTTGAATACTATAATGATAAGATTTTGCATTGTCTTTGACTCTAAGATTGGAAGAAGTTTGATTGAATCAGGACCTTATGATTCAGAATCAAATTAATTTGGGAAATCGGTGGCAATACCCACAGGGTTTTATTAACTGGCAACAAATAAGTTGGTGGCAGTGGGTGCCACGGTCATTTTATTTATTTATTTATTTATTTTTCAATTTACCCAATAATTATAAATAATACCTGCAAAAATGAAAACAATTACACAGATGGCATGTAACCTTTATTTAAGTGAGCCCTGTAAGAAATGCAAAAAGACACAACATTGACCTGTTCAAATTTTAGAGAGATCCAGGGTGTAGTGCTATTTTTATCAGTACCAGGGTGCACCTATGATGCACTCGCTCTGTGGTGGTGTGTGAGAGACTGTTGTGTTACTTTATGGTTATCATCTTCTATGCTAGTTAGCTAGCTAGCATTAGTAGTGGCCAACCACCTTGATGAATCCTTCGACTACCCAGTCCTAGCCTGAGGTGGGCGTGTACCTGGTGGCACCACGTACATTTTACACATCATTGTAAACGTTTACTTTTTTAGCTGTTACACAGAAAAAGAGAGGATGCTTTTCTGGGACTATGCTTTTCAATTTTTTTATGACTACATTTATGCTTTGTTTCTTATCTCTTTCCTTGTGGTTTATGTCCAGATGGTACAGATGTTCTCTCACTGCGTTCTTGGCTCAGTCGATGAAATGGACTTGGATGAGCTACTTGCCACCAAACTGGTGACCTTCATGATGGAGCACCACAACACCATCTTCCAAGTTCCTTCCAAGCTGCATCGCCAAGTGGAGGAACACCTGTCGCACCTCAAAAGAGTTCAGGTCAGCACACTTTCTGCAGTTACGATTCATGACTTTATGAACAAATTGGTGATCAGAGACTGCTGGTGATCTGGATCCACTTGTTTTTGTGTCACATGCACCCATTTTGTGCCACATCTGTTCTCTCTCACATTCCTTGTTTACCAAGCCATCATTTTTATGGGAATCATTTGTAAAGACAAAGTACCGGATGGTTTCAATATCATGCCGAGCACTGAGTGTGGTCACGTGGGGCTATCAGTGGTAAATTGAGATGTTCATTAAAGCCACATGAAATCTGGAAATGACAGGAGTTGTTATGTTAATGTGAGTGGCAAGCACTTGTCCCAGCAGCTTGAAGCTCTCAATGACTCCATGTTTAGTTGTGGGTTTAGTGTCCCATCTGGCAAAAATTACCTTTTGGGATTGTCTTCTGAACCAAACTGAGAGATGTGATTTAAAAAAGCTGCAAAAGCAGTGGAGGTGGGAGCAGCCAGTCAGCAGGCGTTTTAAATGGTGATGATAATGGGATTAAATATGAATATATAAGAGGCTCTGATCATGGAGGCAATTGCATCATTTAGTTTAAACATCAATATTGTTAAATGAAAGCAGTGTGGTTCATCTGGTCTTTAACAAAAATGCAATTACCTCTCCTCTAAAGCCGAATGTTCCTGCATCTTGTTTGTATCTGTTGCCATGAGCAACACCATAAACATCAGAGGCAAAGCTGGAGACTAGAGGTTTTATTCACCCTTAGTATCCTGTGCTAAAGGTAAACCTGTTTTTCAGTGCAAACCTAATAACATATTGTCTGTAGAAGCATTTTTATTTCAATCAAAAAACAAAGCACGTGACTTATTTTGCATCCAGCACTGAGTACAACAGATAAAGTTGACAGAAGTTATCAGAATTCCTACAGCAGCAGGCCATAGTTAGAGGGGGTAATAATATTTCACAATCCAGCAGGGATGTTGGGGTGTGGGATTAAAAACTAATTTGTGCTGTAGGGCAGCCAGTCATTTGATATGGCTGTATGAGAAATGAGACAGAGACAGATCTAGTGGCACAGCTTTTTCCAAGATTGTGTACATGTTTACTGCCTTTTGAAGTTTTATTCTCAAGTGCACAGTTAGCTCCTATTGATGCATGCATGTATTTTCTTTTGGCATGCCCATCAGAAAATGTAGAGCACAGACTGTATTGACTCTCTGAGCTCATTATTGTTTGGCCTACGAATGAAGGTCTGATTGATTTGATCTTTTAGTCAACCAAAAGTCACATAGGCTTACACATCCGTTGTAGTGAACTGGACTGGACACATTTTATCTGAATTGAATGCTATAAATCAGATTTTAACATTAGTTATATTTAATACTCAGTATAATCATTCTCATCAAAACAGTTTGGATAATCTTTATATATAACCAGCCGTCCAAAGTGCAGTGTCACTAAATGATTACTGAGGATCATCCTAACCCCTCCTGTTCAATAATGGACTATTTAAAGTTAACATCACTGACAGAGAAACTTTGTTACGAAACATTTCAGCAGGTGAGTCAGTTGCCTGTGGTTGCTGGCTGCACATTTTGCGTAACTTTTTTTGTATTGTGGCTCATGCAAGGGCTTCCCTAATGATAGACATTATTTTTTAATAATAATAAATAATAGTTTTTAAATCAATTTAGCCTAAATTTTCCTCTTTCTTCAGTTACTTTAAACAATACAATAGTGTCTGAAAAACCACTGTTAACTAAATACATTACAGTACATTAATCACATTTCCATTCTGTCTTCCATCAGATCAAATATGCAGGATCAGACACAGACTTCAGTGCATCTCCAGCTTTTTGCAGACAAATCAGCAAGATGGGGTCTGAGGAGAAGAAGGTGATAGGAACACAAACCCCCTTGCAGGAGTTGCTGGAAGGTCTGATTGCAGACAAAGAACTTCCTGCCAAGGACAAGAAGAAAAGGCTTAAACAGGTATGGCTTTTCCTATTTGAAAAGAAGACATACTGAAAGAGAGAGGTCATCATCAGAAGATAAATTGAGCTGTAGAGTAAATGTGCTGTAGAGTAATGATGCATATTCTTCCCTTTAAGTTCCAGAAGATGTACCCAGAAGTCTACCACAAGAGATTTCCAACTGAGGAAAGCAGAGCTGCTGTCATACCTGAGAAAGCCCCACGACTAAAACCTCCTCTCATGTTCTTTAACATCAAGAAACCTTTCCAGCCCTTTCAGAGAAGCTGGAGTTTTAGGGCATGATCTTCTACTGCTGACTCATCTGCACTTCAGGCTGTACACACAATTAACCTCAGGCTACATGCACAAGCTTTAAAGGGCTGGAGTAGTGTGGTCACCAGGCGCAAAGTTAGCAAAAGTTATAGACTTGCCTTTTTTTTTTCTTTCTTTTTTTTTCTAAGTCAAAGGAACTCAAAAGAATGATGAGTTTAAAAGCAAAAGTTAGCAGAAGTTATGTTTTAAGAAGAAAACATATTGTGGATGTAGCCTGCATGTAATGATATAAGGAACCGTGTGGCTGTAGTGTTGCTCTGGATACATCTTGGCCACACAGGGTCAACCACTATACTTAATATTTAAAAATAATTAATTGAATGAATTAAACTTTGTAGCACTATTAAACTAAGATAATAAGGGTCAGTTCACACTTAACAACATTAATAATAACAATAATGATAATAAATACCAGAACATTCCCACTGACTCTGTGATATGTAACCAAATAGTTTGGTTTCATAGCAAAACATTGGCACATTTTCAGTCTAGGTCTAAAATTTTAAAAACTTCAAACAATAACTGTGGCTGGCTGAACTGACCCATTTCAGAAATATATGTTTACATATCATGTTGCTAGAAAACTTGAACAATAGAAAACAATTATCCACTAACACTGTTAGAACCACTGAGGTTTCTTAAAGTGAATCTTTTCCAAATGTATTGGTACATTTTTCTAAGTTACTGTACGTTAGGGAGGTCTAATGAACAGGGACAGTAGTTGACTGACATTGCCATCCCTGCACTTAAATAACATGGAATGCATTTCAAAAGTATTAAAGGGTTGTTAGGTTTTAACATTGTGAGGTTGTAAAAAAAAGTGAAAGTTAACGATCAAAACACATTTTACACTTCTAACCTTTGTATTAATGTGTTTTTGTACTCTAATTGTAATATTCTGAATCATTTCTACAGACTGTGTAATTTCAGCCAATAATATCTTTTGTAATTCTGTAATTCAAACAAAGGGAGTGTATTTCTCATGGCATGGACCTGTAAAAGATGAGCTTCAGCTGATAATGGCTTTTTGTAAGGGCAAACTAATTCACCTGACGCACCAGATGGTTTGTTACACAGAATCATCTGAGAAGTCATCCATAGAAACTGTTTGGAAAAGGACAGGCACTTTTAAAACATACTTAGCAGGTGGTTGGACCATTCAACCATCTGTCTGTCACGGTCTATCATAGGCTGACTTCAACCAACCAGATCATCAAACCATATGAAAAGAGCTAATAGAAAAGGGCGTCATTTTCTCTTCCCACTGAACTCCCAGCATGACCTTGTGATCTCACAAATCCAGCTGCCTCACTACATGACAAGCAAACCATAAATGCAGAATCTACAAGGCCTTGGTGAAAACTAGATTCATTTGTTGTAGAAAGGCATGCTGTTAAATATTTTAATCTCATTAATGTCCTCAATTCTCATCTCAGTAAAAGGGAAAAAAGTCAAAAGGAAACATTTCGCATGCTGAAACTGTCACGCCTCTCTCTCTTTAAGCCCTCCGTCCAACTTACTTGGCGGGCCGTTACTGTATGTGCACTCTTAAAACAACTCATTTCTTGTTTTTTACTTGTTGGTTTTATGTTGTATATTAGAACTGTTGTTGTGATTGGTACATATTTCAATGTCTCAGATGCTCTTCTTTCACTGTTTAAGTGTATTTTGTCATGTTCTATTACCTGCTGCTTTGTCATTTCAATCAGGTTGTTTTTCACTTAATTTTGTGATTTAAACGTCTTTTATTTTTGTAATGATTAAGTGCTGATATTTCTAGAACGACATTCCTAAATGCTCTTGAACAAATGTAAAAATGCTGGAATAACTGTTACACTTGAATTGCTGCTCTATGCTGGAAAAATTCATCAGGATAAAAGTGAATTCACATTGATGCTGATTTTCCTATAAAAGTTTTAAATGACAGATGTAACTGTCTTTTGTCATCCTTTATTGGGGCTGTTACATGAGGGGATGATTTGATATTTTACACACACTGATTTTTACACTTTTGATTTATTCCAAATGTGAAGAAGATCATAACAAGCACAGGCACAGTTTTTTAACGATGTTTTTAAATAAAATATATGAATATGTGCATACAAAGTGATTTAGCCTTTTCCACTTGCAGCTACATACTAATTGTGTCTCAAGGGTCTATAAGAGGGTCCTTCGAATGTTTAAGAGACTGTCATTTCGGCACTGATCTCTTTTTGTTGCTGTTATCTTTATGTCCTGCTTGCTTGCGTTGTTCTATATATGTGTACTGTATGTAACTAGTGCTTTTACTCCCTTTGGCAACCATTTGCCTTTTTCTCAGTTTCAAACTGCATTTAATTTTCTTTGATACACTTCAAGTAGCATTTTTAACACCTTGGTCAGAGACTACAGATAAAAAATTGACCTTTTTGCCATCTTTAGCATTTTTAGTTTGTTTCATTTATTTCCATTACCCCTTCATAAATAATATCAAACCAACTTTATATGTTAGGTAGAGTTTGATTTTTGTTTTTGGTTTACAGCCAGTCTGGAAAGAAAATTCTGCTGTCAGTGTGCTCGCAAGAATGCAGAGTTTTAATGTTTATCTATAGTAATTCTTTTGTCTTTTTTTTAATGTAAGTTTTATTTAATTATTTCACTGTTGCATTAGCACCTATAGTTCTGTTTTCTGCATTGCAAAAGAGTTTGAACAATTTACCTGTGCACACACAGAAAAAAGTAAGGAACACAGCAGCATGGTGGAATGACTGAAAATCGCTTTTATACATTTAATGACAAAGTTTTTTCTTATTGTATAAAAGTACTGTCATTCTCCATTCTCCATTACAAAGCATTTTCCCCAGACAAACACTGTGAACTGAAAGAGTTTCAGTTCAATAGATGGCCTTGCATTTTCTGCCACTTCCTTTGTCCTCTTTTTCTTCACTGTATTCCCATGCCAAGCTTTTAACGAATCTGAATTATATGAAATAACAAAGCATACGTGAATCTGCAGGCTGTCAGAGTAACAGTGACACATGTAGCTGTGATTGTGTGATCTGGGCGAGCTAGACTTCTGTGTGACGCCGCAAAAGAGTCGCAGGTCAGCAGCTGACACCTGCATGATTTCACAAGGAAACATCCCACACAGTACGCACAGTAAACAGGCTCGCAAACAGAGGTGGATAACGCACTTCTGTGTCACACAAACAACCCCTCACCATGGCGATTCACTGAGTTGAGGCATGTGTGTATTAACATTGTGTGCAGTGATAATAATCTTTCAAGTTGTTGTGATGGCACAAGTTTATGTTTCTTTTCACAATGGGCAACGCCGGTGAAAGTCTATGCTGTTCACCTCAGTGTTAGCAGGCATACTTTTTTTCTTTTTCTTTCTGCCTAAAGTGTCTTTAAAATGATCGCTGGGGGTTCGAAAGTTTAAAATTTTCATATTAACAGTGTCAAAGCATGATGAAAACAAGAAACAGCTTTTACCTTACAACTGAGGTTACTACCTTTTTTTGTTGTCTGTTTCATGCACATCTGTCAGAAAGGGCAGTTCAGTTTAAATCAATGCAGCTGACTGAATATCAAGATTCACCTCTATTTTCTTCCATTTTCGACATGCTGCTGCAGTGATTGTTAAGCTTTCGCAATGCAGATGATCTACACACTGCTGCAGCTCTTGGGGGCTGTACAGAGGTGTCTTGAGCTAAATGCTAATGTTAGCATACTAAAACACTGACACAATGCACAGAGTGATAATGATAACATGGCTTCCATCACTGTCTGTACAAGTTTAGTCGCCATCCATATTGTTGTTGAGAGATTTCTCACTAGAGAAGTTAAAATCTAGACTCGATGGTGGTTCTGTACAAGAGCTGAGCAGAAGTTTTTGGCACTACTCCACCTATTTCCAAGGTGCACTCTTAACTCCAGTAACACTTGTAGATCATTGTATATTTAAGTGTCTGGCCAAAGTTCACAAGCAGGGGAACATTTTGCAATGTGTCAATGTCACGAGGATTAAAAACACAAATTTGATGAAGAAGATGCACTGGATGCGTAATAATCAATCAAAACATACTGGAAACATGGGCTTCCTGCTGTAAATCCATCTTTCTGCTATGCTAAATAACCTGATCTAGTTAGTGTCCAAAGCAATGCAGACAAATAGAGGAACTGAAGCAAAAGACCAGTCAATAATCCTGTGGGCAAATTCAGACTGCCTCAGACATCATGAAACAGTGTGCAGTTATTGAACCAATTTCTATAAAAAGCTAATGATCTACAACTCCTCTGTTATTTTATGATAGCAGATCTCAGTCAGAGAGTTAGCAGCAGAATAACGAGTATCTGGAAGTTGCATTATGCTTCTAATGGTATGGTATTATGAAAAAACCTGCAGAAGGGTCCATGTCTGATGAACGGTGGCGTGGAGGGGCCTGTGGTTATTGTGCTGCAGGTTTTATCAGTGCATTAATATTCCATTCTGCAGATACTACAGTAGGTGTTCCACTCACAGTGATTGGGAGTAGCTAATGTCTCAGCAGTGGAGCGAAGGAGAAGAAATTAACTTCATCATTAGGGACCACTTCAGCCCTTGTAGCTGTGAGGGCAAAAACTGAGCTGAATACAGAACGGCTAGTTTGCTGTTATTCATTAAGACTGTATTACTGACATTAGATAAACCCTAAAACTCCATTCGGGGTCACCTAACATATATTAAGTGTTGCTAACACTGAGAGTATTTCAATTTGATGTGTTTAAAATATGCACTCTCATCTAAATAGAGATGTGTCGGTTAAAGATGCACTTGATTTGAATGTGTTATTCGGCAAAACACAAATAATAAAAATGATAAAAGTAACACAAAGTTGCTTTTCATTATTTGTGAAAGAAAAGGCAGCTCTGTGCGTCAGCAAAGCAAACTATTATTATTAGTGTGGTTGGAAAAAAGGTTGCAATCACTGCTTACATTGAATCCCATCTTAGGGCTGGACAATTGTGGAAAAAATGATAATCACACTTATTTTATAAAATATCAAGATCAGGAGTAATTATCATGAGAGGAAAACTGTTTCACACATCATTCTCCTCCACTTCTGTTTCCGCATGTCTCAATTTTCAGAATCTCTGCCGCTGCATCTTAGCTTGACCAAGAAGAATACCATTTTTTCACACCAATTTTTTGTTTTATAAGTTTGAGGAACAAGTATTTTTTATTTGTAAGAAATATTTTTCTGTGTAGTGTAGATATTTTTTCAGTTTGTGCCCATCTGTGCTGACAGTATTTGACTTAAATGTCAGTACAAACGTCAGTGGTTGCAGGTCCTTGGCTGGGCTCTGATCCTCACTGGAGATAACTTATTCTTCCACACGTGATCAGGGCCACACACCCTGATCATCTTCTCCTCTGACGCTGTCAAGTTTGCATGTGTCCTTGGAACATTTCTGTCTGGGCACCTGTTCCAAGCCCCACAAACAGGCTTGTTTGTGACTAAGCAGGATGGACGAGTGATGACTTTGTGCCATTGCCTGCTGTGCTTTTAAAATAGGTTTTGACCTTGTCTTGTTTGGTGTCAGTAAATCAGACCCTGCTGTCTAGTTTGGAAAGCCCCATAATTGCTTTTCCACTCTGTCCCTGAAACCAATGCAACACAGGCACTGAATGAAAAACCTGTTGTATCTGTAATCATTTCCCACTATCAAGTGCAGAGAAATGTAAAAACAATGGAAATGTTGGCTGGCAGTTTTCCTAGCTCCGCTAAATGTAAATTTGTTAAACAACTTCACTGCTTCTTGTAAGTCTTGGTTTGTTGTTGCCAGCAGCAGACATGCAGTGTTTTAGGTTAAATGGACTTATCCTTAATTAAATTTAGAAAAAAAATGTGATTCTTACATGCTGTGAACTGACTGTGTCTCCACTTATCATACATCCATCATAATTACAAGAGCACAAACATTCACAGCATGATGTCCACCTGCTCTGCAGAGTGGCACTAATGCTGATTATGCTGCTGTTAGTCATGAGCAAAGACTTCCAACAAACACAGAAGTGACTGAAAAGTAAGATTAATGCCTATGATTTATTAGAAATAAGGAAGTGACTGAATCAATTTGGAACCGTGTTCAAATCAGCTTGCCTTTCATTTAACACTTAACTCAAGTGCAAGCAAGCACACTCTAGAAGCTAATATGGGAATGTCAAAAAAAAAAAGGAAAAATGTCATTAAATAAGAAAGTGGAAGTGGAAGAGAGGTAATGGCGGCTTACATTTGCTATAATGAATCATTTCAAAGGTTACACCTCGCAGCATACGCACTTAGAAATGAGTGACCTTTTCAAACCTGCACTCTGTTTGGATATTGTATCTGCAGTGTGCAGGGCTGCCCAGTCAAGCTGAACTTGGATCCATTCTGACTCCAGCAACATTTATTAGATAAGAGTCTGTTTAGAGGCAATTGGGCTCCACTGTCTGTACATGGTTAGAGTCTGTGAGTGACTGAGTGAGTGATCTTTAAGTCTAAGTGTTGATCACTGCTTTAGTCAAGTGTTTTTCTGCTGCCTGCAGAGAGTGCTTTTTTGTCTCTCACCCTTTTGTGTTGTGAAAAAAAAACACATCAAGAGTGGCTCCAAGCTTTTGTGCAGATCTCAGGATATGATTGTGCAATTTTATGCAATTTTTTTTCCTTTTTTCTTGAGAAGAAATGAAGCCTTTTTTTAACAGATGGCTAAAAAGCATTGGATGAGATAAAGTGTTGCTCATGTAGTCCTGCTAATTGTGTCTCTTTCATTAAAGTGGAATCAGTGAAGAGACAGTTATAAATCAGAACAGCTTTATGCCGCTTTAGTCTGAAATATGACCATAGCTGTTAAACCTCCAGGTGAAATCTGCATCATTAATCCTCAAACTGGAAAGGACATTTTAATCAGATTCACTCGGAGGCTTTTTGTTTTGACATGTTCATCAGAGGCAAAGCTGCTCTAAGATGACAGTTGTGAAAAAAAGAAACGGCACTGACGTCTATTTGCTTCACTCTTGTGTATTAGTCATGTTGGACAGTAAGCAAACCCACTGTTCAGTATCAGCTTTCTGTGGCCCTTTAGTTACTGTGAAGCCGACTGAGGCAGAGTAACTCGTGAGAGCTTCAGTGGGAGTAATTCAGCATTGAGATGACAAGAAGAGGTGTCAGCAAAACCTGCCAACATCACTCAGATCTGCAGAGTTTAGATAGAAAACAGAGGTGCATGAGAAATGACACACATCAACATGAATATTTCATTTATTACTTTCCATGGCATTGTATAGGTTTATTTATGAGGACACCAATCTAGGCTAGTGTTTACAGTATGGAAATCTAAAGCAACTGTGGTGAAGAATAATAATTCATTGGAGGCACACACAGAAAGTATGGCAGAACTTATCACCTCAACTTGGTGTCCAGAGCTGTGCCTTGCAGCTCATTAAATTTATTTGCAACGTCAACAGGACAGCATTGTTCCAAATACTTGATTGCCTACTGAATGTATCACAGTGTGTTTGTGTCCTTGATGTTTAATGTCTGTGGAGATTCTCATTCATCCAGGTCATGATTATCTTGAAGAGTCATTAAGACAAGGCAACTGTACTCTGTTGAAA
>JAQMCX010000057.1:10863315-10903978 GCA_029814765.1 Acanthurus leucopareius | reverse complement strand
GGCTTCACTTTTGCTCCGGCAGAAACCAATGGGAGACGTCACGGAGGGTTTGTCCAGTGTTTTATACAGTCAATGGTGCAGTGCGGCCGGAGGGTTTAAAGAAACTGTTGTCTTTCTTGCACAAGAGCAAACTTAAATTGAAACAAAGGAACCAGGCGATGGCAGACGAACACACACGTGTTCCTCACCATCACAGCTTTAGTGGTAGACTGGGAAGTTGTTTGTCAGCATGTCGTGCAGTGCTGTGCACAAATACACATACTGTGGTCATTATAGGATATAAACACTGTTAATAAGAATGTATCTATTGGAAAAAATCCTCAGACTTACAGTGCTGATCATGATCAGTTAATTTGCCAGTTGTTTTTAAGATGACTCAACTGTGAGAGTGCATTTTTAACTATTCTTAATTAAATCCTGTAGTTTCACTCCTTTGAACAGTAAATAACAGTTAATAAAATAAGCTGTTTTAACTACCAGATAATGTATGACAGAGGCCTCTCCTTGAACTCTGCAATAATAACAGTAAATCTGTCTAACACCAGGCAGGATGCTTAAATCTGTGAGAAAATAACACGACAAGACTGTCAGCAGTGTTTTTCTGCCTCCTCTGTGTTTGACACTGAAGTGGCCTTGGTCTCAGTGGAGAAACTGACAAAACTCTATAAATCCCAAAAGAGAGATATCACCAGCATGAAGTTCACATTCCTGAAGGACTGTTTTAGTTTTATTGGTTTTTCATTTGTGCCTTTGTGGGAAAGTTGGAATTGCATTGTGGTGCACAGAGATGGGGACTAAAGTTTGCAAATTGGAGCTGGGTCACATGCACAGGGACTTGTGACTTTAATAAAGAGTCATTATCAAAAGACAAAGTCGCAACTCGGACATTAGATTTTAAACTCATGAGCAAGCTTTCCTATTTCAAATTGATCTATTCATTTTGTTTTTAGGCGTATTGACACGTAGGAAGAGTCTGATGACCTGAGTCTCATTCTCTATCTAATTATCATGTACGACCTTATGCATCTGGTGCGCAGGGCGATAGATGACTGTAGACTGCAGCAACAACATCATAACAAGAGTGTCCGCTTGTCTGTGACTTCACAAAAGAACCAAGCAGAAGAAGAAGAGGAGATAAATGTAGTATCTGCAGTATCAATTAAATAGGACGCTGGATTGACCACATGAGACTTTATCATGGATCTGAAAAGCATCTTGATAGGTCAGTCACTCGGTAATGAAGATGCTTTTCATAAGCTTGCCTCTAGCTTTGTAGCTAAATGATGTTTGTCTTGATTAGTTAGTTAGATTAGCGTTCGCTGAACACTTTGAAAAGATGAGTGTTTGCTTGTCACACTTGTTTGTGCAGTGTGTTGGCTTTTCTATGACTATAAAAATGGTCAGTTTATTCAATTATCAAAGTTTTGCTGCCACCATCTGCAGGCTAACTTTGAAGCAAAAGAATGAGCTGGTTTGCTACAGACAAGCAAATCCTTTTTCTTTAAGTAGAATTTACAGAAGAAACAGTCTGTGAGGACCGTTACAGCAGCTGTATGTTCATGTTAAAGAAAGCTTCCTTGTGTTTGTGTATTGCAGTAGCCTGTTTAAAGTGACCACATACCGAACAACTAATCAATGCTGTTCTTGTATAAAAGAGAGAGAGAGGCTTTGAATTTCTTAGATATATGGATATGCAGTGTTCTAAGCAGAGCAGATGGCATGCAGCAGATGATAAAACACTCATTACAACAGTCACGGACTTCAGACTTGATTTGAATTGGCAAAAAATGACTTAAGCGTCTCTGAGAGTAGTTAGTGAGAACATTTTGATGAACATGCTTTACAGAAAGTGAAAGAAAGAGTGGTTTATTTTTATTCTTCTCATCTTTCAATAAACGCCAGACCCTTTGTCTGAGGAGTCATTCCAGGTACCTTAATCTTTTTAGTGTGAAATCCTCAGGGTTGTTTTGCTTTTTTGTTTGTATCTGCTTTTTCAAAATGAAGCGCAAACAAAAAGCAAGAACAATATAGTGTCCAAACCTGATTGTTCCCAAGAGTTCTTAATTCAGAGGTAGAGTGGACTGAATCCTTTCACCCTTTTGTCAACAAAATAAAAAGCTCATCAGATCCTGACGGGGAGATTTATGTTACAGCAAGGTAATATCCCTTTCATCCTCACAGGCCCAGAGACAGTGAAAAAGATGGCAGAACCTTTTCTATACTCACTGAGAAAAAAAAACAGGATTTCCTTTTTTTTAACTGGTTGCAATAAAGTGCAATTCCTTTAACTCCTCTGCAACCTGTCAAGCTGACAAAATTGAAAACATACATCTTCCCTTTTCAATAAACTTTAAAAGCATTAATTATCTGCTGTTAAAAATATATCATTTCATGATCTCTGTTCCATCGCTCAGGTGTGTGAGAGTGGCTAAAAAAAAAAGGAAGCCGCCATGTGAGGAAAAGTTGAAATGTAATTAAGGGCTGATTCAGATCAAATCAGGCGTTGTGACAATCACAGCAATGAAATCTTTTATACTCTCTGACGGCAGGTTTTTTTTTCAGTTCTGCTCACTCTGATTGGCCACTGCAGTGTGACATTGGGGTTGTGTTTCTTCAAAAGTTGGCTGTGCTTAAACTTTACTACTGTAGGCGGCTTTTTTCTTTTTTTCTTTTTTCTTTTTTTTTTTACAACCCCCACAGTCAGTACTACCACGGCCTAATCCGACTGCTTGCTTTAAATTGAATGGGAGAACGCATGATTTGATCTAAATGGGTCCTAAATTTTTGAGAGAACACAACCGGGTATCTCGCTGCGATGGACATTCAGACCCCAGGAGAAGAAAAACCTTGATAACCTTGTAACATTCCACTGTTAACTGAGCAGCTGTGAAGTGGAAGAGACACTGATTGCTGCCTTGACACTCCCACAGCGTCACCCAACCCCATACACCAATCACCGCAATGCCTAATTTGGTGGGATTACAGCCTAAATGTCAACACACACTAACAGATGAGCCCCCTTCTTTATCTGTGTTGATGTAAAAAGGTTAGCCGCTTAGAATGTGAATGTTTTAATGGTCTCAGACACATTGATAGTGACTTGAATGTACCACAGACTCTGCTTTTAGTAGTAAAGGACTCTTTCAGGTGCTGTCATAAATTTATCATCCCTCCACAACTCCTCCTCTACGCCTCTCTCTCTCTCTCTTACACACACACACTATTATGCAACAGTCTTCTCTTGCAAGTCCTTGCAGGATCTCAGTTTTGATTGTGTAATGTTCTAGAGTGAAACTGGCTGCAAGGCCTCACATGTAGTTTCACAGAATGCCTGTGACGTTCCTCCACATCCACAAACCGTTGGAGTCCATATCAGTTTTCTGCTGAACTGAATACACAGCCACTGGCAATCCAATCGTTCCCCTTTGTTTCTCACATATGTAGCTATTTCTTTGAGCTTTCTGTGGCTGTTTTGGCTCAACTGTCAGCGAATCAGACATGACATATAAAAGAGGATCTAGCTGTGAGGTTTTTCATGCACATACTTCACTACGGAGCTAAACAGTTTGAAGCCAGTGACACACCAAATGTTTGGCAAATGCTGATTCATCGCTAAATATCACTAACACTAACTTCAAACTTGTATGACAAATATCATTGCTTTCATATCATGGAGGTCAACTGGAGAATTAGTGCACAGAAATGTCTGATTATGCAGAAGCATGCATGTGGAAAATTGTAATAAAATTCTGTTTCGTTCTTTGTTATTCTGATCAAATGAGGCGTAACTACGAGTCTAGAAGCCGTTTCTCGTTTGCTCCGTTCTTTTAAAGGTTCATTGTACAATATTTTCCAAAGAATGTGAATTAAGCTTCTCAAAAAAATGATTTTTTATGCAAATTTAAAATGTATTGCATCATTTTTTATTCAGAAAAGGGATATCTAACCCCCACACATCCTTGTCTTTATTTATATATTTAATATGCTTTTTAATATGCTGACAGGATTACAAAAGACTTACAAGACGGTCCAGACAGTATCTTATATTGGGTCCTGTAACGGTTCTAGCTCCATTTGATTTGTGACAGGTTCATGTGATTCAGGCCATTTATTTCTTTAAGCTATTTAAAACCTTTCGAAAGCAATTGTTTTGGTGGCTGTGGCTCCGGATGTAGAGCAGGAAGGTCAGCAGTTTGATTCCTGACTCCTCCAGTCTACCTGTCAAAATGCTCCAAGGCAAGTTACTGAACTCCAAATTGCTCCTGATGGCTCTTACATCATTGTGTTAAGAGTGTGTATGTTTTCAATGAGCATGTGGCACTTAATTTCGACGCCCCTGCCATTAGTATGTGAATGTTGACATTCAGTATAAAACACTTTGAGTGGCCAATAGATGAGAGAAGTGCTTTATGAATGCAGGCCATTTACCATTTGTTGGTTCAACAGGGCCCTAAGCTAATACTGGCAAAAGAACAAACTCGTTTCAAATGGCACTAATCAATATTTTTGTCTTACCAGTGGATCAATGGTCTAATATGAAAGATCTTGCCTCTGGTGATTAAGCTCAGACATTTCAAGCCAAAATACTAGTCGATAGTCAGTGAAAACTATTATACTTTTTTTAGAAATCACACACCCCTCTCCACACACACAAAGGCATGTATATCAATACACACACACACAGAGTGATAGAGGAAGGAGTGAGCACTGAAATGCACATTTTCCATTTTTTTTAGCAGAATGTTGCATTGCTTTGGTCTGCAGAACAGCACTGTGTTTCTCATGTCAGCTGACTGTTATGAATGATTCAGATGTAAGCGCCGTCCACAATCCTGTGGTCAGAGACTATTTTCGATACTGTCAATTGAGCTTTCAGCTCATTTGCAATATCACGATAGAACTGCAAATGCATTCAAATTACTTTGCAAGGTTGTTGTTGACATGTATTGTATTTGTCTGTGTAGTTTCTGCACTGCATGCTATTTTCACTCAGTTTTTTGGAGCAATTCCACACAAGGTTTTGACAGCTGGACTAGTCCCTGCATGTTTCTCCTGTTTGTACACTGGAATCCAGCTAATCTCGTACTGCTGTACTCAACGCTGTGGCGATGCCATCACTTGAAGAAGAAGAAGACATATAATTCTGGTGCCTGGTAATAACCTGTTAAAAATTTTTATCATGTTTTTAACAGGTCCTGATAGAGAACAAGGGAAAATCTTTCATTTAAATAAGATAATAGTTACATTAAAAAAAAATTTTTTTCCTTTCTTTTTTAAAAAAAATCCAACATCTATTTGAAAATCTGGTCCTACCCCACAACTGATGATCACAATAACTGATAAATTATTACAATATGATGCGGGTTTTTTCACATTTCTACTCAACTTCCAGAATTAAGTGATAGTCTTAGTACATCTTTAGCTGCAAATAGCTGTCAACAGGCTAAAGCCTTACTGGTTCTTAGGAGGGCAAACAAACCCTTCTAACATGATTAGGCTAAGTAAAGGGCTTTATTTAGTCCAGCTGCCCAAAACACCAGCTCATGAGGAACAGATGTCCCAGCATGAACAAACACGGGCATGCCAAATTTGCCAGCCCAGGGGAGCCTTGGACATTTAATTTCCGCTTTTAAATTGTATTTACAAAGAAGGGGATTGTCGTTTAGAGACTTCATTGTTTTTGTTTGGATGTTTTCGGAAAATACTGCTTGACCCCACTGTTAGTCTTGTCACTGCAGCTCACACAGCTCCTGCATATATTTTGCAGTGGCAGCTTGTTGAGCTAGTTCAGTTGATTAGCTTGGAGTTTTGTTAGAATAAAGAGTATGGTCTAGACATGCTCTGTATGTAAAATGTCTTGAGACAACTTATGTTGTGATTTGGTGTTATGTATAAATTTATTAAAAAAAATGGACATAAATTAGTTTTGCCATTAGCATGGCTGTCTGAATACCTAAAACAAGACAGCAGCTCAGTTTTTGCAGTCCCCTTTTTTTTTTCTTTTTTTTTTTTTTTTTTTTTGCATGCTGCCGTCTTTTCCTGCAACTTTACTGGTTGGTTCACTCTCACCAACCTTGTTTCCAGCCTAATGTCTCACACAACTAGTATACCAGCAGGTAGTGAATGTTAGCAACCACCTGGCTAACACAGTGAAAAGCCGCAAAAGAGCAAAAGAGCTGCAAAAGAGCCAGATATCTATTCCAGTGAGTTAGTGAGGAAAAAACGAGAGATAAAAAAAGAGTGAATGTTATGGCATATGTCAGGTGGCAAGATTCATAACCAAGTGAATGCATATGTTGCTCTGTGACTGTTTTCAGGGTAATCGGCCATTATTTAATGTGATTTATAGCTGCTTTATCCAGTGATAGTATTAGCTTACAGATAGTTAGTAGCCAAAAAATGAAGTGATACTTTTATAAAGTTAGTTAGATTATTAGAGCTGGTAAATTTACTTCTTTAATTATTATTTTTTTCCTATTTAGCTGTTCCTCCCTAAAAGAGTCATTGGCACATCATGTTATAATGATGCTGATTTTCAGAAGTGAAAATCTGTGAGTGTTTTCAGTTCCTGGGATAGTTTTCTTATCAATAAAAGTGTCCAAATTCTTTGTTTTACAGGGTGTTCCTCCAGGGGCGGAGCTGTTGTCATCAAGCCACTGTGATGTGATAAAAAGTCTAAAACTTTTCCATATAAATGCATTTTAATTACACTTGCTTCTCTGTACCTAATGTTTGGATGACAACTTACGTCACAATACCTCTCAGTGGTTAATCTTTATCCTTAGTGGACACATGGGAAACTTTGAAGCATGAAGTAAATAAGATGTTTAATTACGTGAATGTGAACATGCATATGCAGGCATTTGCAGTCACATGCAGTCATGGTTACAATTGAATTATTTTTTTATCATGATCGTTCAAAGGCTATATTAACATATTCTTGAATCTTTTGGACTGATTGGCCCGTGAAAGGCTCTGTCAATTTGATATTTGAATAGTAAAGCTGACACACGCGGCATTCTTGAATTAAAAAAGCTCATTTTTCAACACTATGTCTTTCATGCTAATGTTGACACAAATCACATTATCAAGCATTTTATTGCATTAACATTAGTGCAGCTTGAACCTTTTTAACAAGGGACACGATCGTGTTGTGTGCTTTTTTTTTCTTTTTTTTTTTTTTAATGGAGAAAACCAGAAAGGGAAATATTCAAAATACCAAAGAAGATGAAAGTCTTTTCTGATGGCTGCAAAACTCTCCTAAAAGCCTAAATCGAGCTGTGATTATACAAAAGTGAAGGAGAATGGTCCTTTGGAGGAGGGAAAATTCTTCCTTCGACCAGGTTGCAGGCTGAGAGTATGATTCATACCATATTCAGCACTTCTGAGGAGAATTTTACACCCTACCAACTTTCACATTTTAGCATATGATTAAATGACAGTTTTTTATTTGCTCCAGTAAGAATATTTCATTCCTCACAGTTTTATGAGTGTGACAATTCTTGGTTTGATTTATGTTGTTTGCAAGTTTTGGGACCAGTCACCTGAGACCTGGGACCTAAACCTCACAGATATTTCTCACTTCCTCCATATGAAGAGAGCCCAGCCTTCCTCTTTCCTCTCTGGGCTTTTATCTTTCAGGACATGTTGGTGCCTTTCACACATTTAGCAGTACACCTGTTGGATGGATTTTTTGCATTTATAACTGCAGCGCCTCAGTTATATATAAACTGTTATTAAAAGCATGGATATTGTGATAGTGACACAGAAAACACTGACGCAGTCTTAAACTCTATGTGGTTTAAGTCTATCAACAAAAGAAAATCTTGGTTGACTTCTGCTTCCTGTTCAAATGATGGACTGGTCGAAAGGAAAAAAAAACATTTGTACTTTATCTCATCTCAGATGTCAGATGTAGATATGTGCTACTTTTGCTCGGATGCAGCCATCTCTTGCTTATGTAACTTAAAACATATTCACACATGCACTGGAACTCTGACCTTGTCATGCTGTCACCTGAAGGAGCTGTATGTAGGTATGCCACATGTGTGAGAAGGTGACTCCAGACAGTCTACAAACCTGATTCTCTGCACTGTCAAGACTTCATATAAGAAAAAAGCTTCAGTCTTTAGCCAGGTCAACACTCTTAAGTGCACATGCAGAAAAAAAAGAGACATGCACAGCCGGGAGCCTCTCCATTAAAGGAGCAGAGCTGATGGTTTAGGATGTCACATCAGTGATCGTCTGACCAATGAGAATTTGGTACGAAAAGAGCAAGTTGACCAACTAATCAACCAGACCTGAAGAGGTCAATTCTAATTGGACCCTGACCATCTATTGCTACACATTTTTTGGATCATTAGGGCCTATCATTGAGGGCCAATTCATGTTTAAGTAGCATTTCTGTTTTTTCCTTTTTCCCATGACTTGCACATCTCTCGTCGGATCACACAGCAGTGAATAACTTTGAGGATTAGACTCATTTGCGTGCGCCCCCCCTCCAGTGAAAATGGCAGTTATTAAAAAAGGTACATTATCAGCTCAGGAGAGCTGTATCAGATTCAGAGATTATGACATTAATGAGGTAGTTGTTAAAAGCTTGCAGGCTGTGTTTTTCAGCAGTAACAGCGCCGTAAGGCAAAACAAATTATCTGCGGAAGAATTCTAATAAAAAGATGAAGGCTAGGGGACGTGGCGCTGGGATATGCTCTTGTCTAGACCTGTTTGGTCAGTTTTAAAAAACTCTGTCGTGTTGGCCCGTTAAGTCAAATTAGTTTAACCTAGTGTAAAAGCTAACAGTGGAAATTCAGTGCAGACAAAACAACCAGGCTTGGCCAGGCAGAGTATGAAGAAGAGTCTCCATCAGTTTGCAACCACACAAGCACCAGGACGCTGTGAATGCAGATATGTGATTTAATGGTTAAGTCAATTATTACTACTATTAAATCCATGTGCTGATTGTAAACTGCTCAGACAGTAATCATTTCATAAGATGTCTGTATAAGCAGCAGTCTAAATTCATGTCACGTCAATGTAACCATGGTAACAAGTGTGCACTTAAGTACATGAGTTCTAAATATTTCATGTTATGTCAGACAGTGGAGAGAGGTCCTGTAAAGAGTATTTTGCAGTTACTGGCAGTGGTGATGTAATATTACAGTACAAAACATCCGTCTTCGTCCTGTTTCTCAACAGCTCATTCATGTAACGCTTTTACCTGAAATTCCTCGCAGTTTCTTCTTGTTCACCCATTTAAACAGGCAAGACAGCAAGTTAACATGCAAAGTGCTGGCCCAAACATTGCAATGTGTAGTGTCTTGCACAAGTTGAAAAATCAGAATGCAAACCAACCCTCTGATTAGCTGATAACCGGCTTTACATTTCTACCATTTGATTAAGGGAGTGGCAGTTTTCTCTTACTAAAAATGCTCAGAATGAGTTTGTTCTTCATAAACAGTATTAAACACATTGTGTTTGTCAGTCATGAAAATTTAATTTTTCCTTTGTAATACGTTTCCCCATAGAATCTTCATGGCACAATCAGAATAATTACAGTATGTTTTTAAATTATTATTGTCTATTTATTTTTTTGCACATTTTTAAAGGAACTTTTAAAATCTGTAATATGTAGAAATTAGTGGGATATTATATCAATAAGTTCATATTAAATATTCAAAGTGCTGTAGTTAAAAAACAGTTACATTGCTAGAGGGGCTGCCACGGCAAAATGTGTATAAAAGGAATGCAGATGATATTACACAGACCAAAAGCTAACTCACTGATTGGACGGTTTTAGTGATGTTACCATGCATCATCAGAACCCATACAGACAAAATCTAATTTTGGTCCTAGCTGTTTGGTCTGCAGCAGGTTTTTCCTGACACCAGCCCAAACAATCTGTGCTGAACTGGCAGAAAGACTTAAGTTTGTTTTAACCCAACCAAACCAAACAGTTTAGCTGGGAAAGCACCGAAAAGCAAAATTAGACCACAGTATGGGAAGATGGTTATGTTGCACAACTCTGTTTTTCTTTTTTAAATCTTGTTTTTTGAATGTAAGGCTACATGCTATTAAAAAAATTCTTTTCAGGAGCCATGACCTGGACCTTGATTTTATTTCAGTTGAAATCAGACTTACACAGCCACGGCATTTTTATTTTTGTTGGCAATTCACAACCACAGTCCAGTATAACGCAGTTAACTCTGTGTGATGCTTCAGTTTCACACATACTGACTCACGACGTAGCCCTTTTGCTTAGATAAGGAGTAGTACATTATCCTCACACAATACTGTGTTTGCAGTCTTCCCGTGGTGTGAACTGCCTTTGTGTTTCTCTTACAGTCTCTGTCAGCAGCATGGGCCAGCATCTAGGAAAGAGGGAGTCACCCACCGACAGCAAGGTAAGAGTCCTCACTGCTGGCGCTTTGGTGTTTTGTTTTCTGCATGTGGGATTCAAGCATCTTGAAATGTGAGTGTGTGTGTGTGTGTGTGAGCATTTTGTTGATAGGTGTTTGAGAAAGCAGCATGTGTTGGAGAATTTTTTCACTGAGCCTTATCAGTGTGAAAACTGGCCTTTATCAGAAGGACTTTGGACTCTGCTGTGGCTGCCAGGCTCCTTCAGCCACAGACTTATTGCCTTCAGTCAGACTGTTAACCACTTTACAGAATGCAGGTCTCGAATGTCTTTGGTAAAGGCAGAGCTTACATAACACAGTATGAAGGTTAAAAATACTGAAATCTTCACAGGTAGTCTATTTATCTTCAAGGTTTATGCATTAAAGATCTATTATATTTACAAGTGATTTGGCATTTTTCTGAGCTGCCTACTTGTTTGTGGTTAAAACTGTTTACTCCCGTATTGCTGGAACTTGGCTCACGTATCCACCTTTTGTGGTTGTCACACTGCTGCAGGCAACACTTTATACTCGCTCAAACTGACTAAGAAGCATTTATATAAAAGTTATAAACCCTATCATTTCTCAAATTTTGAGTTTCGGAGTGAAAAATGCAGAGGAATTTGATAGGAGATGACTGTGCAAATGTTAAATGGATGACTTTGTCTGCAAGTTTTTTTGAAGATTTATATCTGTCTGTTGTTTAATCTTAAAGGCCACTTTATTGGAGCAAGGATTATGTGCCATAGCAATGAAAAAACACCCACTCTCTGTTCTTATATAATTTATTGTTATACATTCTTAATTCAATACATGTTAAAAAGATGTTTGAAAATAAAAAGAAGGAAGGAAAATATGGCAATTTTATATGTGAATGTCCTTTTGATTGTAAATGTCGCTGATTGAGGCAAAAAAAATCTTCAGCCAATGTTACATCAACAAGAAGGCTGGGTTTTCTTGCTTACAGAGATGTGCAGGCAGTGCCTACATGTACCAGGATGCATTGTGCATGCACTTCTGGTATCCACTGAGCTAAGCAAAGCAAAGCAAAGAGATTAAGTTCTGTTTAATGGAGGCAACAGTGGCAAAATAACCTCTAGTTTCATATTTTTATTAAATATATTCTTGAGTTATTCACTTATATTATCTCTAACATTTGCAACAATGTTTAAACTCAGAGAAATATGGGATTTTATTCAGAGTAACAATGAATTTCATTTAATCGCCTGTCACCGACTTACAGGGGAACATCAGTCAGACATTTAGGAAGGGAGTTGGCAAATGTGACAAAACATGATGTGAATAAAACTTTAATAATTACCTTGTCTGTGAACATATTTGCCTGAGTCAGTCAGATAGATTTTCTTTTGCAATGTTGGCTTTTTAATAATTAAATTTAACAAAAAAATCCCATAATCCCACATGACTTCAAGACTTTGTTAAACTGTTTTCATTGTTTTGAGTGAAAGACCTCTAGCAGCAGAAATGACTTATTATGTGTTTAAATCCTTTGGACAATAAGCAAACCCCTCATTCATGTGCTTATCATTGTTATGCTTGATAGCTTCAGCTATGATATAAAGAAATCCCATGATCCTTTGCTACTACACAATGTCATCAAACTATCCTTTTATTGTTTTGACTGTTTTGATTAAGAGACTAGTGGCAGAGTTTGTATAGTGTGGATTAAACAAAAACTACGTCACCGCACGCGTAAAATGACAGCATGGGGTCATCAAAAATAGATTTGGCAGCAGGATCCACTGATTCCCTCAAATTAAGTGATAATCTTTTGCACTGTACAGTAAATGAAGGACTTTATTATAAGAAATCCTTCTTAAGGTCCCTCTTTAAAGATGTTATGAGCAAACATCCTTCACACTGCATTTTAAACAACTGGTTTTTAGCAGGCCTCCCCTACCCCTAATTGAGCTTTGTTGCCATGGCAATATCTGAAGCAAGGCAAGCTTGCGTGGCTCTCATGCTTCACCCTTTAATAACCCCTCAAAACCACAAGCTCTGCTGTAACAGTGCTTCACAAGAGGACCCATTTGAACTGGAGAGAGTAAATAAATGATAGTGTGAATCAAGGCTGATTCTAACTGACCGATACCCAGTTACACATCTCATTTAACCATTAGGATGGACCAGGTGACCATCTGGACTCTGTTTTGCAGTTCTCCACAAAGTTGAGTTGTCTGAATTTTATAATGGCCGTTCATATAGCACCAAATGATTATGTCTGAAGCAACAACAACATCTTATAAAGCCGTAAGGTTTTCTTGAAACAGTTTCATGTGTGAAAGAAAGTGAGAGATGTGAAATATTTTAACACACCAGTGCACTTGCATTTTGTGTTATTGTTTTTGTTCTGTTGAGTTGAGTCAAGTCAGGTGTGAGGCCTAAAGACTCAGATAGAGAGACAAAACGATAGCTGATGGATTGTGATTGTTGCTGTTATAGCAACAAACATTGAGACAAATTAACCCTTTTCTATCAGTACAGTGGAAAAAAAAATATATGATAAGATATGAAGCAAGAATGAATGTCTACTGGGAAATAAAAATATAATGTTTTTTTTTGTTTTGTTTTGTTTTTTTTCTTTTATAACAATGTTATTAAGAACCTCACTGAAAGGCTTTTTTATTGGCTGGTGAGAAAGGTGCTCAGCTGCACCCCAGGGCTACTGCCTGATGGAAAATGTCAGCAGCTTATAGTGCTACCAAATGCATTTGAGAGAATTTTCAGCTCATCCTCCTGTGCAGCGCAGAAATGACAAGCCAGACGCTGTTCCTGTACCACGAGTATGGAAGAGGATCAGGCTTAAAGCGGGACAGTAATGTAATTTAATGACATCACGTAATTAACCCTGCATCAAGTCCTTTTTGTCTCAGCTTTTCAAAATTACGACAGATATAATAAGTGTGTGGGCCATTATGGCTAAGGCTGCAATCAGATTTGAAGAAGTTGCTAGCTTGTTGTTCTAACCCCCAAACTGTGAGAAAAGAGGTGTAGGAAGGAAAAAAATAGCAATGTGGATGATTGAAGCGCTTCTCAGTGTCAGCATTTCAAGACAGTGGCCTGCACAGTATAAAGCTGCAGGCTGCTTGTGTGGTCTGGTTTGTGGTGCTCAGCCAGTGCAAGCACGGTGGGGGGGGTTAGGAGAGCCCAAATCAGCAGGTGGGCTGATAGCTTAACTCACAGATGATTTGTGTCCCTTACCTGCAAAGCACACTCTGCAAAGAGAGGAGCAGCAGCGAGAGAAGTGAATTTATTTGTCAAATGTAACACCACCAAGGGAGGTGTTAGGGCAGCGTTTTTTTTACAGCCACAATGTTTATTTAGCTTTATAGCTACTTTGTATATCTCTCCAGGTCTGCCATTTGTTTTTCTCTTTCTTTTGGCTTGATTATTGTGACATTAAAGTCAATTTAAAGGTCTGGGAAAACAGCCAGTTGTCATAGTGACTGTTAAGCAGGAACAGAGCGTGACGGAGTAAGAGAGGTTGTGTTTAGACGCTGTTGCCTGAGTCGTGATCCCTCTCCCAATCCCTTATCATTTCAGGAAGGGTGAAATGGAAATGTACTCATGCCTGTTTTGTAAAACCTCAGCAGCAGCAGCTCTTAAATCATTCTCCGTCAGCCATCTGAAATGTTCATTTAACTGATATTTTAGGGCCTTAAATCCCTCTTGGAATTATGGGATAAAAACACTGGAATGCTGCTTTATTTAATGTTTTGGCCCGAGTAGAAAGAGAGGCAGATAGTTTTCCCAGATGCTGTAAAATGCAAATATATCTGGTTGGTGGATAACATAAGTTTTTGGAAGAACTTTAACTCCTGACTCAAATCAGGAAAAGTCTATCCTCATTTACAAGGGAGAGTATAATAACTAGAAAATGGCTCTGCTACTCCACTTTATTACCTTTTTCTCTAGATGGTGTGTCATCCATACCAAATTACAAAAAGAAGCACTGAGTGTAGAAGGCTCAGATCTCACCGGATTTGGTGGTCGCTGCTGGCAAAACCTACCAGTTCTTCAAACAAAGTGGATTAAGCCACCTCGTCTGAGTCTACAGACATACTCAGTTCATTGCATTTTGTTTAATCTAATGATTCAGGCCGACTCTACAAAAAGAAAAAAAAATGCAAGTAACAAAACAAAACCGGGGTTAAAATTAACCCCCACCATTGCAATTAGCATTAGCAGATTACATGTTGCTAATACAGATTACTCTCCAACCACAGGCTGATGTTTCACAGCATGTCGAGATGTTTCCTGCCCCGCTGCAGCGAGAGGATCGATGTTTCAGCTATCTCAGAGATCAGCACTGAACATACGGTTGTGATATAAAGGTCTCAGAGTCAGAGCTCAATAATCAGCGAGAAATCCATCGCAGCAAAAAGAGCGTGTCACTCGTCTCAACTTGGCTGGGAAAGCGGCATGAAAAGCCAATTCTCCATGGCACTTGCCATGTGCTTGCTATTACTGTGTCTATTAACAGTGTTCGCTCCACCTCGAGGTGCAGGTGGGACCTGCAGTTCACACATCTTCAGATGGTGTTGCAGAGCCATTTAGGGACAGAGGAGAAATTTTGTAATATGCAGTTTATTTAGTGAAAAAAAGAGGAAAATAACTAACTGAAGGAGATTAGATTAGATGCACTAGTTAAGTTGGGTGCTCAGGAAAAGATGTTTGTGGTTTTAGCAGATGAGATGTAAAGTAACAAGCAGCTCAAACTGTAAAGAGACTTAACTTTTTTCTCAAAATGTTTTAAAAAGGGACTAAAGTTGACATGTTTACTAGCCGATTCTTGCTGTTAAGAGTCTGATGGTTCAGTCAAACATTTGGGTGAGATCTTTTACACTGTGACTTCACCATCAACTAACTGAAACTACTAAACTAATGATTGAAGTCTCCAGATGAGGGAGCTTGAGGCTCAGCTAGTAGACCACCAGCCTTCAGAAACCATCAGCTCTGCCAGTCTACCCAATCAGAGCGCTCTGTACTGCTGCCAGCCCGGCAGAATCATGACAAGACCTTTGCGTCTCTGGTCTGATTCAATTTGTATTCTGCTGTCTCAAATGTTGTTTTTTGTTAGAAGATATCAAGTCATACAACCTTTTGCTAATTTAAGTTAAAAAAAAAGAGCTTTCTGTTATTTATAAACTTTTGTTTGAAAGGGCCATATATATGCTTGTTTCTTATCCTTTATTATTAAGTCCTTTAACTCCTCTGAATATTACACTTTACTTGTCCTTCAGTGACCCTGAACATGCAGCCCTAAAAACTGAACTAAAAAGGCAGCACTGAACGTTTTCTTTCTATCCCATATGGCCTTGATTAGGGTACCTGAATCACTTGCTGTAGCTCTTAGTCATGGCCAAATGTTATAGATAATTATTTGTCCTCTTGACATTTAAACATTATTACAGGATTAAACAGGCTTTTGAAGGTAGAGCCACAGAGTCCACTGTGTCTAGGGCTTTTTATATCTCAGCGAAAAGGTGGGATGTAATGTGGGTGCTCCATTTTTCCTCCTTCTCTCAAGACAGGATGAAACACCGAAGGGCACAGCTATCAACGAGCCACAGATAGGAGAAAGAACTTGGATTTCTTTGAAAGTCTCAAATCAGGCAAAACCCTGAAAGGTGTTCAAATGACTGTACTCGTGTTCCCCTCTCAGTGCTCAAACACAGGGAGTACTTAGGCACATTGAACTGTGTGTAGTGCGCTAGTACTCAGTGTGGAACAGAGGGCTGACACTGCTGCCTTACACACAGCAAGCAAGCAAGCAAGCTTTAGAGGATGGAGCATGAAGAAAATGTAATCTCCCCTTTTCAACATTGTTTCCCTGAAGCTCAAGGACAGTTTCTTGCATTAAGCTGAGCTCCATCTTTTTCACTTAGTACACATCAATTAAGTATTAGTAAAACATTTAAAAAATCAAAAACTCGATTTGTAAATTAATGCCAAATTTTCCACACACACACACAAATATATATATATTGCAATTAATTGACAGATGTTTTTCCTCTATGAATTAGAATTGTGAGTGATGCATGTAAAAAAGGCACCACTGGCAAAGTGAAAGGTCACCAGTTGAGCACATAGAATAGCAGGATTCTCACAGGATAACATGAATAACTGACAAGTGTGATCCTCATTGAGCTGCTCTTGTGATCTCCTTTACTTTTTATGCTCCAGGGTCAGGCAATGCTTCACCGTCTCCAGCACCAGTCTCTATGGAAGCTCTGCTCAACGAGAGCTATATTTAATAAGCCACCAGTAGTGAGTAGGTGTGAAGTCATGCTGACAGCTGCTGTCACAGGACGGCACCAAGCTGCTGCTCCCCTGCTCACATGTTTTTCTTTTTCCAATATCTTCCATCAAACCATGTGTTGAGGGCCTGAGGTAGAGGGCGAGGTGGGGTGGGGTGGGGGTTGGTGTAACAAGTAGTGTTCCCATAAGTTAAAAGGATCCTTAAAGGATCCTTGAAGGTATATGACACTATATACATACGTTAAAATCTTCATTCAGGGCTCTATTTCTGAGTGGAAACATAGAGCCAAACATACATGCTGTAAAATCTGTTCCAGAGGCGAAATAACTGAGGTTATTTCCTCAGCTGTGCTGGTTTGGTCTCTTCGTGACTTGTCGTGTGCTGTGGTTGAAGAGGCATGACATCGATGACTCTCTTCACCACAATTTGAAGGCAGCAGGTATCGACTCCATCTGCAGCCTTTGCTGGGGTAATGTTGCACACTTTTGGGTCAAATTAATACACAGAAGTCTGTGGCTTTATTTTGTGCAACCAGCATGACTGTGGCAAAAAAAACCTGAGAGCCTCCATGTTTATGAGGAAATCAAAAGTTTTATTTGAGTTAATCATTTTACAGTTTTTACTGCAGTGTAAATCAACAGGCATATCAAAAATGGGCACATTCAGAGTTCATGTTCCTTAAAAAAATTACTGCTAAAACTTATGTGCCTGCACAGAAATCCATAAGGACTGTCCCTTTCTGCCCTTTACTAAGAAAACAAAGCTGTGAACATTCTCTTCATGTAATAAAATTATAAAAGCAAGGTTACAAATGAGTTATTTGGGACAAAGATTCTCTTTAAAGTGCCAAAAATAACATGTTTAACAAATGACCAAATTCCTGTTTTTACATTAATGGTTTCTTATAAGTAAAATACTATACAAATACAGTAAAAGTAATATGGTTGTTTTAAAATGTTAAACAGCCCCAAGGGCCCAATTATTCATAGAGTTAGTCCTGTGAGCTCAGTTCAGCGAACATCCAATCATCAGCGACTCACTTTCTGGAATGGTTTTTTTGTTATTTGCATTGTTAACTTTTTAAGGCTTACAGAAAATGCAGGGCTGAAGAGAGAGAGAACACAGCTGTGTCTGTGTGTGTGAGTATGTGTGAACAAAATCCAACAAAGGTTTGGCAGTGCTTTAATAATGGAAAAAACGTTGATGTTCCAGACTTTAAAAATGCAATGTTAATGTCTCCTTTATCATTGCATAAAAATTCTGGGGCTGTTTGTCTTCTTCTTCTGCTTTGCTCACTCTGTGTCTGTCATTGAACAGTGGACATCTGTCTGTCCATCATTTTCTGTTGAGTCAGATGTCGCTGGTCAGCCTGTATTATTCTGCTAAAAATGAACATTTTGACTTAAATTCTAAATATAATTTTTAAAAAAATCTTCAGTTTTCACTTAACTTCTGTTCTTAAATCAAATTTTACATAAGGTTTAACTTAGACCTTCCAAGACATTATTTAGGATTTCTATAAGAACATGCGTGTGTTAATACGCATCAAAAAATTAGTGATATTAAATGGAATTTGTGTTAACCTGTATCATTGCGTTCACTTTGAAAGCCCCATTTGTTACACAACTTTTGCACCTCTTGTGTTTGCAAGTAGCACAAATAAAAGTGGGTTTGATTTTGTTTGCAAACGACTTTTTTTGTTTGCCACCAAATTTCCTCTCCTTTCATCCATTCTTAATGTATTAAACTGTCATTAAAAATGAAACAAACCTACTAAATTGTACATTGTTGATGGAAGATGTTTGATCATGATTTTATTTATTTTCGAGTTAAATAAGCTGCACAAGAAGTGTTTCAAATTTTTTAGGAGTCAGAGTTGATAAAATTTGCTTCAGTTTAATTAAAGTTGAATCCAGTGGCTGAACTTTTTAATTAAATCTGAATCTCCTCATATCAAACCAAATTTGCGTAATTTGTTTACATAATAGAGCGGATACAGGAAATCTGAAAAGCGTAGCACTCTGTTGACCTTCTCGGTGATTTGCATCTGTAAGTGTTCTCTCATCACACTTGACCGTCTCCCATCAGCTAACAGGACTGTGTCACCGCAGCACTTCTCAGTACCCTGATTCAATGGTGAGCGGCGTGCCCACCGTTTTTTGAACGCCTGTGTTGATTCTCTATGTTGGCAAACCCACTCGGAAGCAGAAACTAGGGATGTAATTGTCCATTGTCCTTAGGGAGGAGGAGTGAATCACTAAGAGGATTTCAAAAATCTTGAGGATTAGCAAATATTTAACTTTCTTGAACCTTGCTAAATAAAAACGAGAAAAGGATTCAACTTTAGTTGTTATGCACATGATACAGGGGCTTGTTAAGTTATTGTCAAACAAAAGGGAAGATTAATTTGCCTGATCCAGTGACTCAGAGGTGCCAGTACAGGGAGGTGAAACAATTCAGCTTACTCAGTGTTTAAGATATGACTTCATGTGTTCAGACAGCCTGAATCAGACCTGAGCTGACGGGGAGCTGAGCCTGAATCAATGTCTCTGTATGTCTAAAAACCCAGACAAGACAGGCTTATGTGGCATTATGACACCCTATGGTGTCATTTAATCCCACTTTTTCTCAATACTAGCTCCCCCCTCTGCAGTCACCTGTAAGCAGCAAAAGTCAGATTGCCCTGGCAAACTCTGAGGTACACGAATCAACACAAGAAAGGCATTTTGATAACCGCTGGCCTGTTAGAAATGACTTTTTCCCCAGCACCTGATGGGTGTTTAGCCCTTAAACGTAATCGTGATGCAAACTTTCCGATGAAAATACAGAATTTAAGTCAAGTCTGGATTCAGGTTCTGACTGAGAGGTTAACCGTTCATTTTCAGGCTGACTGGAGGGGGCTAGTCAGTCATAGTGCTAATGGCAACAGTCATTTGAATTTTCCATTTGCTTCTGTTTGATCACTTCATTTTGACACCGTGCTGTCCTCTGAGACAGACTGAAGCGTGCCAGTTTCTGAATAATATGAGTGGATTTCATTCAGAAACAAAATTGAAACGCCGTGACACAACACAGATAATCTGCATGTACACACATGTAAGGACAGAGAGGACAAAAACATGAAGTTTGTACAGTGTAAAATAGCATTAAAAAGTAGCAATAAGTAAAATATCAATCATAGTGCAAAAAATGTAAGTGTTTTTGTTTGTTTTCTAATGTTGAATTTGTTTACAAGTCTAATTATCTTTTTCGTGTGGAAGAGTGAAAGAAGAGTAAAACATGAAAACCAAATAAGAATAGAATTGAGAACATAGCACAACCTTTAAACAAGTAAATAAACTAAATCAAATGTTTCTATTTAATGAACTTAATTCTTACAGAGAAAATCCTGTCCAACTTGCAGAAAATATGACGGATAATATGTATTTATATTTTCAAAATTTGAGAATACGTAAATTTGAATATGCATACAGTTCACAAATTGTAGTTTTTGATGTTAAATGAATGGATCTGAGTACAATGTTGCTGTAATTACAAAAGCCCAAAAGCCTTAATAGATGTAACTATCTGTTGTTCTCTCTGTCTTTCTGTCTCTCTCACTGTTGGTCTCTGTCTTTGCTCTGTTGCCATGGCACCTCAGCGTCTCACCTCTTCAATCTGTTTTTGTGTTTCTATTACAGGCTTCGTCACCTGAACCCAAAGCAGTGCAGAGAACAGCAGCAGAACCTGAATCACAGGACGAAGTCTTCGGTAAGGCGACAAAACAAAGTGCTGAATTTAAATTTCCATGAGTTGACTTTAACCTAAGGTCCTGTTCAGACCTGTTGAAATTCAACTATCACACAAAAAGCAATTTGTTTTGATACTTTTATCTTTTTAATCTAAAATAAAATAAAGCTCAGAGGCTACTACACCTGCTTTGGAATATTTGCTTGAAGTGAGTTCTGGCTGGTGAAAAGTCAGAGGTTGCTAATAATGAATGAAACTTGGTCTTAGTCCTCATTATATGAAAAATTCCTTGCACCCCAAAAGTGTCTTTTCTCACTGTTTTGCTCTTGGAGATGCGTTCCCTCAGACACATTCATTGAGACTTGCTCTGTGTGCAAGTACAGAGGTCTAAAGACAGACTTGGTAATACAGCAGCTCAGCAGCTGAGGGCAGAGTTTGATGCACAGATACACAGGAGGCTTCGTCCATTTGGCACTTATAAAAATTCCAGCTGCTATTGCAAATTTGCTGAATATTTCTCTTTTTTTTAATCAGACAACAGCTCTGATTTCATTTCAAACAAAGGCAGTTCACATTTGATTGTTGGAGGGATGCATCCTGCGACTTAAACACACTGCATGCATGCAAGCCATATTAAACAATACACCAGAAATACTTAAGGAAAGACTTAGAAAACTTAAGGGTTTACAAGACCCAACCCTTTAAATCCACACCCCCTGGGTTTGCCTTGTAACTGTGAATGAAACATGGATTGTCTTTGAGGCTTCCTGTTGGCTCCTGTCACACTGATGATAGGAGCCAAATGCAGACGCACCCTCGGGCACCACCTGGGGTGAAGGAAATTATTCTTTTTCCATACAATATGTGCTGTTGCTAGACACCTGGGAGCCAAACAACACTGACATACTGTACAGAGTGTTTGCCTCTTGTAGTGCGCTGTTGGAACTTTTTGGTCTGTCAAAAGAGGAGTCATGCAGAGTAATAAATAGAGGTATGTGTGTGGGAGAGAGGGAAAGTTAATTCTTTATTTAGCAAGAGAATTAAAATTTCAAGATGTTGACCACGTTTTTCTCAGAAAAAGCACAAGCAGCTGCTAATGAAAGACATGTGTAGCTTGTTTGTATCCCCTCTGTGCCTATCTTTTTTTGTTTTCAGGGTGAGTTCAGGTTAAATGCAGGAGTGGATTTGAATTAAGTAACTATAAAAAACAGGAAAGTTGGCTTTTAGCTGCTTGTATTGGTGTTTTAGCTGCTTGGACCAGCTTCAGTTGTGAAAGACTGAGGCCTTTACAGAGTTGGGTTGACTCTGCAGATAATCTAAAATTATTTTTCAATTTGCACTGTCTTTTGAAAACCATTTTGAGGGTTAAAACACTGAAAACATTAAACAATCTCTTCCTTTTCAACCATTTAATCTTCAAAGAGCAGAAGTGCCTCTGAACCTCACAGGCAGATAAAATGCTGTTAACCATTTTTTAGATGGTTTCTCTGTTAGATATTAAAATTTAAGTGGACATTTTTTGTTGCGATTATAAAGAAGTTCAACAGATGTTCAAAAGACGTTCCGTCAAAATGGTTGGAATTGCTAATGTCGTGTCCAACACTCGCTTTACAGTTCCGCTAAATGTTAGCTTAATGGATATGTTGAAAACAAGGCAGGCTAAACTAGAAATTAAATTTAAAATGAACCCTGGTGAATATTTGGTTATTTTTTCATTTCAAGTTTTTCATTTTGCTTATTATAATAAGCCTAGCTTTTTTAATACTGCTGTATATAAGCCACCGCTACAGATCTGCAGATCTGGGGTGTTATTCATGCCAAACACTGTTATTAGCACTACCTGTTTATCTCCCCAGCAGAACATTTTGTTGGGTTTTTTTTGTTGTTTTTTTCTGTCCTGGTGAGGACAAACACAAAGCTTCCATAAGATCACACTCTAACTTCTTTTTTTTCCCACTGAGATGTAAAATAAATTTTACAGTTGTGTTCTTTCATTGTTCCAATGTTATGTAATAAGTAGTTGGCAGATGTGCCATAAATAAACATTGTTAGTGTGAGCAAATAGCCAGTAATACTGCTGGTTTTATTCAGACTGCAGTCAGATTGTTTCAGTGTGTTTTGTTCCTGATTTGATCTTAAGTGTAGGTTCGGATCTGCAGTGTGTGCTCTCCTTGGTCCTGAAATGGTGTTGATGTTGTCGCCATGGATGTGGACTTGATTATTGCCTTGAGTGTCCTGTCTGTGACATTTCACAGTTGTAAACCTCATGGCCAGAAACCCTGCCACCCCCTGCCTGGGTGTGCTGATCCTGATGTGTGTGTTTCATAAACACTCTGCCTTTCTCCGTCAAGCTCTTGCTCCTGCTGAAGCGCCTGTGAAAACACAAAAATACAAAAACAAATTGCTTCTCAGTTATGCGGAGACACTGCATGAAAAGTGGGATTTTCTTCGGTAAGCAGCCCTGTAAACTTCTGTTGCAGTTTAGTTTCATGGAAATTTTTAGCAAAAAGTGCTAAGAATTTGTAATCTGGAGAGACATGGATGTAAACTGCAAACATGACTGCTCTGTGGAGGCAAACAACAGGCTTTATTTTTTTTTATTACGGAGGCTTACTTTGTTTCTGTACTGTGACTGGAGAAGAGTCCCCACAATGGATGGATGTATTAGTAGAAGGATTTACAAAGAAAGGTCAATATTGTCCCAATACTTCACAAAAACAATTCCTCATCCTTGCTTCAATGTGGTTGTCTATAGATGTGTGTGTACTTGCGTGCACTCATGATTGAATTTGTGTGTTTGTCTATATTGATCTCATGTCATGGAGGCTTGTTAAAGTATGAAATCAAGCCTCCTTGTGCAGAAGGAAACAAGCAGATAGCCTCCGCTGTGATTATTTGCTTTTCTCACTGATGCGTTCGTACCTTCGTCGGATTGATCTGTTTGCTACTAGATCTGCTCCTTCTTCAGTGGCTGATTGAAGTCCCATGTGTTTAATACTTGTCATTGATCAACATGAAGCAGACTCGAAGGATCCACCACTGACACGAGCGATACTTTTAAAAAAAAAAAACACCCACACAACACAGTCACGGAAGTTTTAGCCATCAGGGATGAAATTGATAAGCACAGGAATGAAACTGTCAGTAGGTTCCTGCACTTTTAATGAGGTTCGTTTATTGCCTCGAGGATTTAAACTCACACTAATTTCTGCTGCGAGAGGATTAGAACAAACTGTGTAAGTTTTTGCTGCCAGAGGTCTCTCACTCAAGACAGTGAAAACTGTTTAACAACATCGCAAAGTCGTGTGGGATCATGGGATTTGTTTACTTCAAATCTGTCCAACAGACTCAGGCAGAAATACTCACAGATGAGGTTTGAGTTTTATTTCCGATGCATTCAGTCACGTTTGCTTCCTCGCTCTCCGACTGGTGTTTTACCAGACGTTACTGACAAGCAACAAAATGAGACACAGTGTCAGTTTGAATAAAATTACAAGTTTCTCTGAGTTTGAACATTGTAGGGAACATTTTGGATAATGTAAATACACAACTGAATATTAAATATGACAAAGATAAAGTTGCTTCTACACATTTGTTTGTGGAAATGTATCATACTCTTGGTTCACTTTAGATTCCTCACACAGATGCTTCAGGCAGCTCATGTTGAGAACTTAAATCAGTTAAGATGCAGGTGTAAATGTCGATGGAAATTTGAGCCAAGCAGTAGACTAATACGTGATCTGACTGCGGTGTCTGACACGCTCATTTAGGTTGTCTAAGAAATTCATCTGAAAGTGAACATTGTTGAGCTGAACCAACACCATGAAGAGAAACAATAAGCTCGATTTCAGATTCATTAATGTGGTAATTTAAGTTTGTGAGGCAATGAAAGGCTTTAAAAGCTGAACTCAGAATGCTTTGTCTTCATTAAGGCCTGTTACACGGTTGAGAGAAAATGAAAGCTCATCATAGAGTATTAGTGTGTATTAGTGTTGGGCAATACTTTTAATATTTGTATCATCCAATTACTCATGATAGTTCATGGTAAGGGATTGGAAGTGAGCCAGGGCGCATCACAGCTGTATGTTAAATGCCAGCATGGATGCCTTAATTGAAGTGTTAAAGAAACACATTTTTAATTTTTTTAAAAGTATGGGTTTTACTCAGAGGCCCCCTCACACTTAAGCTAAAGAATATATAATATGTAAAAGGCAGTGTTTTACTGCAAGCAAGGTAAAAGACGTATGTAAAACCCACAGACCATAACTGACATGTGAAACAGCTCTTTTTCAAAAGTCTGTGTGTTTGTGCTTTGTGTGACTGTATTAACAGTCTCATGTTCCTTTTCACAGTATTGTTTTACCTTAAATATCACAGTCCAAATCACACCAGCAACATTAACAGCTCGTATGGAGTTATGATTGGCAGGCTAATGGAGAACAGAGGTGCAGGATGTCAGATGAATGGGGAAGAGAAGGCGAACTGGTTTGCAATTATTGATCTAAAAACTCTTTCATCACTCATGCTGATTAACACAGCTCAGCGAGCAGACATGCTGCTCCACCAGAAACAACTCTAAACGCACGGCATGGGAAGAGATTATATCTGTAAAATCTTAGTTTTGATATTTAGTTAGAGTTGTATGTTATATAGCTGTTGGAGAACTAATCGATAATCGTTCCAACCGCCAATAAGCACAAGCGCGGTGTGTGTTTGGTTTGATAGTTATTTGTAAGGAAACAGCTTCAGAGCATCAGTGCTGATTCCACTTTAATGCTTAATGTTTAACTGGCTCTCTCCTCAGTCAGCACTGCTTTCTGATAGTGTGTAAAATCCCATTTTTTGTTATCACTTCCTAACTCTTACTGAGGGAACATGGCTGTTAGGAGACATTTAAAACCTTCCTCTTACTTGTGCACCGAGGCTGAGCTAATTTAGCCCCATTAGGTTGATTCGGGGTGGGGGGAGGCATAAGAAAATAAAAGGAATGTTCACCAAATCGGCACCGTGTGAGTGGTTTATGACGGGCAGGTTAGCTGTGCTTTATTGGAGCCTGTTTTTGGTGTAGTGGTCATCAGCGGGCGTCGTGACTCATCCTAACCCGTCCAGCGTCTGGGGACATCTCCATGCAGCACTTCCTGTTTGCACTGCTTTTCCACTGAAGGGCAAACACCACCATCAGCTGTGAGGCTGTTAAAAGCCCATTATGGCTCCATTACCTGGCCCGAGCTGCAGCAGGCCCCCACGCTCAGCAAAACAGACCCCCTCTATCTGCCTGTCTGCCTGTTCCGTCCTGACTCTGTCTGGGTCACTGTTTCTTCATCATCACAGGGGGAACTCAGGAGAACTGAACAGCAGCTGTAGATGGAAACCCAGAAGTGACAGAAAAAAAAGAGGATGGACTTTATCGCCGTTGCCTCACCAGCTATTTTACAGCAATGTAGCTTAAAGGGCCACACAGATGGTTTTACACGCTTGGGCCTGTAACTGTGAGACCTGGGTTGGTGCGCTAGACAGTTCTTACATGTGCAAAATTTTACATTTTTTCCATCTCTGTAAAGATCAGGGAGTTTGAAGGCACAAACGTTTCTAGTGATCAGTAGGGATTTGTGCTTATCCAGAAAAATACAACATGACCAAAACGTTACAAGAGGCCTCTATGGAATAGTCTGACAGAGTGGATACTCAGGACAATACAGACAGCATTTGAAGGAAAATAAATAAATAAAATATTTTTTAAAAAGTTTTTACTTGACACTGTTTGATGTAAAAGTCTGCAAAGTTTTTATAAGATACATAAACCATAAGAAAATACATTTATAAGGCTAGATAACACTGTATTTCACCTATTTGTGAATTTATTTTGCTTGCTATCTGCTATCTGTCATTGCATGCTATAGAAAAAAGGTCGGCAGGAATGTGAAACTCTTATGACATGAAGATACAGAAAAAAAAACAAACTAGTATGTTCAGATTAAACCAAGTACACTGATGGATGGACACTCACCTTCTCTCAATTGTAAGGATTCTGAATCATAAAAAGAGAAACAAGATTGCCAGTGTAAAGAAGGTTTTTTTTTTTTTTTTCTGGAGCACTTGGCTTTTAAAAGACTGGCATCTCTGTGCAAATAGTTTGTTTTTGTGCTTCAGGCTTCAGTGAGCCTCCTCACACAGTCATAAAGAGGACTTTAATGACATGAATCAATAAAGGTTACCTCAGCTCTTAGGTAAATCGTAGTTCAATCTGTTGTCACGCAAGAAAGTTGGTTGCATAATTCAAAATGTTTTTCATTTGTTTTTAAGGGAACCTTTTATGCCTAATTCAAGCTCTGTATTTCTTTTCTGGGATCCCAGTATCTTTGCATGATTCACAATTCCAAAAGTTCAAAACTATCCCCTGTGTATTTAGACTTTATGTAATGTGCTCACTTCCGCCTAAGACCTGGGACTTTTGTTCACAGGATTAACTTTTATGTATGTTTTACGTTATTATTTGACCATGTTTTATATGAACATCTAACAAAATAACATTTCATACATAATAGAAAATAAGAATCATGGTCCTCTGCAAGGTTTTCACATTTAAACCCCTCCTGTATCAATGTTTATTTCACCATAAGGAGGAGAGAAAAGAGCTTGAGATGAGATAAAAACTCAAATGCAGTCAGTCAGCAGTGACCACTCCTGAGTGAGCCCAGAGGGGAACGTCTTTCTCCTCATATCATGCTGTCTGGTCAGAGAAACTGCTCACTGTCTGTGAAGAACTAATTCTGTTTCCTGCTGAGGACTGTTTGGGAAACAGCGATGAGGCTGCTGGGAAAGTTGATACAGGAATAGTCTCTGGCTTTAACACTGGCTTTTGTTCTCCACCCGGGAGTTAATGGATAAAGGCAAAGACACAAAGAAAAATATATGTGTACACAGTGTAATCATACAAGCTCCTCAGGGCATATTTATATGTTCTTGTGTTGGTAATAGAGGAGTAGAGTTTGTTTACTGTGCTTCACAGTCTAATTTTACAAAATCTGAAGGGCAATTACTTTGTCCTTTCGTAAAGATTTAAAATAAGGGCAGCTTTTGATTCAAACCAGATTTTAAGCACAATGTTGTTTCATAAGATCCCTTAGGACAGAGGGGGACACTGTCGCTAAGGATGCAAAGCGGGTCATCTACTTATCAGAGGTTGGTGGTTTTGATCCCCAGCTCTACTGCTTTGTATGTTGAAGTGTCTTAAATTGAGCACTGAACCCCAAATTGCCCCTGATGGCGACATCAATGAGAGAGTGTGTGTATGAGTTCCTCATGAGCAGGCTGGCACTTTGAAAAAAGTCACCTGCTATTTACGTACGAAAGTGTGTGTTTGAATGTGTGAATGTGTGAATTCAGACTTGTGCATTTAGTAATAGATGTTTAAATCTCACATTAACTACTGGAGATAGGTCTTTAGTAATTACTGTTTCTGTTCACAGCACATCCAAACAAACCACCGATGAAGAAGACTAAACAAGACAGTCACAAACTAGTATTGCTTAATGTTTGGTTGAATGTTCCCCTAGTATGTGAAACGCGAAAATGTGTCAGCTTCTGTCCTCCATGTCTCATCCTGTACCCACAAATGATTTTCTGTTAAACATATTTGAATCCTGCTTGGGAAAGGTGGACTCCTATAGCAGCAATGGAAGTTATCATAAAGAGACACAACTATAGAATGCAGTTACATTCATATACATTCTATAATTGCATTCTATCCAAATACTCAGTTATTGGTTTTTTATCCAAACCAGATGGGCTTATATCTTGCACAAATGGTATATCATGTCTAGGATTTCTACAACAAAACACAAATAGGGATCTGCATTCAAAAAACTGTTCAGCAGCATTATATGTACAGCTGCAACACGCGATAGCATTGGTGAATTCATGTGCTGTATTGTAAATATTAATATTTCCTTCACATGCTTGTCCTTTTCAACACCCTGAAAATGCAAACAGCCAAGATAATTGAATTCTTTTCCAATATGGAAAGAGGTTCAACATGTGAAAACAGAACACCAAAACATTTGATGCAAACACTAGAAAGCAAAGCAGCTGACAAAGGTATGGACACAACAAAAGAGACTGTCCTCTGAAAGTTTTCATTTCAGATTCATTCCCTCTTAAGGTTGCACTCCAGCTTCCTTCAAGGACATTGAATTATATTAGTGTGAGCAAGTTATTACTTACTTCAGGCGCTATGTGCTTCATATTTAATTCCTTTTATGAAAACACAGATCAATCCATAATGTAAACAGGATCATAACAGTCTCTTTGGAGATTATATTTTCTCTGTGTAGCATTGTGATTATTTAATATCTGGTTTAGTATCTAAAGTGAGGAGCTGGATAATGGAGTTAGTGCTGCATTGTGTATAATGTACACAGCAGGGTTTTTCATTTACTAACATGTGCATCATCTTGCCCACACAGCACCCTCTGCTTTCTTTTGTTATCATTGTATTTTCTGTCTTATTCTACTGGTTTAGTGTTGGCTGTACATTCAGTGTAATCTTTTTACAGAATACAAACGAGTAAAAGCAGTAAACTATTATTTTTCCTTTGATAAGGTCTGTTATAAAATTTATAAAACACAGAAAAAATGGCATCTTTGGAATAATCAAATAAAAACTGGCTTGTAGCACATTCACACACAAGAAAACACACAGAAAACTGCAGATTGTGAGCTGTTTCGGCAAGGTAAGTTAATTGTAAGGAACTTAATAGTGCTTTGCATTCAAACACTAAAAAGAAAATTAAAAAATAAAGCAGTAAATTCAAATGTTTAATCAAAGATGATAAAGAACATAAAAGCTAGACTGTGGCTAAAGACCTGGTTGAAAAATTCTGCTAACCCTAATTGCTGTACTGTGATCACTAGCAAGTTGTCTACTCTGTCTGGTACCAGACAGATAGTGTTCGATCAGTTTGTTAGAGCTTTTTCTCTGAAAACAGCGTCCTACTGCTTTAAAAAAATCCTTACAGGAGTAGTTAGAGTAAACTAAAGCCTTTAAGTTAGACAGTAAAAGAAAACCAAGTAGCCAGAAGACACCTGACTGCACAATATAGCAGATGATAACTGCAGAGTTTGGTGTTTATTCATTTTAAATCTAAACAAGTTGCTCAAGAAAGTTTGGAAGACACACTTATTGTATATTGTATTGTATCTTTACTTGTCTTCTACTATATCCTCCAAAGCCACCAGTGATTTTAGCTTCTACACTGAAATAGTGACCATGTTTACTGTATATTGTCACTGAGACTATAAGCACTGCTGACTGCAACACTGCAGTGAGAATATATGTGCTTGTAGCTCTGCTGTGCATTCGTCAGTCGTGCACATATTAAATGCAGTTGCTCAGGCATTCATCTCTGTGGCAGAGACTGACACTAGCTGGTACAGGCCCTGGCACTGCCAACATGAAGCACCTCCTCTCCTCTCCCCCCTCAAAAGCTCTGATTGTTTAAGGGCAGCATCCATCACTGGACCAGTGTTCTTCGGTTTGACACCATTGTTCAGATTCTCCCTTTCTGTCCCCTCTCACCTCGCATTCTCGCCTCTCATCTCATTCACTGTCTTGCAGGGTTTTTCTTTGTCTCTCAGATGGACGAATTCATCTCAAGAGCTTCAACATGCAATGCACAATTTTTCTCATAATCAGCCAAATGCATCCCCCGTCAGTGCAGGCGTGCTCCTCTCGTAGTGTTTCGTCGTTTACTTTGTGAAGACACACACCATCTTTCCGTGCATTCTGCCTCTGTGTGCTTGTGTGGCATGTTGTAAGAGATTGCGCCTCAGTGTTGCCATGAGTTCAGGAGAGCACGTCATCTGGCCTCGGCCATCTGGCGGGACAATCACTGTGTGTGTATGTGTGTCAGCAGCTGGGTCTGGGGCTGCAGGAGTCCAGAGGGAGGGGATGATGAGTACAAAAGTACCACCGTAGCTACTGCAACCCATATGTCAGACAAGATGAACTGGAGTCCTTTTCCTTTAGAGGACAACAACTTTAAGTGGAAGCATAGCTGTGGATGAGTGGCCAGGATCTGTGGCTGCATTTCAAAGCTGTATGTATTTTCCCATGATCATCCAGATCGTGTCCTCATCCAGCTGGGATGGATTACAGTTTTCACCTGGCAAGACTGTGTCTCAGGTGTCTCAGTTTCGCTTCACCGCTCACATTTGGCTTCTGTCCGAATGACTTCAAGGATAAAAATCAAACAGTGAAAACATCCAACACAGCTGGCAGAGACCTCTGTGTGTTTGGTAGCTCTCCTTGGGTTCAGATTAAAAATCTTGCCTGAGGTTTTTGGAATCTAAAAAATAAACAGATCTGTATTTCATGTAGGAAAGATTTCCATCCATACACAGCTGACCCAGTGGTCCTTTAGTGCAATTCAGGAAGCAGTTTCATTCAGATCATCTAAACCCATGTACTTGGTCACGTGCAACCATGACCATCAACATGTTGCCAATGTCTCAGTTGAAACAGCCTTTTCATGAGGGGTAGGAAGCTGTGAAGTTGACCCTTGGGAGGTTTATGTTCATTGTTGCACAAGAAGAATTGATGCAATCAGATCTATGATCCGGCAAATGGATACACAGTCATGTTTCTAGGTATAAACTTCAGTGTTTGAATCCCAGCTGAATTTTGCCCACTTGTGTGACTCTTGCGTTGACAAAAATAAATCAGATCTATGCTTTTTCAGCGCTTTTTAGATGCATTCTTCCGTTGTCTGCTTGTAAATTGATCAGCATCAACCTCAGTCCTCCTCCACCTGCAAGTAAAGCTGCACCAAAGTGAAAATCCACGCCTCAGCTGACGTACATAACCAAACTGGTGCCTCTCAAAAACAGTGGATAAATGATCAAAAATCAGAAGAGTGAGTTCTGGAGCACACAGTTATTTTAGGCAATTTATTTTGGTGCAAGTAACTGACGTTTCGACAGAAAGTCTTTTTGACGAAAAGGCGGTTTTGACTCTGCAGAAGACTTTTTCATCGAAACGTCAGTCACTTGCACCAAATAAAAATACCTGAAATAACCGTGTGTTCCAGAACTCAGAAACTCAAGAAGTTGCACCAGGTCAGTGCATTATTTATGTATGCTGGTGCAAAATAAATCTTTTTTGTCACCATATATTTAATGTCAGTGGTCACAGCTATGCAAGATTAATACCATCCTGTATATACTCATACAGCTTTGCTGTCTTAATTTGTGTTATTTAGGAGATTGTAAGGTTTTGTGTTTGGCAGAGCAGATTGTTTCTGACTGTTCTGGGGCCTTAAGCTCCCCGAGTGATGACTTTCTCATGCCAATGGTTAAGCAGTAGAAATCAAAGTGTTGGCTAGTGTCTCAGACATCTTTAAAACAAGCACCCAGCTTGGCCTACCACTTTAGGACATTAGTCATGTCCACTGCCCTGCAGAAGTGTGTGTATGTGTAAAATCTTTTGGCCTCTTATGTCTCCATTGGTGAGGAAACGTCCCAGAGCACTACTACGCTGATGGCATCATTCAAGCCATGTTGAGCTCTATTCTTCCTCTGAGCTGTCCCACTGTCCTACTAGAGACGGCCATTCATACCGGCTGCCAATGAAAACCTCATCCTTCACAAACATGTCCGTCATCGTGAGAAGTAGAGCTGTTTTGATACAGAAGGTTGAATAAAAAGATAAGATGTACGAATGAGATTGCAGACAAATGTAATTGACCTCAAAACACAGAATAATACATCACTTTGCTTAATCCAGAGGTCACAGTGAAGTCCAAGCCAGTTGTAGGAATATCTGCAGTATTTGTTAAAGACAGGGTCAAGCTACAATACTGGCGATTTATTGATTAGACAGGCGAAGAAAATTGATACAAACATTTTGATACCAAACATTTTATGGTTCCAAGCTCATAAGTTGTCTGTTTGATATGATTGTAAAGTAAATATCTTTTGATTTTTTAGTCTTTGTTTGACATATCAAGCCATGTAAAGATGTTAGCTTAGGCTCTGTGTATATGTGATAAAAAGTTATCTTTTTTTTCGGCACATTAACTGGTAAATAATATTGAATTGCAACCTGAAAAACAAACTTTTGTCGTTTGGTGTGACCACAGCCACAGGTTACACCAACTCATACTACCTCTAAGAATGATGACAGGGTGACAGATGGTCAGGATGTTTTCTCTGTATCGTAGAAAAGTTACAACAAGCCTCTGTTGCCGCTATTGATCCATGTCTGTCAACAAAAATGAGTTTTCTAAACGGACGTGTGAAAAAAAAAGAGAACAAGAGAAAATAGCTGATGCTTTTCAGTAAACAAATCGATGTGAGGAGCCGTTGGTGATCACAGGCCAAGGCCTCCATTATATTTTGTATTGCTACAAGCTTCGCCTCACAGCTGCTTGGGTGAATACAGTCACTTTGTCACTGCTGGGAATATGAATATAATGAAGCTTGCAACACTCATAGCAGGGAGGCTAAACCAAATGTGGCTTATGCTTCATTTTTCACCTGCAGCTTAGAATATTCAGTGTTTTTTGGTTTTGATTTGACATGAAAAAGAATTTAAAGTTAACTCTTGTCTCCTGGTCTAAAGTAAAGTAAAGTTCAAAGGTCATGAACCTGGCTTGGGTTGCGAGAAGGGAGCAGTTCTGCTCCAGCTCTTATCACGTCCAAAAAAAATCTCTGGAGGACTGTTGTGCTGAATGCCAGTTGGGGTTACAGAGACAGAGAGGGGCCTTTTTTCTCGAGGCTTGTGGGTGCTTCAGATCCACCATGAATGCAGCGGCAAAAGGATTTTTTTCACCCCAAGGTGGGAGGTTTGGTCCCGATCCACATAGCGATGGTTGTTTTTTCAGAGGAATGCTTCCCGTGCCTTGGCCCCATCACAGCCCTTGTTGTTGTTGTCCAAGAAGCTACAGTAGGCTGCACATCCTCTTCCCACAGAGGAAGAGGAGGAAAAAATGAAAAGATTCAGACCCACTCCCTGCATACCTCCTCCCCTTCTAGATGCTCTTGCAGGGCAATAAAGTTTCTCTGCTGGACACACCAGACAGGCTGTATTGAACATTTTCACCAAAGGGACCGCGGTGGTGATGGCACAGGATATCTGAAACTCAATGAAAAGGATCACATCAATCGTCTTCCTCTAATTTCACCAGAATAATCAGGCCATCTAGGTGTTTGAGTAGTTGTCATAGGGACCCTGTGGAGTCATAGCGAACAAATTAGGATAAAGTGACAGGTTATTATCTGGTCAGCATCAGACTGAAATAATGTCTTAGCTGAAAAATGTGATATGCTGAAAAAAAATGTTTTTTCGTAACACAGCCAGTAACTGATGGCAATAAAGGCACTCATACAGAGTGATATATTTGGAAGCAGACTCTGACCTTACTGTCTTCTGCTCTGCTGGCTTAAAGACCCGACTATCAAAGCAGCACTAGGCAGGCCTGAGTAGCTGTCATTACCTTAAGGTTTTTTACGCATGAATAAATCCAGTATTTGTTAGCAAACCCCTGCTTGTCTGTGCAGTGTTATGCGTCAGACTGCTGGATAATTGGCCCTCAGTGTTGTTTACAATTTGTGCTTCTTTTACATAACCTTGTGTAGTGTAGGAACACACGGGGGGCGAAAAAAAACATGCAGCATCAGATCCGGCCTTGTATGTCCTCTGTTTTCTGAGCCGGGGCTCAGACTGCAAGAGTTCAGGTACTCCTCCCTGATTCACCCCTCCTGACGATCAGAGCATCCATGTTTGAGATTAGAGAGAAGAACAAATGTGACGCAGTCCAAAACTGCTACAGTAAAATTAAGATTTCACAGCAGTCTTGTGACTTCAGGTCTCACTGAAAATATTGACCACAAGACTGGTAGTGATTCTTCAGCCCGGGCAGCACAGACAGTTGCCATTAATTAAAAAGTTGCCAACATGTGCTGAAGCCGGGGATTAATTCCACGATCATGACAGTTATTACCGTATTATACTGAAGAGAAAATAGAGTTATGGAGGTAATAAATCAGTGTGTGACTCATCGTAAATTTGACACTGAAGCTAATTCCTATTGAAAGAGTCGGCACACCGAGGAGCACAGACTGTAACACTGCTGTCAGTGACCAGTCAGCTTCAGAAGGGCCACGAAAATCAGAGTTTTGCCACGTTCGCCTTACCGTTTGTACTATCAGACCCGGCCTTAATTGAGCACGCAGGACAGAGGAATTGCTTAGAGCTGGAATTTAAAGTTAAAATATCGGAGAAAATTAGGATGAACTCACCCTAGAATAAAGGCACTTCTGTGAAGGCAGATCTCCATAAGGTAAAAAACCACCAGCAAGAACACCTTGTCCTCACAGCTTCAATATCCAGCTTGCTGGTCTTGTTGTACTGCATTATTTCAAAATTTCATGGAATTCTGTCTTGAAAGAAGTCGTACACCACGATACTGTCCCAGTTTCTTGCCTCAATGGAAGGTAGTGAAAGCAATTTAATAATATTCCGCAAAGACGCTTTGGTGTCAGACTTGTTATCTTGATTTCATGGACACCACGCCTGTTTACTCAGTGGCAATTTCTTTTTTTCACTAAAGAGAATTCTTTTGCAGATGCTGAAACAGTTGATCCTAATCACAGGTATCAATTAAAGGATCATTACATTGTCTAATCTCTTTTAGGCCTCTACTGGCACCCAGAAAATATCAGCAACACAGAGCACTATCTGATACTGCATATGGTGGGTAATAATGGACATGACTAACAGTCTTATTGTCACTATACAGATGAGTAAGCTATCTTATCTAAGCAGACACCCAATAAAAAACCACCAAAATGTACATCAAAGACTGATAAAGGAGAATAAATCCCAGGACGGTGATGATACTGCTGTGTTATTTGTGCTTGGGGCTTGAAAACAGTTTCGTTCAATTCACCACATCCTCATTATTAAAAATGTGTGTGTGTGTGTGTGTGTGTGTGTGTGTGTGTGTGTGTGTTTTGGAGGGGGGATTTTTGGTTCGCCACAAATGATTATGGGCTGAACACGGAGTCCAGATAAGGCACAAATGTCAGCATCTCACCCGGTAATCACTGAGTCATCAGCATTGATCAACAATCCCATCACACACACACACCCCCCTCGTGTGTGTTATGGTCAGTTTGTGCACTGGGACAGAAAACTCAACGTAATGTGCTTTTAAGTCACGGCACTGGGAATCAGCTGATAAATAAGTCATACATCAGCACTCTACTGGTTTGAATGGTGACCATGCGGTGGGTGTTATGTCGCAGTATTAATGATTGCGCAGGGCTGCTTGAGTTCAGCCATGTCAGGGTGTTTTTTCTCTCTCCAATTTATATTTTGTTAGTATTCAAGTGGTGAATAGTAGCACCACTGGGCTCAGAAAATGGATAACAGGAGGAGTAACAGGTGAGGGATGATGGAAATGATTTGGCTGGACTCGTTGGCAGGCAGGACAATAAAGGACAGAAAAACAGCAGCTCCCTTATTTATTCTACTCATTTTGGTAAAGTAACAGTCACAAAGGCTCTTACATGAGGGAACAGCACTGTACTGTAGCATGTATACTGTTGGTAACAAAGAAAAACAAGTCATTTTTTCTGAATTTTTTAGTAAGAATTAGAAGTTCTGTGTAGCTGTCCTGCTGTAGATAAGGATATCTCCACACATATATTAAATAACTGAGCCGCATCGACTTACTTATTCTTTCCGTGCCTCTTTCTTTTAGAAGTTTCAGATCCATGGAGCACAGTAAATGAGCAGAGTGATCCCCCATGAGCCTCAGATTCTTCTGTGACTGACAGGTCATATTGTCAGCTAATATATGCAAAGATGCTCCATCTTCCTTAAAACGGCTGGAAGAGTGCTAATGGTTTACAACGAGGACTTTTAGTGTCTCAGAGTGGCGTCTTAAAAGGCTTGTTCACCTTGACAAGAGTGAAATTAGAAGGAAATGAGACACTAAGAGTGTGACAACTTTCACTAAGTACTCTTTAAAGCAGTTTGGTGTGTGTGACCTAACTGCTGCAGGGACTGTGGGATGTGCCAAAGAAATCATCCCGGGAGCAGGGGAATGGTATTACTTAGCAATTTTTATAAATTCTTTTTTACAGCCACGTCCTTGTACAGAAAGTGTTTAAAACATCAGGCAGCACTGAATGTCATTTTTTTGACATTGAAGGTTCTATTGAGGTTTTCTACTCCAATAAACAACTCCAAATCAGGGTAGAATGGTGTGAGTCAGGACGTTTATTCCTCCAAAAGCTCCGGTTTGCCTTTGGTTCTCACAAGTGCAATCATCACCAGCAGCTGTCAGCCCCACCTGTTCAACCAACACAAAAACTCACAGCCCTGCAGTACGCATGATGCACCTACTATATTAAATGCTGATTTAGAATTTAAATGTCAATGTTAAGAGCACAGCTTCAGTGCAGCCGTGTTACGAGGTTTAAAGTGCTTTTTAAAGATGAGTGGGTGTCCTAAGCTGTAAGGCCTCTGCTGAAGAGCTGCAACAAAAGGAAAACAGATGTGAAGCAACTAATGAGATTTTTTCTCATGAAATAGTCTATTTGGCTGACAGGTCATCCTTCAGTCCCACTTCAAGATAAACGCCTTCAATGATAAAGAGTGTTTTGACAAAGGTAAACCTCAGATCTAAAGCTGTGAGGTGTGTGCGTCCGTGTGTGTTATGTGTATAGAATCTAGTTTCTCAAAGGACAAAACCCTGGTTTCTTTTTCTACAGATTCCATCATATTTGCATCAGTATTCATCTTCATTCACAATGGTTAGGTGATTTGCAAATCTGCCAGAGGGAAACCAAGCTGAAGAACTCATTGGTCCATATAATGACAGATTATCATGCTGCTGCAGATGCATTGTTTTAACAATAATTCCACCTAAAATTAAACTCCAGCGTAGCAAACAGCACAGAACTGGCATTTGCTCTGCACCCAGAGACAGCGTCCTCGTAGCTCCCAGGACCCGAATCAGATAAGTGTCACCGTGCATTGGGTTGAAAATCCATACTTATAGGAGTTATTTTAGTGACACTGGGCCCTTTGTTTCTCTGTAATAACTATGCAGCCCTGACAACAGGCCTCTGTTCCAGCCAGTATTAGCATGCAGATTCTCTGGTGTAGTGCTACACCATTTCTGCCAGTACAGTGTGTATATTGTTTTGGAGGCAGGAATGCACTGGATGTCCTCTGCTGTGGGAGCTGGCTAACTTAATGGATAGCTGTCAAAGTGGACGTTAGAGACGCAGCTGTACTTCCATCTCACTGGAACTAACACACTGAAACATGCATTGTTTTTGCACGGTTGCTCAGGTGATTCACTCTGCTGCGAAGTTGGTGCAGCCTTAAATTATCGGGCAGATTTCTGTTTTTCAGTGTCGTTTATCAAAGAAGCTTTTCTCATGTGAACCCAGTATTTATTGTGCCACTGTAATAAAGTAAGAAAAAGATTTTCCATAAGTTCTCTTGTCAGATTAAGTTGTGAATTCTGTGCACAACCATCAAAAGTTGGCAGCTAAGAAAACAGATGGTTGTGATGGAGACAAAGCAGTACTAAGGGTTTTCATGAACACATTCCAGCTGCTCATGTCTTTAATCTCACACTGAATCTCTTCCGGATCAGCAGGTGAGGTTCATTCGAGTTCAGATGTGCAGTTTTAGCTCTGCTGGTCTCTGCTGCAGCAGGAAGGGCACTGTCTTGTTAAAAGGCCCCTTTGTGCTGCTGTGGTTTGTTGTGTGCCATGCAGGCCCAAGCCCATAAGATGACCCTTGTTGTTTCTGCGCAGGCCTGGGTGAGGCAGATGCGAACCAGAACAATGGCTGCATCTCGGAGAAGCCGGCGGTGACTGACTCCACGGGCGCTGAGGGCCCCTGCCAACCCTGGACCCAGTCCAACACAGCTGACCCTGACGCTGCCACACCACGCCCCCACCTGGTCCGCCTCTTCTCCCGAGATGCCCCGGGCCGAGAGGACAACACCTTCAAAGACCGACCCTCCGAATCGGACGAGCTGCAGACCATTCAGGAGCACAGCGGAGCGGCTTCAGAGTGCGGGTCGGAGAGCCCCGAACAGGACCTAGAATAGGCTAGCTTTTTTTTTTTTCCCCTCCCTCCCAGCCTTTTTTCTTTTCCCTCCTCTATCTTTCGGTCTCTCATTTAAGAGAGCGACAAGAGCCCCCACACTTTACAAATACATTGACACCACCAACCGATACCACAACCATGGCATCCGCGAGCAGCTCCGCACAGGCCGCCTTCGGGCTGGGCAGGAGGAAGAAGAGCCCCGGCCTCCTGGATCAGATCGGAAAGTTCTTCGGAGGGGACAAGAAGAGGAAGAGCAAGGTGAGGAAGAAGGGGGGAAAAAACTTGACCCTTCTCATGTATCTCAGTTCATTCTGCTGATTCACCCCCAGAACCACTTTTTACTTTTCGTTCTTTAACAGATCTTGCAAGACTTTGTTGCAACATAAATGTCATATAGATTTCTGTTGATTTACTGTTGATCTTATGGTGAACCGGAGTCTGACATTGTCCTGTGATTCACATTAACTGGCTTCTAGGTTATGAATGGTCACTGGATCATGACTTTGGGTGGGGGTTTGTTTTGTTTTAAATAGTTTATTATAAAGAGGCTGTGATTTTAAATCATTTAAGGGTGAATTTATATAATCTTTTTTTTTTTTCTTTTATTTGAATGGTACTGACATAAGTAGCATTTTCTCTGCTCAGTTAAATTTAATATATCTGTCGTTGATGTGATTTTGGTGAAATTGTTCACTTGTTGCTGTTGTTATTCAGTTTGTTTATCAGAGCATTTGTTAAACTGGAGCTAAGAGCAGCCGTGTTTCAGCTCAGGTATTTCTCTAAATGATGTTGTTGATGATGATGATGATGTGAGACGGGGGTAAATTTGATGTTATTCCAGTACATGACTTTGGATTTTGTAGAGGCTTTAGTTATTCTGCAGAGAGTTCATTCAGCCTCTTTGTTGAGAGTTAGTCTCTTGATTTCTTGATTTCTCTGTTTCCCTGGAGTCATTTTTATAAAGATCTGTGATCAGTCAGCCACGGGAATGTATTTTCACTACTGTTTGCAAAGTACAGCAGTCTGCTAGGTCACTTTCAGTGTTAACAATCACATTATGCGACATATGATCTGAGTAAAATATGATGTATATTAACATATAATGACATATGTTAGAGTAGGAGCATATTATCCCCCACTCTTTGGGATTATATACAAGAGCGTATATTCTCTAAAGCAAGAACTGGCCTATCTTGCAAACAAGTGATTATGAGGCATTAGAGTCTGCATTGCTTTGGATAACTCTGTACTCTAGTGTTGTCAAGATACCATCATTTCAACTATCACCTGAGTATAAAAACATTTCCTATGAGCTCTACTCAGAGGAAAACACATGTTTTTAAGTTTTTAAATGGTGGTTTGGTTTCTGTTGTCTCTGCTTTCATCGCACCAGTCTGTCCATCAGTTGAGACAGACTCGGCCCCCCCTTGCAGATATGTCAGGCTGCTTGGTGATGCTGCCATAGCTATAAAGATCCAGACTGCAGCTCTGTTGGTTCCAGCCCATCTCATTTCATGGGGCTGTATGCTCAGTGATGCCCTCTGGAGGCGATGACGGGTGAAATTGCAGCTCCATGACCAAATGTGGGGAAAATATGGAGTTCACAGCCTCATAAACAGGCATTGAAATCTTGGTTATCTTGACAACACTGCTGCAGCATGCTAAAGCTAAATCCCAAAACCATTTCTAAGTGCTTTAGAGGAAATGGAACAGTTTCTCTGTTTGTTCCATCATGAGTCACATTCGCTCATTTTGACTGCATTTCTCAAAGTGGACTTTACGGATACTGGTTTGAAGAAAGAGCTGCTGTGTAGTGAATTATATCCTGCAGACAAGGGAAATATCTCCTTTCTGTTTATAAGTTTTTCTTCTGCCCAGTTAAGCCTCCAGAGCACCAATTATGGTGTTTTAGAAACTTTCTCTCTACAGTATGAAATATGCATTTCCCCCACACCTTGAGTCAACTTCAAGAGGTGTTCGATATAAGATTCAGGGTAAAAAGGTTTTGTAAATGCTGTATGCTGCAGATCTTTTGCTCCAGCCTGTTTTCTTGTGTAAAATGTTGAAATGTTCAGGGAAAATGTCCACAGAAGAAGTTACGATGATTTCATTCAACATTAT
>JAQMCX010000057.1:10815217-10863169 GCA_029814765.1 Acanthurus leucopareius | reverse complement strand
GTAGGCTGCAGTATTAGTGAGAGAACATTGGGTCACTGTTTTCTGTTGGATCTTAAGAATGCATGCATATTTAGTGTGTTTTTTTTTATATGTGGAAGGTTTGAAGTCATTTACAAATTAATCCCTTGTGCTTTTTTATGTCTTTTGCCTGATTTATTCACATAATTGTTATTCTAAGCACGATTCCAGGATTAAGAAAATATAAGCAGGAGATGTTGTATAAGTTGTGAGGAAATGCCAAATAATGACTGACTCTATCCTCAGGACATGAAGCAACTGCTGAAAATCTGCATTTTGATGCTACCAAGTTTTCAGATCATTGCAGCTCACAGGGATAATGATTTGTTAATCGGATGGAAAATTGCATGAAAAAAAAGATTGCATGAGAAATATGTATTCAGACAGTAATGAAAATTTTAAAAAACTAAACATTTTTAAGTCTTAATTTGCATTTTCATTTGCTTAAAGAGAAACAGAATCAGACATAAAATGAAAGCGGCAGTGATTACTGCATATGAATCAAGCTTTAGCCGAAGAGCTCACAGTCTAAACCAAAACTCGTGTGATACTGTAGTCTAACCCCAGTGTCTTGGATGAAGAGGGGGTGTCATTTGCCCCCCTTTACATCAGTTTGCTCACCTCAGGTTCACGTGTCTTTAACCCGGTCGGAAAGTTTGTCTGAACCAGCAGCGGATCGGTGCTGATCCCTGATTTGTAACGCCTTCAACTTTGCAGTGGATACTTGTAAGCGTTTGTATCTGTTGTGAAGTGTTGTGACCGTTGACCTGTTCCTAACCTGATCCTGTTCTCAGCTTTTTGAATTATTGCTTGATTAAAACTCTTTTAACAACACCTCTGGCACTCTCTTTGTTTTCTTTTTTTTAATTTGTGTTTGATTCTGTGTCTCCCTTTAGGTTCTTCTTGTGTTCTCAAAGTACCATAAATTGCTTTAACTACTCTGCTAACAACAGGTAACAGCCAGCCACTATGTTTTTCGTAAGGTGACATATAATTACACAAACTGTCTGCAAAGCAATCAGGTTGTTAAAGAAGGTTTAATAGAAAGCAGAGTTCCTCTGAGATTGTTACAGATGACCAGGTTGACTTGTTTGCGTGAGTGTAAAGAAAAGATGGAAATAAGTGGGAATAAAACACCTTTGATTCTTTTCACTCATTTGTCTACTAAAGGGGAAGAGCTCTGTGATCACCACAAGCTGACTGTTTATTTCATGGAGACATGCATGAATCGAAACCCATTCATTCAGACTCAGATTAGAGAGAAGAGAAGTTCTGCCCCTTCATTTAAAAGCTGCCTGATGTCTTTGTGCATCCGCATGAACAGCAGCAAGTTCGTGCAGATAACTTCTCCATCTAAAGAAATCAGAGTTCAGCAAGGAAATCAAGTAGCTAACTGCTCATTTCGATTTCTATTCCAGATGTTAAAATGTGTGTGTTTGTTTCCGTCCTTTTGCTCAGATGGACCAAGAAACAGGCACAGACAGGCACTCTGGCACAGGAAGTGACTGGACAATGAACACAAACACTGACCAGGATTTTGGGCCCTTTAGGAATTGTGTAAAAGTTCTATGCAATAGGGTGACTGAACACAGTTTCATTTTTTTAAAAAAAGCAAATTCCTCTACAGGATATATATTTCTGGGCCTTTGTTTTGACTAAGAAGCATCAACAGTGTAGAACAATAATAAGCAGTTGCTAAAATCATGACAAACCCTAAAATTGAGCCCATCCTCTATTTTCTCGTCCACAAAAAGAAAAATGCTCTAAATTAACATGCGTAAGGCACCTTGGAAAGTCAGGCTGTTTTTTTTCTTCATCAGTTCTATCTGACTGCAAAGATAATTGTGCAATTAGCCTCGCTTTTATTCGGTATTATGATCTTGTGCAACACAGGACCTGACTGCCCTCCAAGGAGAACAGCAAGCTGCAGCTGCCATGTTTGTGAATCTCCACTGCCAGACAAACTGCTGTGTTTGGCAGCCAGATCAATTGGCCCCACTCCCCCTCTGAGTCCAACTACCACAAAAAGAAAGAGAAAATTACTCCTTTCTTCCATCTGATAAAGCATGCAAAGTCTGAAACTAGGGAGCAGATGGGTTAATAGTGAGAAAATGGATGAATGGAAGTGTGTGAGAGAGGGTCATCTCCTGCAGGGTAGTTACCTAATTTCAAGAAAATGAGCTGCAAATATCTCAACACACTTCTTAATAAATGTTGAATGCTAGCTTTTAAGATCCTCAGTGTGATGCTAGAGAAGCCAATTGCCGTAGATGGGTGCAATATTTTTCTTGATGTTGATCATGAAGACATGAAAATAGAGATTCTTACTTATGAATTTCAAAGTCTTCTCCCTCTGCTCTGGATTAATAATTAAGTAACATCAATAATGATGCGGGTCCCTGGCCCTGATACGACCTCTAACCTCAGAGGAGGCAAATGTTATCATTATCTGTCCTTTGCGAATAACTACACCAAATAATTTATAAGCTGAGTCTGTGTCCCGAATCCAGATTTCTCAATTTTCTAAAGCTGCTCTCCTTATCGTCAGAGACTTTTTGCTTTGTTTGAAATGGTATAAATCTCTTCACATTTTTGGATATACACCTTTTAATTTCCTTGGTATGTGACAGATGAGAAATTACCCCTCTCATGGCAAGTCTGTTAAACATTAAGCTGGAGCCAGGGGGTGGATAGCATAGCTTAGCATAGAGACTAAGCAGATACAGCTTAACTCACTTAAAAACATATTTATCGATTCATAAAAAAATCAAGATACTGATACTCAAGATATGAGAGCTTAAGCACCACAAGGCACATGGCATGTTGAGACGGCCATGTTGATGACCATTGCTGCAATGTGTTTCTCCAAAAAATGGTTGGATGCATTGGCTTGAAATTTTTGACTGATAGATGGTCGAGACAAGATAAATTCTAATGGCTTTTATGCTTTGTTTTGTTTAATTTTTGTTTTTTGGAGTGACATCTTAACATTAGTAGTTTTGAGTGAAATGTTTTAATGACCTGCAAGACTTATAACATTTCAATTAGCATCAGCTGATTAGAAATGTTGGCATGCTAACATTGTAAACATGGTACACGCTAGACCTGCTAAACATTAGTATGTAAGCATCATCACTGTAAGCTAGTTACCCTGCTAGCATTAGCATTTAGCCAAAAGTATGATTGTAGTCTAAGTTCTTTTTTACCTTTGGACTGAATGAGGCTTACTCCAGTTTACAGTCTTTATTTTAAGCTAACCCTTTCCTGGTTTTGTAGCTGTATATTTAACGGACATTAATGCGAACGGTTGGTTTACCAAACGCCTCTGCAACAATATCTAAACCTTATTTCCTCCGATGCCAAACTACACCTTCAAAGATATTTTAAAGACATTTTTTTTAGTTTCCATCTTAAATAAATTAACTACAAATTAGCCTGTAGACACCTTTTGATATTCAGATGACTTACCATTTACTTTTTACTATTCATTCAACCTCTATTTTAATTTAGAAGTATGCTGATATAAAGACCTTATTTATAATACAGCTGAGCAAAAAAAATCGGCAAAACATCCCAGACACCAATAAATGCAAATAAGAAGCTTAATTAAAATGACAATAAAAAGCAAAACAATTAAAATCCAAATAATTAAAATACTTAAACCTCAGAAATAAAAAAGCAGATGATCAAATAAAACCAGGACAGCTGGAGGTGAGATAAAAGGAAATTGAAATAGTGCAAGGAATAAACGCTTTCAATTGTTCTGCATATAAAAAACGAGTATGCATGTGTGTGTGTGTGAGAGAGAGAGAGAGAGAGAGAGAAAGAGAGAGAGTGTGTGTGTGTGTGTTTGTGTTACAGTCAGATGAAAATGAGCTCTTTTCAAACTCATGAACTCTCACACACGAACCCACTTCAACCCCTCTCTCCTCAGGCATCAGACAGGGATCAATGAATGCGACCTCCTGCATTTCAAAGACAATCCTTAAGTGACAGCTTGAGAAGTGCGGAACGCTGAGCTGTGGAGGCAAAGTATCCTCAACATGAAACAGCTTTCAATTTAGCCACAGAAACATAATAAACAAGTTTACGACCGGGCAGAACGCCTCATCATCACCGCCTAAGGTTTACACGTCTCCATCATCATTAACAGCAAACAATGAGCTAATGGAAAACTAATTCACCTTATTTTACCTCCCATTAAAAATGTGAAAAACTTCACTTGACATTTAGATGCAGATAACATTAACCAATGTCACCTTTTACTTTTTTTGCTTTATTAAAATGGGAAAAAAAGACAGAGAAACTGTTTTAAAACAGAGAGGAAATTGGAAGAAGAGCAGAAATACAGAAACTGAGACTGAACCTGCAGAAAACAGAATTATTTAATCCCCCATTTTCTCCCCCATCTCTTCCTCTTCTTCTTTTTTTTTTTGCTCCCACGAACAAAGGCTGTCACTGAGGTTATTTTCTCCTCTTCTTTTTATTTCTGCTTCTACTTCTCATCATTTGCATCATCACCCAAGTAAAAAGACACACAAAGACACACACTAATAGAGGAGAACATCATTAAGGAGTCACTGTTTGGGTGCTGGCGCAGCTACAGAGCTGCAATACAAATGCTGACGTTAACAGCAGGGAGGCTGGATATAATTCTATTCAAATAGCTGAAATGATCATTTTTACACACTGTAAATTCACTGGATATTAAGTTTTTGTTCAAAATGGAAATAAAATCCCCCTTTTTCAAGCCATGATTGTCCGTCCTCACAGATATCCATTTGGCTGGATTGTGTGTGATCTCTAAATGGAAACCTTTCTTTTTTCTATTTTCCTCTGTTTCATCTATTGTATTGATATAAATGCTGGATGCTCCATTTTCACAGAACTCATTCAAGACAGTGAAGGTGATGTATAATCTGACACAGCATGACTGTCATGCTGCGTAAATGGTGTGTGGTGTGAGAGTTGCCCCCCTTTTCAGTTGCCTTCAGGTTGTTTGATGTGAGATAATGGATGTGAATCATCAACAGCACACCCTCCTCTTCCAACCCACACACACACACACACACACACACACACAACTCTCACAACTCTCACACACACACACAGGCAGGCAGGCATTTTCCGATTGCATTAATGGGGTCAGAGGGAGGGATGGATGAGGTAACATTAACTGAAGAGTGGATGGAAATGAGTTTGTTCTCCCATCAGCTGCAGGTTGTTGATGGTGTTCGATATAAGAAGAATTAAACTTTTCACCTTTAATGTGTGTGTTTGTGCTGTTTGCATGACTTAGTAGAGGATTTTTTTTCATTATGCAGCAGTTTTTTTTACTCAGGACTTAGTGTCAGGGCTTATTAACCTTAAACAGCACCAGTGTTGACATTTTCTTTGCAGAGTGTGTGACTATGAAGAAGTCTGCAGCTTTGATTTTTACTTTGGGATGATAATTAATTGTCTTTGTTAAGATCAAACTACCGACAAAAAAACCCCCAAAAAACTAACATCTACATTTGTTCCATTTTAATTTGTTGGAACGACTTGTGGTTAAAGGTTTTTGCCAGTTTGGGATAAAGGTTAACGAGGTGCGAGCTGTCTGCGACATGAAGCTGCTGTTAAAGCTGCTGACTGAATGAATGTGTGGATGGGAGTTAATGAGAGGTTTTTCACCAAGAAAAGCAGAGTCACTGATTATGAAAAAATATTCACACTTAAGGTCTAGGCTGCTACTTCTGACTTCATGACTCCAGTTTTAAGGGCAAAAAAGTTCTCACCTCCTAAAAGTAAAGTTAATGGCTCCTTTGCCGACCATAGAGGTGGTGAAAATCACCAATTTTCAATGGAAAAAAAACATTATAAAAGTTTCTGAGCAAGACGGATATAGATTCTAACTGCCTGTTACCCACCCGAGGGGCCTTTTACCACTCATAAATGCCAAAAAGCACCTTTACAACCAACACATAGCAACTGGGTCCTTTTTATAATTAAATTCAATGTAAAAGATCTGCATATTAAAGTCTCAACCCTCCTATGTATGATTGAGCTATTACACACCCATTCATATTCATTCATACCTTGATCCAAAATAAATTATTATTCATATTTCATGTAATTAATCTGAGTAGTTTCTGCTGGGATTTGAGCTGCCACTGTCTCCCATCAGCCAACATCTTTGATGCTTTGATGCTATGGCAACACATAAGAAATGTGTGTCTGTAAAAAGTGAACACTTCCATTGTGTTTTTTTTTATGTTGATCATGTTGTTAAGAAGGTAAGTAGGATGAGCAACAGGACAACATACACACACTCATCTAACATTTTAAGTATACATTCATGTAATCTGCTTACAATGTGTTTACATATTTTCTCAAGAAAATACTGTAAGTTTTATCCTCTTGAGTGTTTTACTTAAAGAGATGTTCTTCTTACAGCTATCTATTAAAGATTTTTAGACATTCATTATGAAATTGTATTGCATCATCTACTAGTTTAGTTGGTTCCAGACAAATAATGTTTGCTTTGTGCACAAGCATACATTTATTCAACATTCAGGTCTTTTTTACCTTCCCTTCCTTTCCTTTCTTTTCCCTTCCTTTCCTTTCCTTTCCTTTCCTTTCCTTTCCTTTCCTTTCCTTTCCTTTCCTTTCCTTTCCCTCTCTCTTCCAGGGCTCTTTCCGAGGTGCTCTCTCTCCAGGCCCTCAGAAAGCCTCTGCGACTTCCCCACGTAAGCGTGGAGCAGAAAACGCTGTGGTCCATTTCTTCCGCACGATCGTAAGTCATGAACTCACCGCACCTCTGATGCCTTCACAGTACAGATGTCTGCATCAGCACTGTGGACATTTTCCCTGTTTCTTCCAGAGTTTCCTCACTGTTTGTCTCTTTGCTCTTCTGTTACTTCCTCTTGTCATTTACAAACCCTGGCAAATCTCCTCACTCTCTGTGATTAACTCCTCCTCAGGTGTCCCCCGCCCCTCCCAAGTCTAGGGTGAGTCTGCTCTTCTTGTCTCTGAAGTTGAAGTTTACACCCACACATTGAAAACACAAAATAAAAGAACTATAAATATATCTAACACCATATTTACTCTTTCATGTTCATTTCACTTATATAGCATTTTAAAAAGCAATTGTTTTTTTTGCACCAATGTGCTTCACAAAGAAAACAACAAACATATAAACACAAATAAGCATAAAATAAATTTTGTGATAAAAAATTATGAAAATCAGGACAAAATTTGATTAAAACCAAAGGATTCAGATGAAAATAAATAGGTTCAATGCAGTTTAAAGGTCAGAGAGGGTAAAAATAAAATTTAAGCAAAATTTAAATCCAAAGAACAAAAGATTTTTTCATCTGATAAAACTGATCACAGGTTAATCCCTTTTAATGCATCTTGATGCTTATCATGAAATGATAACAATACTGACAATAATAGAAACAATAAAAACAATTAGAAACATTTGAGAGAGAAAATCATGAATTTTAACTGGAATGTGACGTTTGCACTGCTGAACTTTAAGGACGTGATAGTCAAACTTTTCTTCATTACCCTTCATTTCTCCTTTTTCTTTTTTGTCAGTGCAGAAAGAAACAGAATTTAGGTGCTTATGATCATTCATGGTCAACAGAGAGGGGTCAATAGTGGCTAAGAAAATGGGTAAAGGAAAAAAATGCTGAACTCAAATGATTTTAGAAAAAAAATAGTAGTAATGAGCTTTTATTTTGAAACATATTTACTGCAAATCTGCAAACATTAAATTTGCACAAAATTCTTCAATTTTGAGGAAAGTTTGACAGGTGCAAAGAAACATACAAGTTTGATCTATTTATTAATTCTTAAATTAAAATGCATTTGAAACTTGAGACTGAATCTTTATTCCATTCCATTATTTTCCATATGCTGTTCTCAGCTTGTCTCTGCTGAATGTCACTAAACTTGTGCTCTTTCCAATGTGAGCATCGGCCTTGCTCCTCTCTCCTTTCCTTCCAATCCCTGCTCCCCTTCCCTCTGCTCTTCTTCTGCTCCTGCCCCCCTGTTGACCCTGTGATCCCCCCCCCCCCTGGATGGACCCTCCTATCTGCCTCCTCTCCTTTCCATCCTGCCTTTGCGCTGAGTAAGACACATATTTCTATTTGTCCCCATTCCTTTTTTCCTCTTGTCTCTGTGTTTTTCTGCACGTCCAGTGGAGAGGACTAGCAGCCAAGATAGGCCTGGTAGGTGGTTTAAACAACTGCAAAATACACAGGTATCATGCCTAATTAAACCAACGGGGCTAGTGAGATCTACATCTAAAACAGCCTTGGAGCATGACGCCTGTGACTCTATTTCCATTTAGTCAACATCAGCCACTTAAGCCGCTGTAATCTGTCCACACATCAGTGATAACGCCCTCGTTTCCTTCCGACTTCAGTCCATTTTCAAATGCACCATTCTCATCTTGCATCTTTGCAACCTGACTTATCCATTTCATGTGCGTACATCGTACATTCATGATAACACAGGCATTACTCTGCTCTTCATTAGCCTTGTTTCATTTCCAAAATTCCTCTGTGGATGGCTGCCGAGACGCTGCCTTCTGCTTCATTTGACACTGTTATCTGTGCTTAATTTAAGGTCCTCATGCATGTGTGCGCGTGTGCGTGTGTGTGTGCTTGCTCTGAATGATGACGTGGCAGAGGGGTTGTTGGGGGTAAAAGGCAAAATGACTCAGACAAAGGAGATTCTCCTGAGGGAACGTATGAAAATTATTTGGGTAGAACAGGGTCAAAAGAAGAGGATAGTCTCATTTTTCTTCTCGGTAAAGGAAGGTCAGTCTAACCCTCAAAGGAGAGCAGAGGAGGACCTTTCACTTTTCTACTCCGCCTGAATTCATATTTCATTTGAGCCATCCTTCGAAATAAAATTGATGGGAGCAGAAGTAGTCACATCAAAAATGTTATTTTAACTCGTATCATGATTCGTGCTATTCATTCAGTTCATAGTTAAACAGATAGTAATTCAAGACAAGATAAAATAAGATAATCTAAGCCTTTACTGACCCCAAGAGAAGAAAGTAATTCAGCAATCCAATCCCAATTTACATCCCTCTGACATGTTGGGAAGGAGGTTATCACAGTTTTACTCTAAGTCAAGGAAGAGTTCAGGCCCGGCTCTTATGATGTTGGGAAGGTCCTTATTATTTTTATGAAGTAAAATAAAAGGATAAGAGCCTGTAACCTGTGCATTAATTTTCATACAGTCCCTGTGAGTTTTTCCAGGGTTTTAAAATATAGAACCAGCACATTTTCATGCATATTTAGTAGGCATCTGTACCTAGCAGAATGAGGATATACAAGGGGGAATAAATCATTTTTTTTACCAAAGTTAGATGGAGATGAATGGTGCAGCTCTCTTTACATGCACCTGCAACTTCAACCTTTTGAATGATTATGCAGAAAGTTTGAAGTTAATGACCTTTGTTGTATTTCTGTTTAAGGTGCATGAAATCTGTAAATCAGCACTGTCTGAGAAATGAGAAGCATCTGCCTCTGTGCAGACATCCTTCGCCTCCATCTCACGGGCTCACCCAGGGAGGTCCATGAAGGCATCACAGGGAGGGGGTGCTGCTTCTTACAGCATGGCGAAGAAGTGAAACGCTGAATAGAAATGTGGCAGACAGAGATTACCGCAAAGCCAATGATATGCTTTTACAGAGACAGTGCTGACTTGCAATTTTCAACTACCACCCCCCCAAACAGAAGTGCCACAAACTTTATTGACTCAAAAATGTCTGCATAATCACTTAAAGAGGTCAACTGTGCACACACACACACACAGGGAGAACTTTATATCTCATCTCCTTCTACCTCAGGCCAAAACTCATCTAACCTCCCTGCTGATGGATGAGCTGCTCCATCAGAGCGTCTTGGTTCACAGCATCCACCATGAAAGCAGGGAAGAATTCCAACTCTTTGGGAACTAATTAGCATTTGCTGATTAGTATTTGCTAACATTTGCAAAATCCCTACCAAAAATCCTCTGTTCATCAAACAGATTAATTTAAATTGGTGAATTTTTACTTTTCAACAAATTATGCAAGCAGAGAACTCTTGCCTTTGCCAATTTGTAACTTTTAACATCAGTCACACAAAATACTTGGATGAAAACCTTCTCATAGGGGGAACACAATTATTCAATGAAAGTAGGACAGAACTGGATTGATCTGTTGATGCCCAGTTTTTCCAATATTTGGGGTTTTTGCAGACCACATCAATCATCTTGATATCTTTCTTAACACACTCCAGAAAAGCAGGTTTTCTGAATAATATTCTTGTCTCCTTACTGTTTGAGTTTTCATCCACTCTTCTGAATTGTAAATGAGTCTGGGTCTCTCTGTAGAAAGGTCAGCCATGTTTTAATCCCATGGCAAATATCTAATAGACTCTTAGATCATGTTGACTTCTTTTTTCCCATTGCCAGGGCGACCAGAAGTCATCTAAGAGGACCAGTGGAGGGGACGGCAAAGGCACCCTGACTAGGATCTTCAAAATGGTAAAAAAAAAAATTATAACAAGGCTTTTCACACACCTTCAGAGTTATTCCTCAGTGTATTCACTACACTTTCTCATTTCTGCCAGTGAAATTGCATAGAAAATGGAATATATCCCTAATCACTGTCTTGCCCACTTTTTTTTTCCCTTCTGTCTCAGTGATGATATCAGCAGCAGAGTGAGTAACTGATAAATGACGGTGGGATTACTTGAGTTTCACTCATTTCACTTTTGTTTGATATGCTTAGAAGACATCTTAATGTCATCTCTACCTCGGCAGCAGCAGCAGCAGCAGAAATAATAAGAGGCTTTGAGAGGCAAGACTGATCATCGCGCATGCTATAAGCCTTATGCCGGGGCTGTTATGCAGCTCTGAGGGGTGAAGCTACAGCTAACATACAGTACCTGCTTTACAGGGAATCAGTGGTTGCTTAAGCGCAAAAATTTAACATAACTATGCAATATCATCAATTACAAGCCAAGTATGACTGACTCTCTCAGGTCCTTTGGAGGACTCATTGCAAAAACGTTGTCATGATAAGCAAACTTAGGCTGGATTTTTTTCATTTAGAAAAGCAGAAAGGCATTAGACAACTAGAATATACATGTGCAATGAAGCTGTTATTGTTCTGGTTTTAGTCAATTCCTGTTTTATTTTGGTAGGTTCATTCTCCTCATGCATCTGGTATTTTTGCTTCCTGTCTTTGAGTCTTATTTCTGACAGTTTTCTTTGTAAAAGTTGCTCATTGATTATATTTCCAGCCTGGTCTTTTTCCCTTATTTGGCCAAAGTAATAAACATTTTTGTTGTGTGTCTGTGATTTGTTTTTTTTAACTGAGAAGATGAAGATTTTTGAGTTCTGGTCAGAAAATTCATCTGGAATGCCCCAATTAGATGAATTATTCAAAAAAAAAATTGCTGCCATATTCACTTTTAATTGATGTTTCACACTGATTCATTTCCAAATTTAAATCCAGTACTACTGCTGTGGATTGAATTTCTATCTTCCATGACAGATAATGAAACTCCTCTGGAACAGACAGGATTAGAACAAGCACAAGCACAGTTTCCAGCTGACGCTTTATAATCTATATCTATTTATCTATTTAATATCTATTTATTTTCCCATGGGCTTTCATAATTATGCATAATAGTATACCTGAAAAATGCCCACAAAATTTCTAACTTGCTCATTTCTTGCCTTGAAGGACAATTCTCACTTTTCAAATGTAAAGCTCCGGTCTCATTCCTCAGCAGGACCTCTTGTAACTAAAGAAAAGACTGATTTAATACTCTCTGTTCCTTTAAATGGCCTCTGAGACTTTTTTTTAACACATGACATCAATTAAGTAGGGCAGCTAATGTTTTTAAAAATTGCCAACGATTCATTATAGCCATCATCAGTGGTTGGAACTATTAGCTGTGAGGCTACTTAACATGCTTTTTGCTAAAGTGCTGGCAAGGCCCTCAGAGACATCCTTAGCTGGGGTCAATACTGTCACCACTCTGCAATAACCGATAGGCAAGACTTCCAAATTCCTTAGAATCACTCTTTAGTGCTGAACCGGACCTGAAGAACCGCCGCCTCCTCATGTTCATCATGCATGTCTTGTCTTTGCAGGGAAGCAGGAGTGCTTCTCCAGCCAAACGCTGAGGTCCCTTTCTACAACCCCTTCCCACAGCACGAGGGCAGATGTTCAAGAACATGGGACTAAAGTGGGGAAAGAGAGGAAGAAAAGGAGGAAAATCTTGTCACCCCCCTAAACTTGCCTTCTCCTCCACCTCTGATAACACTCTAATGTACGCTAAATCCCCCCCCATCTCCCCCTATTACCGCCCCTGAAAAAACCCCTTTGGCTGGTAGTTAGCGACACAATCTGTTGCCCCCCGTCCCCCTCTCGCATGCTTTGTGCTGAGTCCGTGCAGTCATCATCATTGGTGTGAACTGTTTGCTGAAATTGATCCTGAAGCCGCTCAGTGTGTGCAGCCTGAATGACCCCCTGACCCCCCTGCCATGGCTCTCTCTCTCTATATATATATATATATGTGCTTGAGTTTCTCTGGATGTCTTCGATGGTTTCTCTAACAAAAAAAGGACGGCTGAACCGAAGCAGACCCGGGGCAGGTGAAGGTTCCGGCCGGTGCAAGTCCAACTACTTGACCGTCATTGCCGCTTGCTGATTGGATGAAAAGACCGGGCTGTTTCTGTTTAGGCTAAGGGAGGTTTTCTGTCTCGTCACAATGTCTTTGTCGTTCCCTCAAAGCCCTCATGTCTCTGAGTTCCTTAAAGATTTAACAGATTTGACATGATTATGATGAGAGCCAATTAGTCGTATGTGTGCGTTTTCTTTGAATCCTTGTAGTTAAATGTCCTGACACAAATGTGATGTTGATCTGTGTTTGTCATTAGGGCCTAAGGCTGGCTGTGGATTTTGTGGTAAAAAAAATTTACTTTCTAAACCTTCTAAGTCAAAGTCATGCAAAACAGAACAGATAAATTAGTCATTTCTAATCATTCATTTCTTTTTCAGTCCGTGAGATAATGACATACACTAATTTTCTTCTCCATATAACTAAATTACGTGGAAGTGCTCTGTTTTCCACTTTTAAAAAGAAACTGCCAGACTCTGAATCTGAAGTTAGATGTTTGTAGCCCCCCCCTGCAGCATGATGCAGCTCTTTGCTTTACTGTAGTCAAGGCCTCTCCTATCTTTGTCTTCCCTGTTTGTTTCCTATCCACACAACACATACTTTAAATTCACAGAAAAAAAAAAAATCACTCAACAACAAGTGCCTTTTCCTCCTGACTGCCTAAACACTGTGCTGTGTTTCCTTCCTGTGGATAATTTCAAAACACCAACACATTTTCAAAAAGGTGCTCTGTGACTAACTTCGTGCAGGGCGTCTGGAAAAAAAAAAGAAAAAAAGAGAAGAAAAAGACGTCGGTTGAAGAAAAGCTCAGCACTAGCACTCGTGCTGTTGAAAACATCCATCTTCCAAAAGCGTTGGAAAAAAAGCAGGCCGGTGTGATCTGTAGCATTCATCTCTCCCACTGTCTGTGCGTGCTCGAGCCTCGTGAGTGCTGTGTGGTGTTTTTTTTTCTGAATGGATCCTGTGGATGAATGTAAAGATCCTCCTCATTATCGTATGTGTAATAAAACATGACCAGCCACTTAACTGAGAATAAAAAAATAAAAAATATATAAAACCAGCTCTACTCTCTGCCTCCTGAAGTGTGTTTTATTTGTTTTAGCGTGGCATGGCTGACAGCGGATGACTCAACATAAAACAGTGAAGCGGAGGGAGGTGATGTTATTGGGTCAGATCACAGCAAAACAGCCGGCAAAGGCATGACGTCCATTCTTTCATTAAACCGTAATTTCGGACTCTTTTGGTGATCATTGTTCATGCGGAGCTTTGAGAGCTGCTCATAACTGGAGCGGATAGAGCGCCATTCACGCTTCAGTGTCATTACGCAGAGGGTTTTTAGGAAATAATACAAGCACAAAGGAAGAATGTAGCACTTTAAATATGAAAAAAAAAACATAGCCTTCATAGCTTTCAGTTGATCATTCATGACCATAAGTCTCAAAGACATAATGACACAATGGGATTATTTTTATCCAGTGTTCCGTGAGTGCTGCAGCAATGAGACATTTTTCAACATGGAAGTCACTGAATTGACTCCTTTGACAAAAAGAAAATAGAGGTTTCCAACAAAGTTTGTGATTTTTGTATAAAGAAAGTTGAAAAAAGTTTGGGACACAGTTTTTTAACAAGATAAGCTTCACAAAAATAACACCATTTATGGGATTTTCTAAGTGTAAATGTTCTCAGCACAAGTAAAAAGCTACCATAAGGCCGAGGTCAATAGTCTCATATTGTCACTTTTTAGCAACTGCCTATTCAAAAACATTTGTAAACAATTTAAAAATCTTGAGTGAGGTATTTATTGCTGTTTCTCATGCCTGTTAACGTGAAAATATGAAAGTCTCTTATGCACCGCAAACCACAAACCTAATTTCAGCCATCCAAATAAAAGCCCTATGGAAAAACACCCACCGACTTTAAGACTAAAGCAGAGAGCAGAAGAACTTTTTACTGCATCACTTCATTAAAAACAATTTAATAAACTTTAAATGTCATATTTCCCCTGGCAACATTTTTTTATATTGGTTGAAACAAAAGGAATGCAAACCACAGCTATGGATGAATGTCTTTTTGAAGCCTGGACAAACATCTTCTCACATGTCACATAAATTATTAGAAATTATTAGAGTGGAGGCACTGCACTAGTTGAAGAACATATTTCTTGTCTTAAAATGTATTGTAATTGGAGTTTGTAGCTGATTGTAGAAGTCACTAAACACAGTGAAGAAGAGGATAGGTGTGTTGAATGAAAAGTGTTGTTAGTGAGAGCAAAAAAAGAGAAATGATTTCAGAAAGACAGTTTCTTAACTCCAAGAACTCCTGTGACTAATAGTCTGACATTCTGGGCGAAAAACAGATTAGTCATATTCCTTCTGAGAGTTAGATGATGAGGTTGATAGCACTCGTGCCTTTTCATTCACTCAAAGAGTTACAGCCAGGAGGGTAAACAGGCAATCAGCTTAATTTACCATAAAGCGGAGAAGGTTGGGATTAGGCTCGCTACTCAGAAGTAAGAGGGGGAAAAAAAAAATCACACAATCATACATTTAAGTTTCATCTGTTCTGTTTAATCCTTGTAATAACTGAAGTGTTTGCAGGTATGAAGACTAAAAACAGCACCGCATTTAAACGAAGCATGTCTGTGATGGCGGGCGGGTGTAGCCTCAGGGAAACATGAAGTGCGATCGCAGGCTGATTTGAGTATCAGATCTATGAATCTCAAGACCAATCAGATGCAGAACTCAAGTTTATAACCCAGTGAGACAGAACTTTTGAACCCTGGAAAGTTATCACCGTGGTATTTATTTCATCTTTTATGATGATGATCAGGGCAAATGGCAGAAATTCAGTGTAAGCTTGCACATAATTGTTTAGCCTGAGCCAGGTTCAATTTTTCTGCCACTTGACCCACAGTTTTCTTGCCAGAGCCGTCTGTGCTGGCACTCCCGCCGCGTCCCTGGACTGGCTTCCACCAAGTAGAACGGAGGCTGCGTATTTTAAAATGGAAAGTTACAGCCAGTCTGAGACAGCAAACTATGGTCACTGAGCGAAATGGCATGAAACTGATGGCAGAAATGTGTTTTACACACATTCACACATGTTCACATTCGTATGAATGATAAAAAAAACAAAACTGAAACCCACTCGTGAAAACTCTGTCCCATAACCCTTTCAGTGGTTGAAAAGTCCACAAGGTACCTTTAACACAGACATGAGAGATAACTGTTTGTGTCGTTAACCTCTTAGCAAGAGAGTTAATAAGTGCATTTACCATAATGTTTCCTTGATTAAAGGAAAAAATGATATATTTTTTTTAATCTTTGCTGTCACAGAAAAGAAAATGCAAGTTTCTTTAGTAGAAAAATTACTTTAATCTTAATTTATTATACACAATAGAAAATGCAACTGCAAAAAAAAGAAAAAAAAAACAGCTTATTGTCTGTACATTGGATTTGCTTCATAACAAATGTATTCTGCTCTAATTACATATTTGCAACCAGTCTATGATGTGGCAGTCCTTCAGAAAATATACAGAATCTAACAATATTATTTACATAATGAACCACAGTAAAGAATCATGACCTCTGTGCTGCGAGCGTCTTAATGATAAAAAAACAACAGGAACCAGCGCTGACAATGTTGAGTCAGAAAGCTGATATAGCATCAAATCCTCTGCGTCCTCACAGCTCGCTGCTGCTCGTCGCTGACATGTTTGGTGCACCCCTTTGGGCTTTTTTCTAATAAAAAAAAAACATGTAACAATATGTGAATGACATTTAATCTCAGGATGAAAAACCCCAAAATATAAATATGTTTAAAAAAGTGATGAATTTCTCATTGACTGGTGCTGTTACGCAGCAGTTTTTGAGGCTGTGACAGCAGTACGGGTGGTTGTGGCTCCACAATACATCCCTGTGTTCCTGTGGACAGACCAGTAACAAAGAAAGGAGACGGCCATCTATGGGGAGCTTTTTTTTTTTTTTGTTTGTTTGTTTGTTTGCAGAATCGAGTTTCCTCTCTTTACGATAGGGTCAGCATGAGAGGGACCTGTATGACCGGAGAACTCTCTGTGTTGCCTGTGTTGACTGGGCCAAGCCTCTCTGGAGTTCATCATATTGATGACAATCAGATGGCAGCAAAACAGATAAAAGTCATTAAGTCAATCAGGGGGAACCAGACTCCCCTTACTCCGCTGCTAATCTGGATAAACAGCAGGGAACTGCTACTTGGGTAAAAGCCCTCGATATACAGTGGAGGAAATCTGATGTCTTCAATCTTGTTTTAACCGAATAATCCATTTGGCAGGAGGAGAATGTTTAGTAAAGCTTTGCTGCTTAGCTGGATGACTCAACCTGTGCTCAGTTCGCTGTGCAGTGCTTTGTGACTGGGGACGTGTGTGTTCTGCGGTCATGGGAAGACGTGCCAGTCTCCAGATGACTCAGGAACAACTTCCAGGTCAAGTTCAGGCGTAACTTCGACCTGTGGTGCTTGCTCCTCTTGGCTCAGGGACACCTCTTGGATCTGACCTGGAGAGAGAGAAAGAGGAAAAACATGAAGAAGTGCCGCACCAGTAGCAGTTCTGATTTGTGTTTACTTTGCCAGTGACTGTCATGCAGAAGAGATCCTAAGTCAAAAAGCAATCTCCCCCTCCTACTTCAACATCCCATGTTCTTTCTGCGGGCTCCATTAGAAACTCCATGTCTATGGCACCCACTAAAAAATAAGACTTGACACAAATGTGGAATAAACTCATTGTGGTTTGAAAAAAGCAAAGTGATGCTGTGCATCCAGCTTAAAATGAGGCAGAACAAAAGAAAGTAGCTTTGGCTCAAGCTGGTTCAGACACGTTCTTTCTGCTGCTGCAGGTCGAACACTGAGTTCACTTTCAACCTGGGACTCGTTTCATTACCTTCCTGTAAATTTGCTCTTTGTATCTGAAACACTTGAAACACATATTCATTAAGTTTTAAACCCATGAGTGTGTCTTAACTCATCTGATTTGTTTTACAGGAAAGTGACTGCAATAGGGACTCTTCCTTGTCAGAACAAAGAGCTTCAGCAGCCACACAATAAAGACGACATCAGGGATTCATTTAAACCTTTTAAAATGTTACAAATCACGTGCATGCCTTCAGTCATGCTCAACTGTATATGAATTACTTGGATGAGATTCTGAGATACTGAGATTCTTGTGTTTCCCAGGAGAGAAAATAATTTATAGTTTCCTGGACAATAAACTTGTGAGATTCCTGCACATTAGCATGTGTGTGCTCAATGGATTAATGTACAAATCGCATGTAAAAACACACTGTCCAGACCTTAATGATGCCTCTCTGTAGTTACAGTTTAATCTTAAATTGCCATCATTTTAGTAAGTTAACTGAACAACTTCTTCCCTACAGTGTTTTGCCCAAATCCCTCTCGTGCTAATATATTAACAGTTCATCCGTGCGAAAAAACATTTTTTGGATCAATGATGCACAATAGCACAAAATGTGTGAACAGAAACTTGCCAGTCACAGTTTAGTTGCGGCTGTGTCTCATGCCACAAAGTTACTTGCCAAAACAACAACAAACACACAATACAAAGAGTCTACAGCCATGCTAGCAGCTCTGTGAGGCTGTGCACAGGCACTCTGTGAGTTGTTCAAGCAAAATGCAAAGGTTAGTGTGCCAAAATGCTCTTTTACCACTTTAGAGTTGACCCTAGCCATTTTTTCTCACAGAGGCTTAAAATTGTGTCCTGATTCTCCAGAAAAAAAAGTTGTGGATGAAAATCTTTTCAAAATCTTTTTTATCCCACATTAGTACGCTGCTACATCAGGGAGTTTTAACTGTGAGGTCTACAGTCTCCATGTGTCTGATCTCAGATCCAAACACAGATTCACTCTGTGTGTGTGTGTGTGTGTGTGTGTGTGTGTGTGTGTGTGTGTGTGTGTGTGTGTGTGTGTGGCATCGCTGGTTTGTGGTCGATGAAAAGTCATTCATCCAGCTGGAAGTAATGACTTAACATTCAGGGTGTGGATCTGCTGATATGAAAGAGGAAGCTTTGCTGACAGCCACGAGGGAACAAAGCACACAGACCTGTCATCCCACTTTTCATGCACGACGATACAAGTCTGCTCTACAATAAAGAGTCTGCGAGAGGTGAGGCGTGTGTGTGCATACACATCAGTGATGAGCGTCAGGATGGTGTGAGAGCTTGCGCAAGACTCATCCTCAACAGATAATCAGAGGGATCATTCAACTAAGAGCAACAAACACGAGACTCGAGGAGGAGAGACAGTTAAACGTTCTGCTGGTTAAAAACAGAACTGCCTCTCGACAGTCTGAAGAGCTCAGAGACGGTTTTTTAATGTGCAGCGCCTTGAAAACAGAATGTCTATTATATAGGAGATGTGTACTCTGTGTGTGTGTGTGTGTGTGTGTGTGTCCATGTCTCTAATGGCCATCACACACATGCCCACACATCACCACATCACAAAGTGGAGAGAGAGAGGGTTTATAATAAAATCCTTATCTACCATGATACTCTTGGAAAACATCTCCCGGGAGACATGAGTGAGATTATTAAGGCTCACTCACACAGAATCAGGTGTTCTTTCATTAAGTACAATATATGAAGCAGAGTCAACTTTTTCAGGAGTGCTGCAATGGCCAATTGGTCTCCGATCGTCCAATCAGAGCGAACAGAGCTGAATCCCTCTGTCATTCTCATGTGACACTCACATGCCATGACACAGATGGCTAATTTGGTCTAAAACAGCCTTCACTGTCTGTCTGTCTGCACTAACAGCTGGCTGTGCCCACTGCTGTTAGTGGTTGGGTTTACATGTTTACTGGTGTGATGGCGGTCAGCTGCTCACCGTAGCCGTGGGATCTCTTCATGTGGTGTTTCATGTTGCTCTTCTGGGTGAACCTGATGCTGCACACCTCACACTTAAAGGGTTTCTTTCCAGTGTGTTTGACCATGTGGACCTGCAGAGCGCTCTTCTGGTTAAAGGCCTTGTCGCACTGGCTGCACTTGAAGGGACGCTCGCCTGCAGAACATCAGAACCAGCAGATACTTTCTTAGACAGTGTTGCTTTCAGTTTTTTTACTCATTGTGCTGGTACTGTCAGATTAGCTGTGATATGCAGTGTACTTTGGTATAATCACAGCAAATAAATGAAACCATGTTTGAAATTTTTTAATTCGAGGAACCATTCATTTTGAGGAACTCCAAAAATGGTGTTAAAACCATACACTAAACTACCGCTATTTTGTCCATCGGTCAAACAAAAGCACCTCAGTGACTTTACACACATTAATGGTGTGAATTTAAGAAAATGGTCGGAATTACTCAGAAATATATTAACCTTTTTTTTTTTTTTTTTTACTTAAATCATTCTTTTTTTCAGTCCTCAGTCAGTTAAGACAACAAAACCACTGGTTAGGTTAAGGAAGTAAGACACCATGTGCAACCAGAATTGTTGGCTACTATCATGATTTTTTCTGATTATTATGACAGGGTGATTAGGATTTCACAAAGGAACGAGGCATTCAAGATATTTAGATCATTTTTAACTGTCTGTGTATATATGTATGACATTTTGAGTTAAAAAGGGAAAGATAGCTTAAACTCATATGAAAACATCTGTGTAGGATCTAGTTTCCACATACAACTGTCTCTCACCATGTTGTTCAGCACTGAATGAGGACACTTTGTTGATCTTTTGTTGAACTCTCTGGAATTTCAGTATGTGGAAGTGTATGTGAACATCGGCTCCACTGATGAAACCGCAGTCTAAATACTGTGGACCTGAACTTTGTCCACATGTTTCCATGGTGTTCAAATGTTTCTAATCATTCACACAACTTCTCTGAACTTCACATATGTGTGAGACATTCACGCAGGAAACCAGAGTTTGTCCCTTCATACACATGCTAACACAAGGACAAATGTTCCTAAGTAACCCCGAAGTGATGAATATTAAATAAATAAAAACACGAATAAATATTCAAAGAACTATTTCTATTTTAAACTATTTCTGAACCAGTTCACCACCTGTTGCAGTGAGTAAACACAGTGCATGGAAAACATCGAGCCTTTACATTTTAAGCAATAAATGGCTGCCAGTCTGATAGTTTACAGTAAGCAGTGGTCTGTAAGATGATTATGAATGGCAGTGTGTTTGCACTGTGGGAACCCGTCCATACTCCTCTTACCTGTGTGTGTTCGGTTGTGTCTTTCCAGCTGGCTGCGCTTAGCGAACGCCTTCACACAGGAGGAGCAGTTAAAGACTCGGGGCTTCTGGGAGCTGGGTGACGGACCTGGCTGGTGCACACGTTCATGTTCCTGTGGATGGGTCCAAAAACATAGATTGAATCACTGGCTGTCTAGAACAAAATCCTTCTACTACAACATGTCTGGAATAAAGATGAAAGTAATTCTGCCTCAGGTGATCTGACGCACCCTTGAACCACAAATCAGATTGATTCTGAAGATTTGTGAACTATCATTTCAAGAGACTTCAAATTGACATCTTTGCCTAATTTTTTTTTTCTTGTGTCTAAGGTTGTTTATGCTGCTGAGGGAATTGCTGATTTGATAGTTAAAATTTTAAAAAAGTAAAATTATAATAGTAATGTAGTGAAGAAATATATCTGTTGGTGGAAAACATTTTTTAATTATGTTACTGTTTTTTATTTACCTCAAACACATCTGTTGCACTTTTGTTCTGCAATTCTTGTTACTTATCAGAAAAAAACACGCAGATACTTAAATATGTAATAAGCTTAAATAAGACATTACATCAACTAACTAACTTTTAGCACTAGGGTGGCTTAAGTATGACCTTAAATTTGTGAAGAGTGGCAAAGGTTACAGAAATTATCTTATAATCTGAATAATGTGAATCATCAACTTTACGCAGTCAGCTGACACTAGCTTGGCCTTTTTCAGGTAAAACTTTAGAAAGAAGGGAACGTCTTAGCTCACTATGTTCTTATAATAATCACCTTTCTCATCAAAGTCACAAAATGTGAATCTGGCAGCACTCTACAATGTTGTCTAGCACATGGCATATTCCTGCACTTTAAACCCTCAGAAATGCGCACACTGGGTCTTTTTTTATGAAATAACAAAAACAACAATCTCTAATATTGATAAAACACACCGTTAGTTCAAGGTGTTTCTTTAGAATATTGAAATTCGTGAAGGACAGAAAGAGCGGTGACTTGTGTTGAGAATACTAATGAAAAAGCTGAAATTCATCCCATAAACAGAACTGAATAATATTTGATACAAGTGCTCTGCAACACAAGCAGACAGATTTACGGAGTAAAATGGAAACAATGACCATAACTAGAAACACTGCCTCACAGTTAACAATTCAGTCTGCATCCATGATAGACCTTACTGATATGAGATGTTATTACTCAATCTCTCTATGCCTTTTGGACATTTGTGTGAAATTTTGTCTTATTAGGTGTATAACATCTTGAGTTATGGCCAAAAATAATTTTTTGTGAGCTCACAGTGACCTCTAATCAGTCCATGCTTTAGTCCAAAAGGATATTTGCTGTTAATTAAAAGAAATTCCCTCACGGAACAAACCTGAAAAATCAACGGTCACTTTGGGTCACTTGACGAAGCTTTTTAAGGAGATAAGAAAGTCTAGAGGATGTGTGTGCTCACTATGGAAACAGTGTTTATTTAAGAACCTTAAGAACCTCGATTAAGTTTGGTAAAAACATTTAAGGTTTAATTTAAAAAAAAAAAAAAAAAAGCTACTGATACTGAGAAACAGTTTGCACTGCCCAGTGACTCCCTGCTTCACTCAGCATCCTCACAGTAAGATATGACTGTCAGTGTACTAACTTGAAAGCACCCAAACAATTTGTGGAAGATGCTAAAGGGTGGGATTAGAAAAATCAGTGCTAATCTCTTGTACGCAGCAGCCAGAAAGCTGAGCTTATCATAAATCCACATCTTTTTTAAGAGTTTGTTTTCTTTTTTGCACCAAATTTTGAGCTTTACAGGTGGATTTCATTGCATTTGTAAAAGCCATTTTATTTATTTTATTTCAGGTATTGACACTAAGCAAGCAAGCTTAAAATAATCTTTAAAAAAATGACCTTTTACATTTTTTCCCCCTCTTTGTACCTCAATTTTAAGTCACGGCTTTTGGTTTTCAATCTATAATTAAATGGGAAAATTATTACACGCAGGTCAGTAGAGTGAAAAATAACAACACTACCAATTTATCATTTCACCCACTGGGCCTCTTCAAAAATCTAAAATCAACATTCCAGTTCTCGCTGCAGACTAATGAGCACCCTGAGGACCTGGAGAGCTTGACGCTCAGTCACTCTTTACTGTGGCTAATCGCAGTGTCGATATATGACCGTGAAGAGAGCCTACGACCAAATGGTCTCGACTTAAAAACATGCAACACTGTTGAGAAACAGCTTTTGTATGAAGCCACAAATTTCACCTGATCTGAGAGCTGTGGCGTTTACATGCTCAAGTGTTTCAAACCCATGAAGAGGAGCACACAAGCTTCTCCACTTATGTCTGCTGAAAAACACCTCTCAGCTTAAGTGTTTTGTTATCCGGAGTTACAATTTGAAATAGTCTTATTAAATGCTACTTGATGAATTTCATTTTTTTTTCTTTGTTTCAAATAGTGAGTCAGTTTTCTTCTGCAGGCCGAAGTAACACAGATAACTTAAAATAGAAATTGTGAGAGAGAATTTGTTTTCATTAAACCTGGACAGCTTTGTTTTCCATATGTAACTATAATTCTATATCAAACAAGTGTTTTCTTGTATGTGGAGAGGAAGCAGCAGCTGGACAGATATTAGCATTGAATATAAGGCATCAGAGGTTTAAAATTTAAAGTCATTTATCATCTGATTTTATTTTTACACCATTTTTTTACCTTCAGGTGTGTGGCTCGCTTAAAGGCCTTGTTACAGAGACTGCAGACGTGACAGCGGTCCTTGCCGTGAGCTTGTCTGCAGTGACGTCGCAGCGTGTTGGCATTCTGGCACACCTGATTACAGTAGAAACACTGGTTCCTGTTATCAGCCTCCGTCTGGCTGTCCTTCCCACCTTTGGGACCATCGTCATTAATCTGCATCACAAATCAAGGTCAGTGAGTCAACACATTAACAATTACTTATAAAAGCTCACTGGTAAAAAGTCTATTGGTCTCAAATTTAGACACCTCGTGGCGCATATTTCGATTAAAATCCTGTGTAATTGTGATAGTAAAATTGTTTTTTATGTCTTCTAAAAATTCATTTTGTAACTATCTATTTTTTAACAGGTGATCCGTCACAGTAGATTATTGTTTTGCCATCTTGTGCTCAGGTTAGTGATGAAAAACCTACTTCCACCTTTGTTTGACAGTTCCTCTCTCTGAAATCGTGAACTACACATATGAGGTAAAGACACTCACATTGTATCCGTTGTCAGATGCTCCATTCGTGGACTGGGAATGGTGGCTGACCAGTATGACCTGCTGGCCTGAGCTGGCTGTCTGTCCTGATAGACTGGAGTCATTCAGCACTGCAGGAAACGTCTGACCCTGACGAGCAAAAGATAATCTGGTCAAAAACTACATGATGTCAGCTTTGGTCATCACACACGTTTAGAGACATCGCTCATATGCGGATTGCAGTAATGTGGGGTTTTTACCTGTGCATTGATGTTAAGAGTGACACTATCCAGCATCCCCTGAGTATCAGCCAGTGTCAGTGTAACACTGCTATCGCTGGCCACACCTCCTGGTGACATCACTAGGCTCTGGGATGCAGCAGTGTGTGACAGGGTGGTGCTAGGTGGCAGACTGGAGACTGACGGGTGAGAGACAGAGAGAAAGGTTAGACTTTTTAATAGCCACCATTTTCACCTGCCACTGATGTATTATGCTGGAGAGTGCCTTCAACCTGATATGAACAAAGACCATCACATCCTTTGCCACAAGTGGAATACAGGCCATGAGAATTGAATGTTGGTGGAATTGGCCTGGAACAGCTTTAAGACCAAAGCAAGGCTTTCCTTCTACACGATTTAACTTTTTATCAAAGTCAGAACCAGTTTGATAAGTACAACGGTTTTCTTTAATGGACATTTACTTTCATGAATCATCTTCATTGGTGACATGGCTTCATTTTTGACAGCTGATCTTTTGCAAGCAGTAGGGAAACAAGCACGAGCAGCCACAGTTAGATGATAGGTTGCAGGTGATAGGCACACAACTTCTCAGCAAGGTAACTTACTTTTCCTGCTGCTGTGAGAAAAAGCTACCTACACATCGCATGATGGAAAAAAGCTGTATGTTTACTGATTTTTTTTTTATATAAAAGAGTGATAATGACTGCAAATCTGACCTAAGAATTGCAGTGTGTTGTTTCACTATACATTTTTCTTACTCAACACCAAAGCTCGCCTTTATTAGTTCTTCACAAATGACAAACAATGACACTAATTAAATTCCTCTCAGAATGGAGGCTAGTTTTCGTTAAAACATTTTACAGATTAAATTGTCACAAAAAATCCTTTCATGCTGCTCTGTGTCGTTTCCACAGTTACAAGCCTCAGTGTAAGTTGAACATTTGACCAGTTGTTGCACTGCATCGACTGTTACAATGACACAAAAATATCTATGTGTATATTAAGGTGAGTACAACCGGCTGGCTGCCAAAGCCCTTTTGGACCTTTGCTCTTTTACTAAAATGAATAACAACATCTTAATTAGCTTTGGTCAAGGGAGGGGCCCCATTATATCAGCAGTGAATAAAACACAGTATTTAATTTCACTAAAAGGGCCAAAAAGACGGGGTTGTTAAGTTTATCAGTCAAAGCACAGAACCTTTTTTTTTTTTTTTTTTACTTCGGAGTTACATGAATGCTTCTGTGAAATAAATAAAAGCAGACGTGCTCTTTGTATCTGTGAGGCAGTGGGAATGTTTTCCACTTGAGTTTAGAGTGGAAAGTAATGAAGAGACAGAGATGAGAGTGGGAATTTGATTGAGCCTCTAGGTGACAAACAAGCCAGTTAACAGAACAACAAGGAAGCAGTCTCGGAGGAAACAAATGGTGTCTGTTCACTTCACAGCTCACAAGCCCTTCACTTTCTTTTCACAGACTGGTCTGCACATTTACTGACAATAATTCACATGGCCTATAGAGCTTTTAAACTCAAATGTTCAATCCACTCAACAGAAGCCCTTACAGTGTACATTTGCACTTCATTAAAGATGAACTAGATGAACTAAATAAAAGAGAGAAAAAAGGGAAAGAATAATGGATATCACACTACAGATCCCATGCCAGGTTAAAACTAAGGACGTGAACGTATGAGTGTGTTATTACTAGGCTTCTAGGCTGCAAGAGATTGTTCATTTTCTTTGATGAAATGACATTCATGAGCTTAACAGAATTGTCAAGGGAATCTAAAATAGCGCACCGGCACCCCATATACACAAGTTGCACACATTAGTACACACGTGAGTTACTTCCTACAGTATAATAGTAACCTTGTGTTTCTTCCAAAGTAAAGAACTAAAGCTAAACCCTCCTCTGTGACATGTAACTTTACTCTTTGTCTTTTAGTATATGTATCATTCAGATTCTTTAATACAGGACTTCTAGTTACTATAAGTGAGCAAAAAACATTAAACCTTAATTAACTTACAGATGGTGTTAGTAAGCTACCTGGATGAAAGCGATGCTCCCTAGCTAAAATTTCTTTCAAAATCATTTAAGTTGACACATTTGATGGGCACTTGCTGGCAATAAGAAGGTAGTCTTTGTTTACTTTACGGTGGGACATAGAAAAGTGGTTTTTATATCACACCAGTAATTTTATGGTAACTGTGGCACTGTTGTAAGCAGTATATATGATATATAGGAATGGAATGGATGTATAAGCTTGACATATGAAGCAATAGTGAGTCTACTTAGTGACTTAATTCATCATATGATCAGATCTATTTAACCACCAAAGTCTCTCCCTCATGAAATTTGATGAATCCATAGAAGAATCCCACACCTTATAAGGTCCTTTCAAGAAAGGATTATTGATCAAGAGACCGAGCCTCTCCATCCATGTTTTGTCCTTGGATCTGTCTTTGGTGTTGGAGGCAAAGAAACTGACTCTTACATATGCACATTCATGCTCCCGTTTATACTGGCTAACAATGTGAGTGAACGACACAGACTCATTCACCTGCCGTACAGATTACTGCTGTTTTGTTCTCTACTCTTCAATCTTCTCCTGCCATATCTGACGAACGGAGAAACCCTAGTTGTCGGTTTACAGAGAGATGGAGCTCAGTCCTTCAGCCATTGTGTTCTGTTGTTTGTTGTTGTTGAACTCAGCAAAAAATGAGACTCGACCCCCTCTGTGTCTTATTCTTCATATATTTAGAGTGGCTGCATTGCTAACCACAGTACAGATAAGGACCTCCCACTAAGTGCATGTGCTTACTGCATCAAAGAGGTGGCAAAATAATCAGTTCTTTCAGGTGGGTTACTGTCAGGTTATTTACCCATCAGCCAGCTGGGTATCCCTCTCCAACTTTTTGCCTTACTAATGGCCCGGTGACCTCGAGTCAAGTGGTATTATGAGCGAGCAGAATAGGTCGCTAGAGATGGCTTGATGCAGGTCACAAATGGCTTTTGTGTGCACCTCAGCACTCAAGAGTCTTGGAGAACAAAGGTTACTTAAAGAGACGGGCTACTCTTTCAGTTACCAGGAATTTGTGGGAGGCTTTTCAAAACCATTGTGCCTCAGAGACACAGAATAAAATTCTAAAAAGGAAGAGAGGCCAGCAATGGTACAGAAATACACTCTCTGACTCAGTCATTTTACAACTAGGCTGCAGCAGGATGCTTTAGGTACCAGGAGCCACATCTCACTCACAATTCACCTTAGTGTGTAAAGGAGTGGGAAGCAGTGCACTGTTACATTTGATTTGATTAAAATATGTCTTGCCAGTTCGGGTACTTACTAATTACTTTAACATAATCACATCAAAGATGAAAACCTTGCAAAGGAAGCAATATTTTATTTAATTTCCACAAAAAAAAAAAAAAAATTGCAAAATAACTTTTTTCTGTGTTATTCAAAAGCACCTTGGCAATATAAATTGCTACTTCAGAGTTTTGAACATTCTGTATTTCTTTTAAGAAAGCAAAAAAAAGGTTCTTGTGATTCAAAACACCTACAAATCAATACCAGTTCTGACCTGCCATTCCAGTGTTGGCGGGACTTTGAGGTAGGAGGTGGTCATTGGTGATGGTCAGGGTTGCGCTCGTGGATTGGCTATTGAGTGGTGATGACAGTCGCATGCTGCCGTTCATCTCAGCACCACTAGGGTTGCTGTGCTGGGCGAGCAGATCCTGACCTGCAGGAGCATAGAGAAAAAGAAATCTTTAGTCAAGAATCCAAGAAAGTTAGCTGTACTTTTTCTACTTTTTTCTTATATTAGGATGGGATTACATATACCAAAGTTTTGTCTGTTTTAAGTTCAAATTTAATTTAAGGAGATCTTTTTTACACCTTTCTTAAGGCAAAATTTTCACTTTAGCATTCTTTTTTTTAAAATAGAAAAAATAGACAAAGTGTATTTTGCACATCTCCTTAGGATGGTGAAGAGAAACTGAAAACAACATTTTATTTGGAAACCATGCCCTGTCATTCATCATTGCTTTTCTTACTGTCTGTGATAAAAGAAAAAAAAAAAAAAAAACGATGAATCTATTTCAAATGAAATAAAAACCAAGGCTGTGTAACAACAATTTGCTCCTGTCATAGTCTCAAGAATTTGAATCAGAACACAGTCAGTCTCTCTGAGTGCTGAATGAAAGAAAGTCCCAAAAGTGCCCAGAGGAGATATTCTTCTTGCTCTAGTCATAAAGGGCAAAACAGGATCCATCTAGTCTTATCTTAACTTACCTCTGTGGATACAACATTAATCCCCAGCTGATATATGACTAGCTGGAGGACAGGAGCTTTGTGTTAGATATGATGTAGGAAAAAAAAAAATGGTATGTGAAGAGGATGCGTCACACATACCCTCTGACACTGAAGCTTTTGATTTTGATTTGTGAAGTGGGTTCAAAATGAAAGAAATGGCTGAGAGTTATTATTGCACCTGTTTTGTTATGGGCTTTTTTTTTCTCTTTCTTTCTGTCTGAACGAGGAAATCAATAGCTGTGTTATGGATCCTTGAGGGAATTTCATTTCATCTGTTTGTTATTGACAGTCTGTAAAAAGACAGGGTTAGGTATATACCGAATGGAGCTGTTTGTTATTTATAGTCCTGCATGGTATAAAGTGGTCGATACCTGATATGGTGAGCGTGATCTCCTGAGGGTTTCCAGCTGCAGTGCTTGAACAAGAAGCTGAGGCAAGGGCTTGAGTCAGGGCGGGGTTGTTGATGGTCAGAGTGATCTCTTGACCACTGGTGCCTCCAGTTATCAACCCTGAGCCGCCCATGACATGGCTTAGGTCCTGAGAACCTGCAGAATACACATTAAGGCATCAATCAGTTACTCTCTTCATAAAAAAAGGGTGTCTACCTGGTCATTTTTCTAAGTTTAGGTCATCATTGCATACCTGTAGTGTCCTGCTCAGAGAGGCCGGCCATAGTGACCTGAGCAGGCGTGATGGCAGAGGGTTGCAAGGCCAGGCTGGTCAGTGGGTGAATGACCACATTGGCCGACACAGACGGGTCAGCGTTTGACATGAGCTGGCCGCTGGAGTGGGAGACGAGGCCGGTGTCGACGCTCAGGGGTTGAGAGAGGAGGCCGCCTTGTTGCAAAGTCTGATGGAGGAGGGCGGGGTCAATCTGGAAGAGAAAGTACAATCTCAGAAGAAAGATGGAGGATGATGTGGAGGAGGAAACGAGAGGGTACACAGCCTGAGTAAAGGTAAAATGCTTTTCGTAAAACATGTTTTGGGGATAATAGAGAATAAAATAGAATAGTGAGAACATAAAGATTAGAGCTGCATTAAACCGTATATGAACTTACACTCTGCCTTGTAACCTTAATAAAAGAAATAGTGATCAAAAAGCTGAAAACATCGTTCATGTCTAAAGAAATCTTTGAAGAAAAAAGTATGGAGTATGTGATAAAAAAACTAATCATGCATGTGTGTATCTGTATATGCAAAACTTTTTATCTGTATATATGAAAAAATTCCAATATTCAAATTTCAGTTAACCATGAAGAAACTGAACTGAACTACACAAAGACATAAATAAGAACATTTTAATTTGGTATGTTTACAGCTGACAGAGCAAAACTCATCACAGCTTCCCCATACACAAGCTAAGTTGATTCTCATTCTGATGCTCTCCAGGGATTTTGTCCTCCACCAGACTGCTCATTTGCTTTCCTGCATATACACTCGCTAGTTGCATTATGTCAAAGAACACCCATATTCTATTCAGAGTGAAGGCTGCGAGATGCCCTGCACAAACCATTATTAGCACATACGGTGTCACTGTGGCAACACAGCTGCAGTAAAAGCCATAACTCATTAATGCTTTAAATCCCTGACTACCTTGTTGCTGTACAGTAACTGAATACATCTGCACAAACAGAACAAACTCTAATCTTTTAATTATGAACAAATCTCCTACTTACAAAACAATGTTGTCACCTGGTTTGTATTTATGGTCGCACACATGAAAGGTGCAAGAAAAAATGCCTTTAATTAGGACCTGCTCAATCAAAAACAAAGCTGCTGATCCTTCAACAAGCATTATGCAAAAACTAATCTTTAAATAAGTAACACGGCTCTGACATAAACATTAATCATACCACCCTAGCAATAATTAAGATTGCCTTCTGCTCAGTGGAATGATGAAAATTAACAAATGGTAAGACACAGAGCTTTGTTTTAAAAGGACTGCGTCTGAAAGAAGTTAAGGACTTAAAATGAAAACAAAATCTTGGTCTGATCTGGTGTATTTATGGCTTATTAATGTAAACTTTACATTAATAAGCTATTTTAGTGGCTCACTAACTTGAAGTAGCTAGAATAAAAGAAAATGCTTCCTCTTTTATTCCTTCTCTTTGCCTCAAACACCTGCTCTTGCACTATGTAACTTTGGCTGAGCTGCTGCTATGATTCTATTGATGAAAATTTAAGTCAGAGCTCTTTATTAAGAACTGATTTATAAGCAACAGAGGAGGCGAAGTGACACCACACACGGATAATGACTCAGTTATTCAGCTGGAGGTGTGAGTGAGTAACCTGTAGTGTGATGTTGTTGATGTTGCTGGTGTCGATGCCAGAGATCTGGACGTTGGGGCAAACCAGGTTGGTCGGCGTCAGCTGCAGGTGGATGCCATCCAGGGTGGTCAGGCCGTCAGGGAGAGACACCGTCAAGTCTCCTGCAGCAAAAGGACACACACATAAACATATTTCACATTTTACTATAACTACTCTGCTCACTTGTGTTCTAATATAGGAGAATCTGCCAGGCAGCAGAGGGACGGAAAGTTAAGTTTTTACAGTGTTTATATGTATATTTAAAAATACCAACGACAACTGGTATAGAAAACCAACCGTTTATGCTAGAAAATGATTGGTTTACAAGTTATGGCAGCTTAATGAGCGTTAGGATTTATTAAACGGCTATTCCTGAACCTTAAATAAAGAGATAAATAGAATGTAATCTTAGGAGTACAGACTAGGATCTTGATCTTGATTTATCAAGAAAGCCTTTGAGATAAGATATGAGATGTAAAATGATTCAGCATTTTACATGCTGTGCAGACATGACGTACAGTCTATAATACGCACTGCTATGCTTCTGAGCTGCCAAAATATGCTGAAAATTTCTACTATTGCAAGAACTCCTTGAACAAGGGTAATGAATATCTCATGAATTAGCACCACCACAATGCTGAGAGACAACAAAGGGAATCTAGCGATGCATTCAGTCTTTTCCCAGAAGGTGAAAGTAGAGAGGGTTTCAGGGAGACAAATACTTCTAGTGAACTATGGACTCTCAAAAATGCAGAAAACAGGAGGAGTGACTGAGAATGTAAGAGATGAGGAAAGCAATGACTGGAAAACTTTTTTGGGCCCCCTCCCTAACTGTCATGCTCCAGCAGCCACATGTGGAAAGTAATTTCATGGCTGCAGGTGATAGCCAGACTTCAGCAAACACATTTAACTTGAATGAATTTCAGCGTCAGGAGACGGTATTTGCCCTGTACTGCACTCAGTAATTGCAGTTGTTTTGTGACACCCTTAATAAGCATTTGCATAGCACCATAAATCTTATCCAATAATTTCTTTTCATTATTCTGTTTGTTAGAAAACAATTTTCAGAAAATCGATTTTGTGGGAAACAAAGAACTCTGACTGAGCCCAAACTTGAGGAAAAGGGGGGAATCTAAATATTAAACTTTTTTCATTCATTAGTATTTTCAGAGAATGTCACATAAACTTTTCACAGTAATTCAGTCTTCTTTGTGAATAGGAACCATCATCTAGAATTCTAAAATTTTCTTTCCATGTCAAAACTGAGTATCATTTCCTTTACCAAACTATTCAAGAAGCCAATCACCAACATTTCACAAGGCACACACAGCAAAACTTTCAATGCCAAAGTCTTCAAGTGGAGCTCCTGCCACAAAGGCCCAAAAAGGTCAGACTTTCTTTGACACCTGGATGTTTTATCCACCTCCAAAACGCAGGAACGCTGAGTACAAACATCATTTGTGAATATTTGGAGGCTCTATATAAGATTTTATTGAAAACCATCCAATAGCATGCTGTGACTGGAGGAAAGGAGGTCAAAAGGAGGTGACTTGTGGTGATAAAACAGCTTTCTCCTCCCAGCATGAGCCACATCAGGCACCGTGATGAAAGTCATTGTGTCCTAAGCAGCAGTGTTGATGCTTCCAACTTATCAAACACTGGAAACCATGATCCATGATGTGGATGTGTTGTTGTGTTGTTGTTGTTGTTGTTGTTGTTCTACATACATAAAATCACATGGTGATAAAAAAAAATGCTCGGTCTGTTCTTTATTGTCTCAAGTCATTTCTCGAGTCCTTCGAAAAAATTGAACAGCTGACTACAAAAAACTTTATCAGACTCCTGCTTGTCTTTAAACTACACTGCTCTTCACTGCCTTAATTAAATTATGCTTATTTCTTATCTGCCACCTCTCTGCATGACAAATGAAAAGCTATTTTTTGCTCTTTGGGTGTGTGTGTTCACCTACCTGACATGGAGGCGGGCAGGATGGCCTGTCCCACCAGTCCTGGTTGCAGTAGATTCTGGTCAAACTGCCCTGTCAGGACTTGGTTGGCTGGGAGGTAAATGTTGGGGTCAGAGTTGGGCGTTTGTAGCAGACCCACAGGCTGAAGCGCCTCTGAAGCTGTCGGCTGCTGCCCCTGGCCCGCTGCCACGGCCTGCCCGGCCCCTGGGTCTTGACCCTGATTGGCCTGACCAGTTGACAAGGCGGACCGCTTGGATTTGTGTCTGTCGCTGCTCGGCCTGAAGTGGCACTGGATGTGAGTTTTGCGGTGGCCTGACGTTCTGAAGCGGAGCTCGCAGAAGGGACATTTAAAGGGCTTGGAGCCAGTGTGGAGGCGCATGTGCACCTTTAAGCTTCCCTTGGTAGAGAAGGAGGTGTTGCACATGTGACAGCTGAACAGCTTCTGACCTGCAAAGAGAAAGAGATTATTGGAGTCACAAGAAATGTTTAGCTAATTGTACTTATCACAGCTCCAGGCTGCAGGGACTAATTTTTCTCATAAAGTTGTTTAACACATTCTGCTGAGAAAATAGATGAACATTGTGGGAAATATACTTGTTCTGCTCTCTTGCTGAGAGACAGATGAGAAGATAGATGCCACTGTTATATCTGCTGGAGACGCTCAGCATGAGGCCTCCATCCAGAGCTGCTCAGCTTCGCTTCACATGAACACTGGAAATGGAAACCGCTGGACAGCTGAATTATTTTATAGATTATTTCTCTGTGACTTACTGTATTCTGGCATGAAACTGCTGTAGTACTACAACATATTTTTACTTATTGTCTTTTCCTTTTAGACAGAGCAAGACCAGCTGTTTCCCACTTTCAGTCTTTCTGTTAAGTGAAGCTAACCAGTTGCTGGTGGAAGCTTTAAAACTCTCCATACGAACATGAAGATGGTCAATCTTCTCACTTTGATTCAAATATGCATATTCCAAAAAAAAATTGTCTGAATATTAGATTCCTTCACATTACTTGCTTTTGGAACATCCTGTAATAAATCTGATGTCTAGTTTCAATTATACTTCTCCAGATACCACAATGTTCCAGAAATTTTAATAAGCAGTCACTGTTTATTTAAAAAAAAATGACAAAAAAAAAAGTAAAACAACCTCAACCTCAGCTGAGTAAAGCAATAAATTATAGTGATAAAACTCTAACCTGTATGTGTCTTCACATGACAGTCCAGAGTAGATTTCACTGTGAAGCTCTTCCCACATTCATCACACTTGTAAGGTCTTTCTCCTGTATGGATCCGAATGTGTCTAGACAATGAGGCAGATTGAGAAGAACATAAACACAGAGGAGAGATTTATGTCGGGAGAAAAAAAAAGCAGGAGAGTGCAGCTCAAGGTCACAAAGTAAGAAATGATGTATATAGACATGACAACACACAGCCTTGCCGGTATTTATTGGCTATTGCCAACAAAATATCCATCTCAAGCTCTGATCTCCCAATGGTGTTGTTGCATCAGCTTCAAAGAAATTGCACTCTGACTACTAATATGAGAACTAAAATAGTAAATATGGTTCAAAGGGGAGACTGACTATAGGAGCAGAAGAGTCAGAGTTCAGTTAAAAAAAAAGTTACATGATCCAGCTTTCAAGGGATTCAAAACATATTTATTTTGACTATGACAACATTTTTTTCCCACATTCTCTCAAAGTTCTTTTCTTAATGTTGTAAACAGTTTATGAGAAAATGTGACCTTCTACATTTTCTCATAAAAATTATTTTTATTATTGCACTTTCATCTTTACTTTTGAAGTTTGGCACAAAACTGCCCTCATAAACTGCACAGGGCAACCAAAAAAACTTGCTTTCACTAAGTGTTCCTCTATTTATATGGGTAGAGCATTAAAATAAAATGTACTCCTTAACAGAGAAACAGAGAAAGAAAAAACCTCCACTCCGAAACCTCCGTCTTTGAGATATCAAAAAAAGAAATTTGAAGTCCACTTTTACCAAATAGCAATGTACATACTTACAGGGGAATCCCACTTTTTTTCCCATCTATGTCTTATTCTCACATATCTACTTCTTTAGCAAGCACAAGTTTAATAGACAGGCACTGCATGCAAACAAACCAGTGTGCAGCTAGTTTAGTTAGCCAGTAAGTTGCCCTGTAAGTAGATACTAATAACTTCATGTGTTTTAGCAACAACAAACTCTGGTTGTTTGTCTTTTTACTTCCTGTCCACACTAAAAGTGGGAATGTGTCATATTGTGTGGACTTGGATCTGCTGTTTAATCTGATATATGAGCAATTTACATAAAGTGTGATGGACAGAGTGAGCGGGTAAAAATGAGAGACTTTCCTGTATAGCCATCAAGCAATCATCACAAGCTCTTTCCATAGCAGTGCTGACTGGAGCAGTGCTGAGGCACTCTGCTGGGATCAGTTGGTTGTGTTATTATTACAATAGTCAAGGTGAGGGTCAGACTGTGTTGGTAGTATAAATCATCATGACCCACACACAGAACAGCCACGATTATGGGGATAAGGAGGGTTTAAAAAGTACTTGTTTTTTCTTTTAATCGATCTTAAATGAATGTGTTCTACAGATATGTTCTACACCTCAAAGACACTGGCCAAGCGGACTCCTTAGACTATAAGAGGGGCATAACATTTACCTGACAAGGTCACTTGGCTTCTTAAAGCTCTTGGGGCAGAAGTTGCAGCAGTTGGCAAACTTGGGCTCCGTCTCCAGCTCCACGGCCTTGTCTTTGATCTCGCTGATTCGATCCCTCTCGGCTGCAGACTGGGCGAGGATCCGCTCCGACACCGACGCCTCCTCACCAGGATCCTTCGCCAGCTCGGCTGCCTGCTCCTCTGTGAAAGTGATGATTTCCAAGCCCCTTCTTTTTGATGTCTTTTGTTCCCCTTCGTCTTCTTCCTCCTCTTCCTCTACCTCTTGAATATCCAGACCTATAACTGTGAGAATTGGGGTCAATCATCATTGTGTGTCTTTTGGTTACAAGTCATGCCAGGCAGCTCAAACTTAGATGAAGATGTTGGTGAAATTATACATTTTAAGTTTAAGTTAAAGACATACATACATCCCAACAGCAGGAAATATGCTCGAAAATTACTTGAAACCCCAGATTTTTTTAGAAAATCTGACTTTTGTCCATTTTTGAAAGAGACAAATCAAATTTTTGCTTGCAGATAGGGTGTAATTAGCATTTTTCTTTCTTCTTTGTTCTTTAAACCACTTTCACATCCTTATGTAATCCTTATATGTAATGAAACATGCAGATGGTGTTAGGGCGTCCCTACTTTGGTCCTCCACAGCATGCTCCTTCTTCACATGCTTTTTACACAGCAGGCTGGTCCTGAAGCTCTCGTCACACATGGAGCATTTAAAAGACTTGATGTGGATAATCATGTGGCGGTTCAGGCTGCCGTTGGTGGTGAAAGAGGCATCGCAAACATTACACCTGAAGGGCTTCACTCCTAAAAAAATAAGAGAGGCACCGTTTCACAGTTTTCAGTTATATTTGTGAAGAAAGTAATTTTAAAAACATCTCAAAATCCAAACAAGGAAACAGACTAACTTTCCCTTACTTGTTTCATTATGCTTATTTTCTTTGTGTGCTTTGCTAAAGATCCCTTAAAAAATACTTTTATATTAATGAGCCATTGTCTTTATCTTTGAGCTTTCATTTACAAAAATTCTCAAATGACATTTTTTTCAAATCCTGTACTCATTCAATCTGTAAACAAAGACCTTTAATATCCTTTTAAAAAACATGTTAATCCATTCTTGTGAAACTTTCGTTTTAATTAGTTAAAATGAAATGAATGAAATGCAAACCCAGACTTCAGGCAAACTAGCATATTTAAACCCAATGGATTATGATTCATAGCTGTCAGGACCATTAAATGAGTTATTTGTTGACTTAGAAACTTGGCCTTTGTCAAATTATAAAGAAAGAAAATCAGAGATTTATCAGCAGCTGGTATAACCCGAGCTCACCTGTGTGTGTATTAAGGTGTGACTTCAGCACTCCAGCTGATACAAAGGCTCGTCCACAGAGATGACACCTGTACGGTTTCTCCCCAGTATGAGAACGTACGTGCTGCTTCAGATGGCTTGACTTTTTGAAACCCTTATTACACCAGTTACATCTGAAAAAGAAAAAGAAAAATTGCCTGTTGTTTAAAGTGCCACTCAGAAGATACCAAATAAACAAAAAGGGCAGTTATTATTTTACATGAAAATGAGACAATGTCAGAACAGTAAATACTGAAAGATCCTAAAATGTTATTCAATCCTAACTGTGCGTGTGCTCCACAGTCCTTCAGCAAGCTTCTAACTTTCCTGTAGAGGATACAGCAATAAAGCACGTATATGTGTTTGTGCTTATTTAATGTCAAAGTATATGTTTCCTTCATAATATTCAACTAAGACTGCATTCTTTACCAGGTTTCAGAAACACAACAGAAACCCAAGTGGTGTGACTTAATGTCACTTTCTGAGCACCAATCAGGTAAAATGATGAGCCTTTTGCTGACAGCCAGGAGTCCACAGTCCCTTAAGCAGCTGGGAGGTCAGATAAAGGTTCAGTTTGTTATTTGAGCAACTGTTAATTATGTTGTCCGTTGTTCTGTAACAGTGAATACACCTTTAATTATATAGCCGTCAAAGAAAGATGGTAGCAAAGCGAGGACTTTTGTGTTGAATAGAAATTAAGTTGAAAAAAATATGGAAAAAATACACTTTTATAATTGGGTCTGAAAGTAAACGACTGACTTCATAATGTCATGTTTAAAGCTGAAACGACGCTAGAAGTGTCAGATTCAAAACTGTCCTATTAGACTTGATGACATAATGAGAAAGCAAACTCATTAGTTTCACCTCAGTGACACTCATCTGATGTCTTCGTAAAGATATCTTCATACCTTTGCTTGTGTGTCTGTATGTGCATTTCCTTTCTATTTTCAGTAACTTTTAACTGAGAAAGCTTCTGCAGGGTAAAAACTATCTTTGTGGTTGTCATCCACCTTCACTCCCTGCATAAATACAGCACTGACGTCCGGGAAAAAAGCATTACATGCATGAGAGTAACTGAAATAATATCTTGGTATTCATCTTCATAGTTGTCCTAATGTCCAATTAGGGCTGATGTAGAGGTTACTAGGTATGTTTGTCATTCTAGTCAATACTTTAAATGAATTTAAACCATGCCGTATTCAAATCAGTAAACATGAATGTATCTCTAAATAACATGGTTTCATCAAGGAAATCTTCAGCATAAAAGATGCTACTAACAGGCAGGTAAAAGTTATTCAAGACGATCATTGTGAACACTGCAAACATTGCTTTTTATTTGAATAGGCTCAGTGTTTACAATGGTGTCAGTCGTTTATCAGCTTTGAGCCTTGAAAAAGATTTGTTTTGAGACTCTGGAGCATAAAAACACAATGTAATCACTGCAACGAGGGAAATCTAAAAGCCGGTAAACAAAAAGAAATTACTCAGCCCTGCGGTGCATCAAGAAGTTTCTCAGGGCAAAACAATACAAAATTTATCAGAAACTTCTTGAATAACTTGTGCATACTGGTTCTAGTCCCTGCAGGTCTCCTGATTGGAATTGCTGTGACATTTATCTTGACAAATCACTTAATAACTCTCACTTTCTTTGAGACAGCGTGACCAGAAAATGCCAAGGGAAAAGAGAGACCAGCAGAGATAAAAAACCCTGTCAGACAGAAAATGTTTGCTGGAGCACCGTGGCTCATGGGGTCTCAGTATTGCCCTGCAATCATACCAAATGGTAAATGATAAAAATGATAAAAATTGAATTCCTCTGCCTGACTGTTGGGTACTTTTTGTCGCATTGTCAATAACATGCCATCTATGGAATATGACGGCTTGAATACTGAAGAAAATGGAACAAGTAAAGGAGAAAAAAAGAACTGACAAAGATTTGCGTCTTAGTAAAACTCCGTGTACTCAGCCAAGACAGCAGGGGCAGTTTTGGGAAAGTCACTGGACGCTCTTGAATGTTCCTGCCAAATGTTGGATTTAACCACTGAAAACTGGCTGAGAAACCCAAAGATCAGAGTTCACTAATGCCCTTCATCTAAAAGATCTGTTTGCAAGAAAAGGCAGAAATAACCTTTGAGACATGCAGGTGTGCAAAGATACAAAGATAGCAGAGAAAGAAGCGAACACTTGAAGCTGTAATTACCACTGTGATCCTTTTACAAGAGGATGGGGTGTAAAAGGTGGGGAGGTAGGAGCACTTTCTGAACACTAACACCCACACACACACACACATACACACCAACACACACCGATACACGCGCACACAGAAGAGATAAGTCAGCACTGAACCTGTAGGCTCTCTTGCTGTTGTCCTCACTGTCTTCCTGGTAGTCCTGTGATTCAGCAGGCAGCTGGAGCTCACTCTGACTGCTCTGCTGCAGAAGCCCATTCGTCTGGAATGAAAGATTCATTAACAAAATACGCTCACCTTAGTATGGATAGAAATACATTCACAAAGACAGTATTATTAATGAGTGTCTCTGTTTCATTCAGACATGTCTGCAGTGGAATAATTTAACGCGCTTAGACATGCTTTTCTTAGCTTAGTTATTCGAGAGGATGGATTTGAGAGAGCAAAAAAACTGTGTCTATCTGCCTCTAGTGTTAATTCTAAGCTCTTCTAACTGTCTCGTACCTCCAACACTGTGCTGAACACACAGGCACAAGAGTGTGATAAAGCCTCTCAGCCAGCTCAAGCAAGAGAACAAATGTAAGTATGTTAATATAATGTGTAATGTTGAACACCCTCTGCTCTACAAATAAACCACTGATATTGGTTTTTAAGGTACTTGTAGGAAACGAGGTTGAAATGAAAAAAAGAAAGGAAATAACAAGAATTAAAGTAACTCAAATGAAAACACAACAGGCTACCCTGTCTCCTTTATAACAAATGATTTAACCAGGTAACTAATCAAGCAACTCTTTGCAATAATTATCAGCTCAATCTATATTCTGTTGAAATTTAGTTTCCTTATAATACCGATCAGTTCTTGTACTATTCACATGCAAATTTTCAATATGCAGCTACTTGCTCCAAAATTCAATCTAATTATGTTTTCTATGAGGAGAACCTGTGGTGCAAAACCAAAATAAAATCCTCTAGAAAGAATGAATTCAAATAGCATTACTGAACAAAATAATTTTGACAATGTGAGTATGTTTTTCAAAATCTAATTGAATAATTAGGCAACTGCAGTCCTGGGGAAATGGTGATAAGGGCTTGGGGCACCCATGGTGGCCCAGGACTCACCACCTCAGCACTGGAAACGTGCAGCAGATTGGGGGGGTGGTAGCTGGAAGACAGGGCCTGAGACTCCAACGTGCTGGAATCCTGAAGCTGCTGGACGGTGGAGAACTGAGGCTGGTTGTAGCTCGATTCAGTGATGGTGAAGCCTGAACAGAACCAACAGAGGATGAACACTGATCACATCTGAAGGCACAAGCTTTGGCCATGTTGTTTATTCTAAATTAAAGCTCTTCAAGTCTGTCTCCTTTAACTTTTAAATGTTTTGTGAAATTTGTTGTTTTTGGAGGTAAAAGTTCTGTTAAAGTCTAATTTTATATGCCTTTGTTAATCTTAAAGGTTGAGCCTAATATTCACGGAATGTTTTATTGTTTTAGGCTCATCAACTTATTGCCTCCTTTTTGTAAAGTACATTTTTCAAATTGTATTAATATATTGGTTTTTATATTCAGATGGGATCCTTTTACACATTAATGTTCTCTTGGAATACATCTTGGTTTGTGTGTGTTGTACTGTTATGACAGTAGTATATCATTAATAATCACTCATAATGTTTTGTAGCTTGAAGTATGAGACTCTTGTATTTCTTGTTCTTTGTAAATGTGCGAGTGTGACCAAACAATTTCCCCTGTGGATGAAAAAGCTAATACATCACATTACATTCTATTGGCAGATGCTTTTGCCAAGGCTGTATTAGAGTAAGTACATTCAAAAAAGTTATCTAATTAATGAGTTGAGAAACAAAAACTATCCTATTGAATTCCGAAAACTATCTTTTAAAAATCAGTGTTTTATTATTCATTCTAAATTGAACTGAATGGCTGTTTTTCACATAAAGTTTAAGCAATGATTTTAAACTTTCTTCTCTAAATGCGTTCAATTTGTACAAATCAAATGTAATGACTGCATAACCCTCAAAGAAAGACAGTCCAAGTTTCTTTTAGTGATTTTTTTAAATGCAAAATGTTAGCCATGTGGCAGTCTGCTCATTATTCATACATTCTGTGGCAGTTCAAGGGCCACTCATTCCGCTACACACCCAGCATGTGAACCTTAATGAAGCACAGCGTGAACACTGCTGAACTTGGAGCTGCAGCAATTTACCAGATGATACTCAGAGTAAGTGAGATGACTGTAGTGTGAAGTCATAGCATGTTACAAATAACAAACAATACAGGGTTTCCCTCATTAAACTCCAGGGATCATTTTAACAATAACACCCCTAACAACTACATTTTACAAGTGGTACAATCATGATTAGCTGCTCTTTTGCATAATAGGCTACATAAACTTTGTGGACTTGAAAATTTAATGACACTTGAGGCAGTGTGACCCTAATATGAAGAAATTCCAGGTGTGCTCTGGACGATAAAGGTTATTTATACAGGTTTACCAGTTCATCATTTATACATGGTGCAAGAAATATGATCAAATGACTGTTCTGTTTGTTGTGGGAAATGCACAGAAAACTGCATTCTCCTTTGACAGGGTGGAGAGGCAAAGACAAAGTTCATAGAGTTTATTCAATAGCGATTGTTTTTACAGTTTTTTAATTACCTTAAGTGAGATGCCATCAGTTTTTTCACACAACACAATCATAAATGTATTTTTCACACAATAAGAGGAGACCATATACTCTGATTTTCTACTTCTTTGTCTCATATTAACACACATTTTAGTGTATTTGAATGTTTTTAAGGCATGTTTGAAAACTATTTCCATGAAAAAATTCAGAATAAGAAAGCCTAAATGATTGAAACTGATGAGACACATAGTGTGTGTGTTTGTGGCTTTACCTTGCGTTAGAGCTTGTTGGTCAAAGGCTGGCTGAGGGAGTGCTGGAGTCTCAAACTGGCTCATATTCTGGGGCAAAGCATGCTGGGTTGTCACATACGAGTCTGTCACCACAGAGAAAGAGATGCACAGCAATGCATCTGTTAGTCTGGTACTCACAAAGACAAAGACTGATAAAAACACATGCTCACTCTTTGCATCTCGCAAACACTGAAAAAGTTTAGTCGAACAGAAAATTATTTGGGTGATCATTCTGATCTTGGTGTCATTTTTCATCTCCATCTTTGGTGATGTTCGCCCACTGGACTTTCACAGATCCCTAAACAATACTAACAGTGTTTCTCTGTAGAAATGGTTATATCAGCGTCACATTTCATCATGGACAGTCATGCAAACTGACAATAGGTTCATATCAATAACTCCTGTATTATTGCTACAGTAAAGGAAAAAATAGAGGTTAGACTCAATCTTGCATTGTTACAGGGGCTGATTCGGGTATAAATATACTGCACTCCATGGGTTTCACTTGTCTCTTTTAAAATTTAACACTGTACGTCTTTTGTATGCTGGGTAAATTCCAGTCCATACAATATTAAAATGTCATCAAATATGCACAGTTGAGGTCAAAGGTAGTGAACCTGACTAAAAGACATGCATTTTTAAACTGACAGAGTTTGGTGTTTTAGGAAAGTCAAATGTAAATTGGCTTGCTAACTGTGAAAAAAACTGAGTTTTCAGAGATCAACTAGGTTGATCTGATTGGTTCCAGAGGACTGGTCTTTGCAGAAGAATTTCAGGGTTAGTTGTTCTCCTTTAAGCACTGAAGCTCCACTTGAGGCAGTGTATTTGGCATCAATTTGCCTAAGAATGTTTTCTGAACAAACAGATCATGTTGAAGTTGATTATGCTGCAGGAGTTTGAGAAGTTTCCACTTCAAAATGTTTTGTAATAACAAAGTCATGTTTTCTCCTTTTCTTAAATTCTGGATCAAAGTTTTTTCTGATGTTTGAAGTTTGAACAATCTTTAAAATTTACAAACAAAAACTAAAAGATGTGAATGATTATTTAGTAAATAACTAAATCAAATTTTCAGGTCAAAAATGGGAGGTAACACAATCTTAGACATCTGACTTTTCAACAAGAAATATTTAATTTCACACACTCTGACAGAGGGGCTGTGGGCCTGGACCCACTCTGACTGTTCAGCGGGAACAGTGCTGTGGCCCTACATCTGTTTACCTTCTCCTTGTACAAGAGGTTGGTCAGTCAGGGGGGCATCCAATGTCACTTGCTGACCTCCATTCACCACCTCTGTCTGGCCAAGTCCCAGCATGCTTTGCTGCTCTGCCGAGGTGGTGGTTGGCTGCTGGAGGGAATCTCCCTCTATTTCTACCTGCATATCATGAGCCACGGAGCCACTTCCTAAGGGGTCCTCTGTTGACTGGGGCTGCAACTGCTGGGCCAGTTCATACCTGGTGTAGCAGAACAAGAGAGGTAAAACCTTAACTGAAGAAGGAGATTTAGTAAATGAATAATGACTTTTTCTTTAAGATTTAAATATGTTACTATATTTGTACTTGGACTCTCTGCTTTATATACAACTTTCTTGCTGCTGCATATCTAATGCTCCTATCTAGATGGCAAAAAGTGTGCAAAATGCAAAACATGCAGCCATTAACAAACATCCTGACAAAGCTCAAACCTGTGTGTTTTCATGTGCTTCCTGCAGTTGGGGGAGGACTTGAAGGTCTTTTGGCAGTAGGGGCACATGTAAGGTCGGACGTCACTGTGTGTGGTCATGTGGCGTCGCAGGCTGCCACTGGTGGTGAACGTGGTGTCACACGACAGGCACTTGTACGCCTTTAGGCCTGAGTGGGTCCTTATGTGAGCCTTAAGGACTCCTGAGGAGGCAAAACCCCTACTACACTGCACACACTTGAAGGGCCTTTCTCCTGTATGAGACCTGAGGGGATAAACGGACGGCAAAACAAAGCTAGTTAGGCCCAAAATTGACAGTAATCAAAGTATTCAGCAGTGCAGTAATATTAGACAAGGTTTAAAATGTGAATTCTGAAATTGTCTTTAATTAATTTTTTACTTTGAAAATCAACATTTTTCCAAGGATTTAAGAACAACAACAAAACAAAACAAACAAACAAAACCAACAGAAAACATTGTTATATCTGTGTAAAGTGGAAAGTTATAGTTTTCCACTTGTTGCTAACACTCTTATTTATTACAGTTATGGACATTAAATACTGGGTCAATTTAAATCAAATTTCCTGGCCTTTTTTTAAACTGTCGCCATTCCAGGTTTGTCGGCAAATCAATGGGACTGACATTAATGACAAACATGGATCTGCTGTTTGAAAAATGTGTCATTCATCTAACTATGTCAATAAAGAGGACAAATAGAGAGGCAGGACTACTGAAAGTGGCAGCAAGGATGACAGCGCAATTATTGAGATAAACCTCTCAATACTGAAATGAAAACAAATGCTCAGTTTCTGCCATAATACAAAGGCCACAGAGTTTAACAGGGAGATCAGAATGACTGAGTACTTATTTCACTTATTATTCTTAGTGCTATTTCAATGTTCTAATCTATGCATCACCAACAGGAGCATTTTAAAGGGAGTCTAAGTTTAAGTCCTTGCATTGATCAATTAAACTGGGTGTTAAAAAAAGCCAGTCTCAATACTCTGTTTTGCATCAAACCACTCTTGGTACTTTGACTGCTCTTGGTAACAAATTCTTTACTCTCTGTAGTTCTCTGACATAAGCATCTAGGCTATGTTTATAAAGAGCATTTAGAACAGATTACAGAGATTTTCTGCTTTGTCATAAGGTAAATCAATTTCTGTAATGCCTCAAACAAGTCTTAGTCACATTTTTTTAAACAGACACAGTAGCTTTCAATGAACCACTTATTAGTGGGTGTTCCCCAAGGCCCCATCCTCATCTCCATTTTGTTCTCTGTGTTCCTAAATGCATCATTCATTTCCACTTTTATGCAGAAAATTGCATCTTACCTCACCTTCTTTCCTGTCTCTCAGAAATCAACATCATATGATGCAACTCTCTGCAGCTACTAGAATATTAATCAGAAATAACTGTACTCTGAAAGCCCCTCCTCGTTCAACAGAACCAACTTGTCTCTTGCAACACTGAATTAGATTTATTTTAGATTATTATTAGATTAGATTATTTATTTCTATTATTATTTCTTTTAAATTGCATGCCAGTTCAGCCAGCCATCTTGTGAGCAATATTTAACCCGAGGTTGGTGCATGTTGGATTGGCATAAGTGTTTCAATATGCTCCTTCAGTTTAAATGTTTACAGATTCTAAAACTGTCACATTCAATGAGTTATATACAGAAATATATGTAATTATAGTAAATTAGTGTAAAACACATGTACTGATCCCTATTAAACTAATATTTTTATGAACTTTTTTATGATACATAGTCGACATGCAGTGTTATGAAAAAGTTTTACCTGACATGCTGTTTCAGATGGCTTGATTTTTTGTAGGCTTTACTACAATACTGGCATTTGTATGGCCGGTCGTTGCCAACCACCTCCAGGTATTGCTGGAAGGCTAGGCGAGGGTTCTGGGATGGGATGAGGCCTGTTGAGCGACATGTGAACAAGCAACATGTGGACTTTTATTTGAAAAAACATGTTATTTTGTGCAGAAACATGCAGCACACATGAAGAACCACCGACAACAAAGCAAGCAAACAAAGCATTCTACTTTCTCTCAAGGACAACTGACATCACTGTGTTTATGTTGGCGGTCGTGATCAAATGCAACATCAACCTGAGAGTGCACACATGTCTGTCAACACATGTTCTTACCAAAGTCAGTGATGAGGATGGGTTCCTGCAGGGGGATGTCAGGCAGAGGTAGGTTACTCTTGGACACTTTGGCTTTGTTGGTTTTTCGTGGAAACTTGTGCTTCTTCTGCTGTAAGCTTTTGAAATGTGAAGCAATGTGTGTTTTCCTGTGGCCTGATGTGCGAAAGATCTTGTCACAGTGAGGGCAGGGAAAAGGACGGACACCTAAAAAAAAGTGGGGAAAGACAGTGCTTTTGGAGAATTAGTATTTAGAGAATTGGACTGATACTGACTTCTGTACTTTAATAATAAAAGAAAAAAAAGGGCATCCCCACAAAATAAGCTACAAATTAGGCATTAAAAATCAGAGTTAACTTTCCCTAAGCCAATTTAAATAAATAATATAAAACTCACACATAAACCAAAAAATGTGAGCAAGCTCATATAGTTTTATTAATTTATTGTCTACGAAAGGTTACAAAGCCTTTCAGTTAGTGAGGGACAACATATTTATCTATGAAACCAAATTACAGTACAAGAGAGAGTGACAAAGATAAAACTGCATAGCACAAAGCAATACAGCGAAATGAGACATTAAGCTGAGAACACATTGATCAAATACCTTGGGGCTTAGAGCTAACACATGGTGCGATTTTAGGTAAAGACCTAACATATACAGTGCCATTACATAGCAAGTAGAGAGGAAAACTGATGCAAAAATGCACATAATAATTAAACTGTTAGACAGCTTTGTTTATTCACTCAATTAATAACGACATTTTATGTCCAGGGGAGGATTTTTTTAAGGTAGTTTCTATAAGAAGCAAAAACAGGATGATTGCTAACACATTAATGCAAAAAAGGTCTCTAGTTGTAGTAGCAGCATTAAATCTACATAGGAGCAGCTTCTGTAATTTGTGAAATAATTTAGAAAAACATGTAGATATACAGTAAATGATGGAGGTTGCCAGGAAACTGACAACATAATTATAATAGTTCATATGTATCTACTGTTATATACATTTGCAGACTGTATACTGTTTGGCTGGTGAATGAACATATGGAATAAGTCAATACGGTGAAAAAAAGTGTGTTTGAATGTTTTTACTTTGGCTTTAAATGTAATCGTTTCCTGAAGTGGGCCTGTTTCTCACCTGTATGCAGACGCATGTGAACTTTCATGCTGCCAGAAGTGGAGAAGCACTTCAGACAGCACTGACACTCAAAGGCCTTGATACCCGTGTGCGTTTTCATGTGTGCTGTGAGGGTGCTCTTGACAGCAAAAGCTCTGAAGCACTGTTTGCACTTGAAAGGCTTCTCGTGCGTGTGGATGCGAATGTGGCGGACAAGATCGCTGGGCTTCTTGAACTCCTTGGAGCAGTACGGGCAGCCGTGCCAGCGAACGCCATTCTCCTCTCTGATTGAGCCTGGAAAGGAAGGCAGAGTGAAGCAGCTGTCCACTGTTTCTGTCGGTCAGTGGCTTGGTGCTGCAACTGGAAGCTGTTGTTTTCATTAAATCATCTGTTTCATAAATGTCAAAAACTAAAAGAAGAGCTTTTCTTATTTACTTTTAACAGCAGTCAGTAAACATCAGATACATGAGACAAGCGTGTAGTTTTCAAGCTGCAAAATTTGTGTTTTGTCAGAGAGTAAGTAAACTGAAAATCAGATGCCTCGATTGTAAAGCGCACTTTTTTTTATAAGTAACTGTTCTTTTCTGAAACATGATCCTGGATTGTCTCTCCTACCTGGCATTTGTATAGGTTTCTTAAAAATGCTCCTCTTCTTCTCCCTGACTGGTTTGTCAGGACCTTGTGCTTTCTTGCTCTCTGCAGCGGCGCCCTCACTGGTCTGGCTCTGCGGCTCTCTGGTTGTGGCGTCACCATTCGGCGGGACCACACTGAGCCCACTGTTCTCCAGAGCTTGCTACAGAAACAGAACAGAAAACACCACAACTTAAAAAATGCTTTCAGATACAAATATTACAACAGAATGTTTTCTTCATTTCAACAAAAAATACCAAACTTCT